>JAQJVL010000070.1:62500-435000 GCA_035578905.1 Stictocephala bisonia
AGTATTAATAATAATGAATAAATTACAGAAGCTGCGTGTAAAATAGTAAACGTACAATAGTTTATACGTAACAATCAACTTTTATCATTTTTAATTTGATCTACACATAATTATTATAAAATTTACAAGAAAGCCTTAATTCTTAAAGAAAATTTTGCTTATATTATGATTATACCAGATCAAACTGAAACAGTCCTTTAAAATGTTTTGGTCTTGCAATTTTACTAGTTCTGAATGTAAAGAAACTAATTGAAAAATTACAACATATTTGATAATTTTGAGAGTTGTTAGTTAAATAATTACACAATCACCGGCTGTTTATTTGTCATTGGGCTATTAATTAATGACACTTTCTAAGGAATAGTCGGCCTTAGTTTATAACATTGACTACATTCACTCATCTACACTCATCACAAACATTCGAAATCCATGTTCGCCCATATCTTGACGATCGGCGTCCTATGAATAAAGAAAATAAATAAAAAATAAAATAAAATACATTCAAACGAACAATATATGACAATTCTAGAACATATATTACTTATATTTGACTCCATTTAATGTTTAAATATTCTAATAATTGAAACTATGTTATTTATGGATATCAATTCCACAAAATAAAAAGTATAAAACCTATTTAAAGACGTTTCATTCGTTGATTTTTTTATTTAATTAATAGAGATTATTTAATAAAATATTAATACAATGTATTGTGTTATAAATTATTGTTTCTCGTACAATCTCCAATGTCCAAAGACAATTATTATAATTTCAACTTAAAATAGAACTGAGATTTTGTTTTCAAAGTCATTTAGCTAATTTACACATATATTAATCTCATATGTAGGTGCCCAGAAGTATGTAGAAAATACTACTGAATTGCTAAGGATATAAAAAATATGAGTCTTAAAACCCGTTTACTTGAAAATATATATTTTTTTAAGGCTTGTCCAGGATTTCAACTTAAGTTTCAACCCCTGATCAAAACGTAAGTTTCAAAAGAATGAAACTCAAACTAACGAATAACTTGAAAATTTTAAAATAAACTGTATTCCAATATATTTAATAATATCTATATATATAATTGGTACGCTCTCGTGGAGCAATTATATCGAAAAAATTGATCATTCGACTATAAACATAAACATAACCTAATAGACAATATATACTCTAACGAGAGGGTTGATTTTTCCAGCTTATGAAGTGAACTGTTAAGTCAATTAAGTCTAATATCAAATAATTGTTTATTAATTTGAATGTTACGAATCAGATATGATTTGTTAGTTTCGTTTGTGTTTTTGCAGCGTTTCCATGTTTATTACTACTAAGCTACTAAATAAACTATCAGTAAAAAAACGTGCAGTACAATGAATAATAAAGAAGGTTATTTATTAAACTCGCTAGCTGTTTATACGTAAAGTCACAATATTACATTACTGGGGCCAGGGGACAACGCAGCACGCTTCACGTGCCAAACCCGTCATTCATTGCACCGTGACGCCTCGGCCTATGATTTTTGACTAAAAAATGATAGAAGGTTAACTGTATAACGTAAAATCACAATATTCAATGTATTTGCAGTATCTCACTCACATTACCTACTTTGCCACCTGTTTATTGGTATAAATACCCAATAATATTACTTCAAGCGTCTATTTCAAATTTATTCCTTTATTTTTTTTTTTTTTTAATAGAAGAATAATTAAATAAATAAAATTACTGCATTAGATTACAATTGAAACCTTTAAGTCCAATAGAGTGGATCCTTACAATCGAATGTGATTAAAATCATGCTAACAATCTTTCCAGTTTTAACATTATGAAAGAGCTAACCTCCTCAATATTACAAACACGATTGTTTACATTCCAACAGCTGTTAAACTTTTTGAAAATTATTATTTACATTCGAACAGCTGTTAATATTCGATTCATTTAAATCTCTCTCCATGTTATTCTTATGGCTGAAAAACGTACTTTGAGGGCTTCCCATACCCTTTAGGGTGATAGTATTAAAAAATTAAGACCTTATTGCACAAATACGAACAGAGGTAAATTTTTTGCCACCTCAGCCGTTTAAATTGGTTAAGAAATAAGGGAGGTGTTGCGTTGACAAAAAACTTCTTCACGTATTATATAATACGGATTTTCGTATATAATTGTAAAGATCTAAACAAGACAGACGCTCAGCGCCTGCAAAATAAAAGATACTTCGACCGGTCCCGCATGTCAGTTAGGAGACGACGTCGGGGAGGGGGGAGGCCTTGCTCGACCTTGATTGGAATGCGGAAAGGCCATTCCTCGGTTATCAGCTATTTAAAAGGCTTAAAGGGATTTAAATGTCCGCATTCTATGCTTGTAACGCCTCTGTTTAAGGTACACACGTTACTTATTTTCTATCGTTTTCCCTGCTCATTAGGGGATTTAGAAATCTTCTTAGGATGGTTTCCAATTAATTAATGATATGTTGATTGAACACTTCTTGAAGGTTTTTCTCAAAGAGCAATAACAATTTCTAATCCTCGATCCAATACAATCATAATTTAACTAGACGCACATCTGATTTATGTATTGAAATATTGCTTGTATTATGTGTTCAGAATATATAAAATTGTCTTAGAAATTGGTTTGTATCCAAATTGTCTTATGAAAATATGAAAAAGAAGTCATAATGTAGGTAAAACTAACATTTGTAACTAAACAAATTGATTAATCTCTATATATTAGACAACATTAGTCAGTATATTTTACATTTAAACTGAAAAAGAAATGTCTATTGAGTACTTATTTAGTCTAAATACAAGCTCGCTGTTAAGTGTTCCACAAGGTGACTTATTTTTGGACTTATTATTTTTATTTGACAAACTGTTTTATATTTAGCTAATGGAATAAGTACATTATATAGGAGAAAGAGGAATTCATAAGGTTTGACTTATTATTTTGTCAAACGGTTTTACGCGTAATGTTCACAATGTATAGAAGAAATAAATTCATCAGGTTTGATATAGTAGGACTTATTATTTTGTCAAACTGTTTTACGTGTAATGTTCACAATATATAGAAGAAATAAATTCATCAAGTTTGATATAGTAGGACTTATTATTTTGTCAAACGGTTTTACGTGTAATGTTCACAATGTATAGAAGAAATAAATTCATCAGGTTTGATATAGTAGGACTTATTATTTTGTCAAACGGTTTTACGTGTAATGTTCACAATATATAGAAGAAATAAATTCATCAGGTTTGATATAGTAGGACTTATTATTTTGTCAAACTGGTTTTACATGTAATGTTCACAATGTATAGAAGAAATAAATTCATCAGGTTTGATATAGTAGGACTTATTATTTTGTTAAACGGTTTTACATGTAATGTTCACAATGTATAGAAGAAATAAATTCATCAGGTTTGATACAGTAGGACTTATTATTTTGTCAAATGGTTTTACGTGTAATGTTCACAATGTATAGAAGAAATAAATTCATCAGGTTTGATATAGTAGGACTTATTATTTTGTCAAATGGTTTTACGTGTAATGTTCACAATGTATAGAAGAAATAAATTCATCAGGTTTGATATAGTAGGACTTATTATTTTGTCAAATGGTTTTACGTGTAATGTTCACAATGTATAGAAGAAATAAATTCATCAGGTTTGATATAGTAGGACTTATTATTTTGGCAGACGGTTTTACGTGTAATGTTCACAATGTATAGAAGAAATAAATTCATCAGGTTTGATATAGTAGGACTTATTATTTTGGCAGACGGTTTTACGTGTAATGTTCACAATGTATAGAAGAAATAAATTCATCAGGTTTGATATAGTAGGACTTATTATTTTGTCAAATGGTTTTACATGTAATGTTCACAATGTATAGAAGAAATAAATTCATCAGGTTTGATATAGTAGGACTTATTATTTTGTCAAATGGTTTTACATGTAATGTTCACAATGTATAGAAGAAATAAATTCATCAGGTTTGATATAGTAGGACTTATTATTTTGTCAAACGGTTTTACGCGTAATGTTCACAGTGTATAGAAGAAATAAATTCATCAGGTTTGATATAGTAGGACTTATTATTTTGTCAAATGGTTTTACATGTAATGTTCACAGTGTATAGAAGAAATAAATTCATCAGGTTTGATATAGTAGGACTTATTATTTTATCAAACTGTTTTACGCGTAATGTTCACAATGTATAGAAGAAATAAATTCATCAGGTTTGATATAGTAGGACTTATTATTTTGTCAAATGGTTTTACGCGTAATGTTCACAATGTATAGAAGAAATAAATTCATCAGGTTTGATATAGTAGGACTTATTATTTTGTCAAATGGTTTTACATGTAATGTTCACAGTGTATAGAAGAAATAAATTCATCAGGTTTGATATAGTAGGACTTATTATTTTGTCAAACGGTTTTACGCGTAATGTTCACAATGTATAGAAGAAATAAATTCATCAGGTTTGATATAGTAGGACTTATTATTTTGTCAAACGGTTTTACGTGTAATGTTCACAATGTATAGAAGAAATAAATTCGTTAGGTTTGATATAGTTTGACTTATTATTTTGTCAAATGGTTTTACATGTAATGTTCACAGTGTATAGAAGAAATAAATTCATCAGGTTTGATATAGTAGGACTTATTATTTTGTCAAACGGTTTTACATGTAATGTTCACAGTGTGTAGAAGAAATAAATTCATCAGGTTTGATATAGTATGACTTATTATTTTGTCAAATGGTTTTACATGTAATGTTCACAGTGTATAGAAGAAATAAATTCATCAGGTTTGATATAGTAGGACTTATTATTTTGTCAAATGGTTTTACATGTAATGTTCACAGTGTATAGAAGAAATAAATTCATCAGGTTTGATATAGTAGGACTTATTATTTTGTCAAATGGTTTTACATGTAATGTTCACAATGTATAGAAGAAATAAATTCATCAGGTTTGATATAGTAGGACTTATTATTTTGTCAAACGGTTTTACGTGTAATGTTCACAATGTATAGAAGAAATAAATTCATTAGGTTTGATATAGTAGGACTTATTATTTTGTCAAATGGTTTTACATGTAATGTTCACAGTGTATAGAAGAAATAAATTCATCAGGTTTGATATAGTAGGACTTATTATTTTGTCAAATGGTTTTACATGTAATGTTCACAATGTATAGAAGAAATAAATTCATCAGGTTTGATATAGTATGACTTATTATTTTGTTAAATGGTTTTACATGTAATGTTCACAATGTATAGAAGAAATAAATTCATCAGGTTTGATACAGTAGGACTTATTATTTTGTCAAATGGTTTTACATGTAATGTTCACAATGTATAGAAGAAATAAATTCATCAGGTTTGATACAGTAGGACTTATTATTTTGTCAAATGGTTTTACGTGTAATGTTCACAATGTATAGAAGAAATAAATTCATCAGGTTTGATATAGTAGGATTTATTATTTTGTCAAATGGTTTTATGTGTAATGTTTACAGTGTATAGAAGAAATAAATTCATCAGGTTTGATATAGTAGGACTTATTATTTTGTCAAACGGTTTTACGTGTAATGTTCACAATGTATAGAAGAAATAAATTCATCAGGTTTGATATAGTAGGACTTATTATTTTGTCAAATGGTTTTACATGTAATGTTCACAGTGTATAGAAGAAATAAATTCATCAGGTTTGATATAGTAGGACTTATTATTTTGTCAAATGGTTTTACATGTAATGTTCACAGTGTATAGAAGAAATAAATTCATCAGGTTTGATATAGTATGACTTATTATTTTGTCAAATGGTTTTACATGTAATGTTCACAGTATATAGAAGAAATAAATGCATCAAGTTTGATACAGTATGACTTATTATTTTGTCAAATGGTTTTACATGTAATGTTCGTAATGTATAGAAGAAATAAATTCATCAGGTTTGATATAGTAGGACTTATTATTTTGTCAAATGGTTTTACATGTAATGTTCACAATTTATAGAAGAAATAAATTCATCAGGTTTTATACAGTATGACTTATTATTTTGTCAAATGGTTTTACGTGTAATGTTCGTAATGTATAGAAGAAATAAATTCATTAGGTTTGATATAGTAGGACTTATTATTTTGTCAAATGGTTTTACATGTAATGTTCACAATTTATAGAAGAAATAAATTCATCAGGTTTTATACAGTATGACTTATTATTTTGTCAAATGGTTTTACGTGTAATGTTCGTAATGTATAGAAGAAATAAATTCATCAGGTTTGATATAGTAGGACTTATTATTTTGTCAAACGGTTTTACGCGTAATGTTCACAATGTATAGAAGAAATAAATTCATCAGGTTTGATATAGTAGGACTTATTATTTTGTCAAACGGTTTTACGCGTAATGTTCACAATGTATAGAAGAAATAAATTCATCAGGTTTGATATAGTAGGACTTATTATTTTGTCAAATGGTTTTACATGTAATGTTCACAATGTATAGAAGAAATAAATTCATCAGGTTTGATATAGTAGGACTTATTATTTTGTCAAATGGTTTTACATGTAATGTTCACAATGTATAGAAGAAATAAATTCATCAGGTTTGATATAGTAGGACTTATTATTTTGTCAAACTGTTTTACGCGTAATGTTCACAGTGTATAGAAGAAATAAATTCATCAGGTTTGATATAGTAGGACTTATTATTTTGTCAAATGGTTTTACATGTAATGTTCACAGTGTATAGAAGAAATAAATTCATCAGGTTTGATATAGTAGGACTTATTATTTTGTCAAACTGTTTTACGCGTAATGTTCACAATGTATAGAAGAAATAAATTCATCAGGTTTGATATAGTAGGACTTATTATATTGTCAAATGGTTTTACGCGTAATGTTCACAATGTATAGAAGAAATAAATTCATCAGGTTTGATATAGTAGGACTTATTATTTTGTCAAATGGTTTTACATGTAATGTTCACAGTGTATAGAAGAAATAAATTCATCAGGTTTGATATAGTAGGACTTATTATTTTGTCAAACGGTTTTACGCGTAATGTTCACAATGTATAGAAGAAATAAATTCATCAGGTTTGATATAGTAGGACTTATTATTTTGTCAAACGGTTTTACGTGTAATGTTCACAATGTATAGAAGAAATAAATTCGTTAGGTTTGATATAGTTTGACTTATTATTTTGTCAAATGGTTTTACATGTAATGTTCACAGTGTATAGAAGAAATAAATTCATCAGGTTTGATATAGTAGGACTTATTATTTTGTCAAACGGTTTTACATGTAATGTTCACAGTGTGTAGAAGAAATAAATTCATCAGGTTTGATATAGTATGACTTATTATTTTGTCAAATGGTTTTACATGTAATGTTCACAGTGTATAGAAGAAATAAATTCATCAAGTTTGATATAGTAGGACTTATTATTTTGTCAAATGGTTTTACATGTAATGTTCACAGTGTATAGAAGAAATAAATTCATCAGGTTTGATATAGTAGGACTTATTATTTTGTCAAATGGTTTTACATGTAATGTTCACAGTGTATAGAAGAAATAAATTCATCAGGTTTGATATAGTAGGACTTATTATTTTGTCAAACGGTTTTACGTGTAATGTTCACAATGTATAGAAGAAATAAATTCATCAGGTTTGATATAGTAGGACTTATTATTTTGTCAAATGGTTTTACATGTAATGTTCACAGTGTATAGAAGAAATAAATTCATCAGGTTTGATATAGTAGGACTTATTATTTTGTCAAATGGTTTTACATGTAATGTTCACAGTGTATAGAAGAAATAAATTCATCAGGTTTGATATAGTATGACTTATTATTTTGTCAAATGGTTTTACATGTAATGTTCACAGTATATAGAAGAAATAAATGCATCAGGTTTGATACAGTATGACTTATTATTTTGTCAAATGGTTTTACATGTAATGTTCACAGTGTATAGAAGAAATAAATTCATCAGGTTTGATACAGTATGACTTATTATTTTGTCAAATGGTTTTACGTGTAATGTTCACAATGTATAGAAGAAATAAATCCATCAGGTTTGATATAGTATGACTTATTATTTTGTCAAATGGTTTTATGTGTAATGTTTACAGTGTATAGAAGAAATAAATTCATCAGGTTTGATATAGTAGGACTTATTATTTTGTCAAACGGTTTTACGTGTAATGTTCACAATGTATAGAAGAAATAAATTCATCAGGTTTGATATAGTAGGACTTATTATTTTGTCAAATGGTTTTACATGTAATGTTCACAGTGTATAGAAGAAATAAATTCATCAGGTTTGATATAGTAGGACTTATTATTTTGTCAAATGGTTTTACATGTAATGTTCACAGTGTATAGAAGAAATAAATTCATCAGGTTTGATATAGTATGACTTATTATTTTGTCAAATGGTTTTACATGTAATGTTCACAGTATATAGAAGAAATAAATTCATCAGGTTTGATACAGTAGGACTTATTATTTTGTCAAATGGTTTTACATGTAATGTTCACAATGTATAGAAGAAATAAATTCATCAGGTTTGATACAGTAGGACTTATTATTTTGTCAAATGGTTTTACATGTAATGTTCACAATGTATAGAAGAAATAAATTCATCAGGTTTGATATAGTATGACTTATTATTTTGTTAAACGGTTTTATGTGTAATGTTTACAGTGTATAGAAGAAATAAATTCATCAGGTTTGATATAGTATGACTTATTATTTTGTCAAATGGTTTTACGTGTAATGTTCACAATGTATAGAAGAAATAAATTCATCAGGTTTGATACAGTATGACTTATTATTTTGTCAAATGGTTTTACGTGTAATGTTTATAATGTATAGAAGAAATAAATTCATCAGGTTTGATATAGTAGGACTTATTATTTTGTCAAATGGTTTTACATGTAATGTTCACAATTTATAGAAGAAATAAATTCATCAGGTTTTATAGAGTATGACTTATTATTTTGTCAAACTGTTTTACGTGTAATGTTCACAATGTATAGAAGAAATAAATTCATCAGGTTTGATATAGTAGGACTTATTATTTTGTCAAATGGTTTTACATGTAATGTTCACAGTGTATAGAAGAAATAAATTCATCAGGTTTGATATAGTAGGACTTATTATTTTGTCAAATGGTTTTACATGTAATGTTCACAGTGTATAGAAGAAATAAATTCATCAGGTTTGATATAGTATGACTTATTATTTTGTCAAATGGTTTTACATGTAATGTTCACAGTATATAGAAGAAATAAATGCATCAGGTTTGATACAGTATGACTTATTATTTTGTCAAATGGTTTTACATGTAATGTTCACAGTGTATAGAAGAAATAAATTCATCAGGTTTGATACAGTATGACTTATTATTTTGTCAAATGGTTTTACGTGTAATGTTCACAATGTATAGAAGAAATAAATTCATCAGGTTTGATATAGTATGACTTATTATTTTGTCAAATGGTTTTATGTGTAATGTTTACAGTGTATAGAAGAAATAAATTCATCAGGTTTGATATAGTATGACTTATTATTTTGTCAAATGGTTTTACGTGTAATGTTCACAATGTATAGAAGAAATAAATTCATCAGGTTTGATACAGTATGACTTATTATTTTGTCAAATGGTTTTACGTGTAATGTTCGTAATGTATAGAAGAAATAAATTCATCAGGTTTGATATAGTAGGACTTATTATTTTGTCAAATGGTTTTACATGTAATGTTCACAATTTATAGAAGAAATAAATTCATCAGGTTTTATACAGTATGACTTATTATTTTGTCAAACTGTTTTACGTGTAATGTTCACAGTGTACAGAAGAAATAAATTTATCAGGTTTGGTATAGTGTGACTTATTATTTTGGCAGACGTTATCACATTTAATGAACCTAATGGAGAAATAAAGATGAATTCATTGTTCAGATAAATTGAATGTACTGCTTATTCAGGGTGATTAGTACTTAGTATTTAAAACTCTTCTGGGTTATTGGTACATGGTGTTTGGAGTGAAACAGTGGTTTAGACATGTTTTACTCTTTAAATAGCGATTTTTAAAGGTTTTTTAGAAAATTAGTGACCTGTGACTACCATAGTCAGTTTGTTCTATAATAATCGAAATAAAATACTCTTAAGTGTGGCATATTCTTAAAGAGCGTTTTATTTTCATCGGAATAAAATGTTTTTTTGTTTAAGATTGATTGCCTTTTGTTGTGGTTTTGGGTGCATGAAAGTAACAAATTTGTAGGGTTTACAAATCCACATCTAACTTAAAGAGAACTTTTCATTACAAAAAAAACAAATGTGAACGGTGTCAAACTATCTTAAAAAGTCCCTAATAAAGTATCTTTTATTTGGTACATTGGCCTTGAAGAACGTCTTCGTTGGCTAACATATCTTTACGTTTTTGTAACTGAAAGCACAGGTTTCAATAAATTATTTTGCCATAATTTCAGTTATAAAAACGTAAAGCTATGTCAGCCAACGAAGACGTTCTTTAAGTCCAATATACCAAATAAAAGATAATTTATTAGGACATTTTTTAAGATAGTTTGACACCTTTCACATTCACTTTTTGGTAATGAAAAGTCCTCTTAAAGTTACAAGTGAATTTGTAAAACTTACAAATATTCTACTGTTATGCACATTAAACCACAATAAAAGGCAATAAATCTTAACGAAAAACAAACTTAAATTTAACGATTTTTAAGAATATGCCACAATATTGATTATTTTATTTCAAATATTATAGGAAAAACTGATTTTATTAGTTACAGGTCATTAGTTTTAATTTTTTGTTTAATCTTTAAAAATCGCTATTTTAAGAGATATTTGAATAAAATGATCTAAAACCACTGTTTTATTCCAAATAGCACGTACAATAACGCAGTAAATGTTTAAACACTAAATGCCAATCACTCTGTATTTATTTTTACCTTCTCACTTCACATGGTTCAATGGGTCCGTCAATACGTAGGTTGGGTGTGCGATACAGATATGTAGATTCCGAATAATTTAAGAACTTATAGTATGTAACAACTTACATAGCGGCTCTTTTGGGGAACTTCATATTATTTACTTAATTAAAAATCTCAACACACAAACACGTGATCCTCTCCATGAATATGCAAATAAGTTTTTGTTAATTAATACCTACTTTTTGTTCTGTTCATCACTTCGAACTTTATCTGGGCTAAATTAATTTTTCTACGAGGGTTTATTTTCTGTCCTTTGAACTGTACACGAATATGAAAAAGAAATACTCATCGTAGAACTAACTTCTAAGGCAGAAATTATCTGATGTTAAAAATTAATTTGTAAGACTTTTTTATTTACTTATAAAATGATTCTTAATCAGGCGATCACGTTGATTGAAATCACAAACATATCAATCTTCATGCAACACATGTTTAGTATAATATAAGTACAAGAAGAAACTAATTTTATCAAAGCTGCCAATTTCAGTAAACCTCGTCTTCCATCCTCAGACCTGAGAGATTCACAAAGGAATAGAGCTGATTTTTAAGTAAAAAATCCCGTTGGTTATAGTTACAATCATGGTTTACTGAAGTTGATCACTATAGTACTTGTTCCTTTTTTAGTAAGATCGTATTAATATTGTATTAAGTGACATTGCGTTTGATCGTAGCCTATAGATTTTAACTAAACTAAATATTCGTTACCAACTGTTTTTTATTACCATAATTTTTGCTAATTGTAGGTTTCATCATCTGCAACAATTTATTAATATATTATTTGTAGTTTATTGGTACTATATTTTATCATAGTATATTAATATTTGAATATTGTTATTATTATATATGTATATTGTTTAATTATTATTTAGTCGTTAATAATAGTGTTGTTCACATTACATATATATATATATATATATATATATATATATATATATATATATATATACAAACATTCTCACCAGTTAGTTAATGGGCCTGAAGGCACGTCCGTAAACTTTATTCAACGTGTGAAGCACCGACCATTAGCTCAGTTTGGGATTCAAAACTTAGAAGTTGCAATCTGAAGTTCGAACCCCTACCCACTTAGCCACCACGTCAGTGAGTTAAATATTATTAATTTCTTGATACATTAGACGTTTTTATTGATTTTATTGATTGATTTATTGATGTTTATTTAATGTTACATTCTATCTTATTTATTCATTTTTTATCTATTACTAGCCAGTAACCCTCACGACGTTGTTATGATCAATGTATGTTGTTGTCCGTTTTCGGTGATATTTAGATAAACGGAGTCTCAAGAAAATCAGACCAACACTACGTGGTTCGGATTCCACGTAGCTGTAGGTCCCAAAGTTGCCCTGGCTGTTGGGCTATTAATAAATTGCCCTTTTTGAGGAACAGTAGAACTCCGTTAGTAACCAGACTACACTCACTCACAATAATCCTACACTCATATCATCATTCATATTCGCCTTAAAATACGCAAAACGTTGTGTCGGCGTCTCATATGTAAGAATGTTAAAAAAAAAAAAATAGATAAATATAAAGTAGTAAATTTTCTGTAATTTACTTTAACTGAATGTGCGACTTCACTCAGTTCTACCAACATGTTATATGCTAATAATTAAGAAACTAATTAACAAATACGTTCACTTCACTCTGTACAACGTAGATTCTCTTCTGTACAAGTGATTTTACAAACACTGTCTCTATTATTGTGTTAGTAATGTGTATGTCTTTTGCAGTCTACTGCGTCTAAAAAATAGGAAACTTTTGAAATATTTACAAAACTTGGAGGACTTAGTACATTAAACTAGTATTACATAAAATGGAATTCATTTTTTTAATATTTGCTCACCAGTTCACATGGGCCTGAAGGCCTGTGCATGGACTTTATTCAAAGAATGAGATACCGACCGTTAGCTTAGATGGGACTCAAAACAATTACCTTTCCCTCCACAGCCCAAAACCTGAAATATAAACTATAATTGTATCTTTGCTACTTATATATAGACTACTTAAAATATCTTTACACTACTTGTAATTTTTTTAACTATATATTTGTATTTTTTTATTGTTTTCTTTATCTTATAACTATATAAATATAATTTAATAAAACATTTAAAGGAAACTGTTCTAATTATTGGTTGAGATTTAATGTAATAACTTTGTATTCTCAAGTTTCAATCTAAACCATTGTAACATAAACAGCAGAGTCTTGCTTCAATTTACAACTTATCAATCAACCCGTCCCTTTTGCTTGGTTGGATCTCTTTGGATCCAAAACAGCAGCATGTTGATGAACATCATTCCCCGCCCAGGGTGGAAGATAGGGCTCGGGAAATAATCACTTGGATAGATGGTCAAATTTATTTCTTAAGGAAAATAATAATGTACAAGCTTAAGAGATTGAAGCAAAAATCGCACCTAGAGGAAAAAGTTCGAAAATCAGGAGGGGTCAAATTATATTTGTTCATTTTTTTACAGGAATATACATATTTTCCATTTAATTGTGGAAAATTCACCTACCTTAACGAATAACTGTGAGCATGTGTTCACAGCTGTTGTATTGTTAGGGGTGAGTAACAATGAGACTACTGCGGTTGGCCCAAACAGGGCTTAACCCTGGCCGTTCACTAGACACTGGTTTTAGAACAACAAGATGAGGATGTGTTCACAGCTGTTGTATTGTTGGGAGTGAATAACGATGAGACCACGGTTGTCCCAAACAGCGCTCAGGCCGTTCACTTGACACTGGTTTTACAACATGAAGGTGAGGACGTGTTCACAGCTGTTGTATTGTTGGGAGTGAATAACGATGAGACCACGGTTGTCCCAAACAGCGCTCAGGCCGTTCACTTGACACTGGTTTTACAACATGAAGGTGAGGACGTGTTCACAGCTGTTGTATTGTTGGGAGTGAATAACGATGAGACCACGGTTGTCCCAAACAGCGCTCAGGCTGTTCCCTTGACACTGGTTTTACAACATGAAGGTGAGGACGTGTTCACAGCTGTTGTATTGTTGGGAGTGAATAACGATGAGACCACGGTTGTCCCAAACAGCGCTCAGGCCGTTCACTTGACACTGGTTTTACAACATGAAGGTGAGGACGTGTTCACAGCTGTTGTATTGTTGGGAGTGAATAACGATGAGACCACGGTTGTCCCAAACAGCGCTCAGGCCGTTCACTTGACACTGGTTTTACAACATGAAGGTGAGGACGTGTTCACAGCTGTTGTATTGTTGGGAGTGAATAACGATGAGACCACGGTTGTCCCAAACAGCGCTCAGGCCGTTCACTTGACACTGGTTTTACAACATGAAGGTGAGGACGTGTTTATAGCTGTTGTATTGTTGGGGGTGAGTAACAATGAGGCCGTTGTTGTCCCAAACAGCGCTCAGGCCGTTCACTTGACACTGGTTTTACAACATGAAGGTGAGGACGTGTTCACAGCTGTTGTATTGTTGGGGGTGAATAACAAATGAAATCACGTTTGGCCCAAATAGGTATCACCAAGACCGATATAATATTGGCGTTAAAAGGACTGAGAACAGTACCTATCGTACACAATCTCCACAATACTTAGCTCCCCTGTGGTTTGATTACAGCACTACGTCACAGTGCCACATAATTAATAAGACTGGCTGTAGTCTTAAGTGTTTATAATACGCCTTTAATTTTTTTAGTGATTATATAATGGTTTTCAATGTCTACAAAACGTACAGTTAATCTTTTACTTATTTTAATAGTTTACTAATATATTCAACAGAATTAAATTCTATCGTGCACAACGGTATTTAAGAGAACTCTTTTTACATATTTTTTCACAAGCCCTGTGTTAGTTATTTAATTAAACTGAATAAACAATGTGTATGTTTACATGTTATCCCTGACGTTGATACATTATACAGCACAAGGTGTATATCAAATTTTGAATAGTTAAATTTAGAATTAAAATATTAATTTGATTAGTTAGCACTATAAATATTTGGTAATTGTGCACTTTCCACTCACCTCAAAAATTAAAATTTACTATTTTCAGATTGTTCAAATTGAGTTAGATTTTTAGAAGAAATGATTTCATCATATGGAAAACTTATTTTTCACCGAAAATCTTGCTTGCACTACCTCTCCTACACGCCTAGCACTGTGGTGTACCTATCTGAGAGACAAAGGAGTTACATTTTTTCAATGAAGAAAACTGAATATTTATATATGATATTGTATACGGAAATCTAAAATCATTCATGAAACAAAAGAATACGATACGGTAATATTAAATAAAAAACATTTAATTTGATTTGTATAAAGTCAAGTAAATTCACAACAAAATGTACTAATTGATAATGTATATTATCATATATTTACTTCCCTTGGTGTATATTCACTACCCTTTTTAAAGCAGTCAAAATTTTATTTAAATACTTGAGTTCATAATTTAATCTTATTGTTTTGAAAATATGAATTTACTTGATTTAATAAGATTTGACGTGAATGTCATTGAATCCATGTTTGATACTTTAAAAATATTTTTTTAATTAGCATAATATGTGTTGGTACATTTACAGTACAAGTAAACGTCACACAACAAAAATATATTACAATACCACAAAATAAATCCCTCTGGTCTGAGGAAGGTGAGCGTGGTTCACCGAAATCGATCACCATATTTGTGCATGTTGTACTTGTATTGTAATATATATGTGCACTTTATGCTTATATTGTAATAAATTTGTGTTGTGTGACGTTTACTTGTACTGTGATAATTTAAGTACATTCTTTACAGTTTTATGTTTATCCAACAATAAAAGGTACATTTTGATGATTACAATAATATAAGTTTAGTTGTTTTTTAATAAGTGTTTTGTTACACAAGGAGGTTTTCTAAAGCACAACTTCATTTAAATTATTTATGTGAGTAAATATAAAACTATAATTTTTATATAAGTACAGCTTGTATAAAAATATATATTTTTATATAAAGGGTTGCTTTTAAAGATCATTTTTAAGAGCATTTTAAAACAAGCTGAATGTTTACAGTTGAACCTATCATATATTATAATTATATTACATTTGATACATGACGTTGCATCAATTTCTTTTTTAATTAGAGATATAAATACAAAATAATAAAAAGGACTTATTTTATAAACTTCAATTTGATTTCATATAGTTTTATAAAATACTCTAAATTCTTTTGCCTAAGTTTTAAAACATAATTAAAAATTAAACTCAGTCCACGAGAGGATTACGTTAAATAGCTTGTTTGTTAATAGTTAAACATTGCAAACGTGCACTTTTTAATAAGATAAAAGGCGTGTTAATTAAAATGTATGTCATCACATATCAGGTTTAGTTGACAAAGAAACTTGAAATGAAAATCTTATGTTTTGAAAACGGCTTTGGGAAATATCTATAGGAGGAAACGAAGGGAAATTCTAGATATGAACTTGGTCGTTTTATAAAACTAGTTTGATATGTTCTCTCATGTAATTGAATTTACATGTCAAAGAGATGTTTACTATACCCAGTAAAAACTAACTCCACTATTTAATTTCTTGCATTTATGATTAGAGTTACCTCTAATAATATTTTTAAAATGATGATTTTAATTGAATAACCATTAACATATTTTTAATAAGTTAAGAGTCTTCTGCACCTGTCTCCTGAATTTGATTCTCAATAAGGACAATTTTAATGTTGAAATACAATTTCAGCTTTATAGGCTTACGAACATACAATTTTAAACTTATCCTTTTTGGAAGAAGACACAATCATTTAGTGCTCCTTGAGACAGATTTTTCCAATATGTAATGTTCTAATTACAATTTGGTTAAAAAAAATTATTTGGAATAACTGTCTCTATAGGCACAAGTCACGCTTGTACTAAAAAGCATGTTATAATTATTTTTTCACTACACTACTATGAGTTCAGCTGTTTTCGTTATGTGTTTACAACCTGCGAAACATCATATTTTCAACAGCTGTCTATTGTTTACTACCGAAAGTAACATTGTTTACAACCGAAAATTTTCCACAGTCAACAACACCTGTTTTTAAAACATGTTTCTAATTTAATAAACAGTTAACATTCCAAAAATGAGTTTTTATTCCGTAGTGTAGTGAAAAGTATCGTTCAAAACTCGAGTGAAAGTGTTTTGTATGTTCTCAACCATTTGAAGTGCTCGACAAGTCTCGCACTTCAAACATATGGTCTCGAACATGCAAAACCCCACTTTCCACTCTTGTTATGAAATATACTAATACATTTGTTGATACATGTAAACCTGAAGGTGAAGTACATTTTCTAGTGAAGTACATTTTCTAGTGAAGTACATTTTCTAGTGAAGTAATGTTCAACTGCAAAACAGTCTTTAGCTACTCGTAACTTGCACTGTCTGGTAACAAAACAGGGAAGGAAACTCAACTATTATGTTAATTATAAAAGGATAATATAATAATATTGTTATTTTTGTTTTTCACTTTTAAAAATGCATTTAGGCTTCTTGTAAACTAAACTTATATCCACTGGTCTACAAGAAACTACATTTTAGCGCGCCAACCTCACGTAAAATAAATAAATAGTTACTTTACTATTTTAATCCATGTTTTTTACGCATAAGAGACAGTTTAAATGTTTTTTTTTTTTAATCGTGATGATTTTGAGAAGAGATAATAGCGTCAATATTTAGTAATATTGGTATATTGGACCAAAATATCGATATGGCCGATATTATCGAAAGAAAATATCAATACTTATATATCGAAACATATTTATCGATATTTCCGACTTATCGTTGTCATCATTAGCCACGACAATGATTCACAATGAACGGACACTTGATAACTGGTCTTCTGATAATCAACACGGTTGCAAGTACAGTAGTTCTAAAGGAAACGCCAGGTAGGTCAGAGGTTCCGTTCACTAGAGTACACTGTTAATGGAATTAACTTTGAATAAAACTGACGAGATAAGAAATGTGTCTACTCCATTTAAAACCATAATAAACAAATTAATATAGTCGGCACTGGTGGCGCAGTGCTGTAACCCAGCTACATGGGGACAATGTGTTTGGGAGATTGTAGGCGATAGGTTGGATGCTTGGTCCTCTTAATACCGACATGGCGTCCGCTTGATGGTTGCTATCGGCGTGGACACCACTAGAGAAGTCTGGGGTGTCCATGTTGGGTGGTAATTATTGTGCGGACGTTGTGTGGGGGAGATAACTGAGTATCAGGCTTGTCAATTAGCTGAAAATCAGACCAGCACTACGTGGTTCGGATTCCACGTAAAGCTGTAGGTCCCTTAGTTGCCCTGGCTGTTGGGCTATTAATAAATTGCCCTTTCTGAGGAACAGTTGAACTCAGTTAGTAACCAGACTACACTCATCCACACTCATCCTACACTCATATAACCATTCATATTCGCCTTGAAATACCAACAACGTTGTGTCGGCGTCTCATATGTAAGAATATATTAGAAACCAAAATATATTAATTTACTTACCAATATAAATCCATGAAATACACATCTTGAATTTTTAGGATGATAAGTCAGATTTATGCAGAATAGCACTTTATATATAGAAAATTATAAAGTATTTTTAATTAAACTTGAGAGTACCTTAAAATAATTTATCAGCTGAATTTTTCACAACTGAATTACAAATGGTGTACTTTCTCATTTTATTTAGTTATTATTATTATTATTTCAACGCCAATGGCACTTTTTATTGACTATTCAAACTTTGTTATGGGGCACCGGTCCAAACCCATCAAGCTAAATTTAGTTAGACCTTCCGGGATTTGAACTCGCGACCTTGCATTGAAGTCAGGAGTGCTAACCGTTAGGCTATCAAGAAGCCCAATTTTAAGTCTCAATACTACAATATAATTTCTTCAAGCATTTGGAATTCATATTTATAAGACTTCATAAATTTCATACACAAAACAATTACTATAGGGTGTATAATTTGCTTCAAATAACTGCTTATGGACTGAAAATTTAAATAATTATTCTATGATTTGTTCTGTGTAACTTTAATTTTTGAATTGCTCTAATTAGTTGTATTTAAATAATTTTAACATACTAAGTGAATGTCGTACATTAATTTGTTTTAGTAAGTATATTACATTTAATTGATTAATTAAGTTTAAAACTGATTACATGCATGAATGGACATTAGTGCTTGCGGCCATTCAATGTTTTTATTAGATATCCTGATCATATTTGTTAAAATGTTATAGAAATAATCATATTTACTATCTCCATAAGGATTAAATTATATTTTCTGCTTAAATTTTCTATTTACTTTGTTTGGTTTCAATTTAATCTCTCCGGGGAATTTCCAATCCAGCTTTGTTTGTCGAACTCAACTAAAAACGAGATGGTGAAAAAACTCAGAGATACGCTTTGTTTTCCCAGTTCCAACGTGTTCACACTTTTTCAAACGCCAGTTTTGTCCCTCGCCGTTGTCACAGCAGGAGAGTCCGCTCTTATTTTGTTCGACAAAAGGTACATCCTGGAAATTAGAAATGCCGGGTTCAATTTACTGTACTGAACGTTGACAGATATGTCATTTTTCATAGGGACTCATATTAAAAAACAAAACATAAAAATAATGCCAGTAAATTTTTATTGTATGTTAAATAATCACTATTTAATAATTACGAGTAAGTAATATTTTTATAATATAATGCATTTTATATGTTAGCCTTTTTTCTATCTACCAGTGGAATTTTTACCGTAATATTGAAATGTTGTTGACGGAAACAACCACATTTTATTGCCGTTAAAAATATTACAATTAATTGTATTTCCTGATAAAGGAACACATATAATAAGAGAACAATCAATAATATTCTTAAAGAGATTCTTACATATGAGACGCCGACACAACGTTGTTGGTATTTTAAGGCGAATATGAATGGTTATATGAGTGTAGGATAAGTGTGGATGAGTGTAGTCTGGTTACTAACTGAGTTCAACTGTTCCTCAGAAAGGGCAATTTATTAACAGCCCAACAGCCAGGGCAACTAAGGGACCTACAGCTTTACGTGGAATCCGAACCACGTAGTGCTGGTCTGATTTTCAGCTAATTGACAAGCCTGATACTCAGTTATCTCCCCCACACCACATCCGCACAATGATTACCACCTAGCATGGACGCCCCATACTTCTCTAGTAGTGTCCACGCCGATATTATTATTGACTTCAACATAAAATTTTTAAAACTGGTTTTTAATTCTTTTTACATTATAATACAATTCTAAGTATTATTTGCTGAATTATTTAGCTTTGCTTTGTTTATTTAAGTTACATAAAACTTTTATCGTTTCACAGTGAATATATCGTATGGTTTTGGCAGCAACCAAACAGACTCTATAAATATTGCACCTATTTTAAAATAAAAATGTTTATAGTTAAAATACTATACTGTATAAAATAGGTAAATTTCAAAACCAATTTTATATCTATGATACATATGTTACTATTCATAATACTTGTCTATTCATGTGTATTTTATTGTAACAAGTAATCAAATATCACGGATGAAGCGTAATAAATAAAAACTATTATAACGCGTGACGTAAGTCAACCATTACTTTTCCTTGACTTCAAACAGTCGATCATATTCCACAATATACATTACGACAGGCGCAGCGCCAGCGCGGTCGGTAATGAGCCCGAGTACAGCCAATTTCAGCTGTTGTCTACTCGAAGCAGCACTGCGCATAGACCAATTCTGCCATAGTCCCAACATGTTCCGCTAGAGATCGCTAGCGCTGTCTGATCACGCAAAGCCGTACCTCGTTGCTCATCTAGGTGCGTATATATATAATCAAGGATTACACTCTTTGCCTGCCATCAATTCTTGTTAAAAATGTTGGTCTAACAATATTATCAGACAGTGCTACCTAGTGGTAATAATCTAAACCACTAGCTAGTGAGAGGCAGCGCTAATTGTGGGAACTGAAGATACTGCCAGAGAACATTTAACTAAAGAGAGATGTATAAAATTGCTGGCTGTTTACAACATTGCCACTAGGTATCACTAGCAGTTAGATATACTGAAACAACTTATAGTTTTAATTAAATGACATAAATTTACTGTTTGTATTATTATTGTACAAAATGTTTATGTATATTGTTATAATATTAAAAACTTGCTTACTTTCGTTCAAAAAATGTAGATTTACTAGTAATCTATATTATTTTTTATATTTTAACACTTTAGAATCTCAACTAGAAATTATACATTTTAATTATATATATATTTTGTTAGATATCGGAAGATTTACCAAACCAAACATCAAATAAATTAAACAATTTCTTGCAGCCTCTTGAAGTGAAGACTTACACTGCTCAAGAGGCTATATGAATTAATAGGCGTTTTTATTCACAATGTAATACAAATATTTTAACTGCTGCTTACTTAGGGAACGGGTTTCTTTTACTGACACATCTACCCAATTTAAAAAACTACATAGATTTTACAATTCATTAGGGATGGGAAATGTAGTTCATCAGACGGAGTTAGTTCACTCCGGAGTTATAATGACTCGGAACTAGTTCCGCGGAGTAGTTCCAACTCCGAACGTCGTTCCAGTTCAACGTGGAGCGAAGTGAGTCGATGCGCGCGCATCACGTACTTCACTCCTTTGTTTTGATCGTTCCAACAACTCCGGAACTATGTTAGTTCCATGGAGTGGGGAGAGATACGTCGACACTGCAGCTGCTCTGACAGTGGTTGCGCGCGCATCTCGTTCTCACTCCTTTCTGATAGTTCCAAAAAGATAGAAACTAACATATGATTTTTAGGTTATATCCAGCTAACAATTTGAATTGTGTATTTTATTTAATTATTTTACAAAGAAAAAGTATGGATGTCTTATGAATTTTCCAGCAGAAAGTAAAGTATTGTATATTTTATATGCGTATATTTATGACATAATACTCGTTTATTCTAGTTCCGAAATGAACTAGTTCCGCACTAGCACTCGGAGTTGGAGCTGTAACTCCTTAACCGGAGTAGTTCCTTTGTTGTCGTTCACTCCGGAGTTACCCATCTCTACAATTCATATAAGAGATGAATTGATTTAATTAAATAATCATAAACTACACATTACCCACAGACTAATGATCTGTTTGGGGAAATGATTCAGGCAATGTAAGGGAGAAAGCCAGTAAACTACACATTACCCAAAGACTAATGATCTGTTTACGGAAATGATTCAGGCAATGTAAGGGAGAAAGCCAGTAAACTACACATTACCCAAAGACTAATGATCTGTGTGGGGAAATGATTCAGGCAATGTAAGGGAGAAAGCCAGTAAACTACACATTACCCAAAGACTAATGATCTGTGTGGGAAACAGATTCAGGCAGAGTAAGGGAGAAAGCCAGTAAACTACACATTACCCAAAGACGAATGATCTGTGTGGGGAACTGATTCAGGCAGAGTAAGGGAGAAAGCCAGTAAACTACACATTACCCAAAGACTAATGACCTGTGTGGGGAACTGATTCAGGCAGAGTAAGGGAAAAAGCCAGTAGACTACAAGGTGAACATTACAGATATATACTTCTGAACCATGCCAAAATTGAACTTGTACTATCTCTAACCCATGCTCGAAGTCTAACACCACTCGGCCACTGACTCACCCAGTTCTTTCCCTTCAAATTAGTTCTTTTTTTCAGAATAGGAGTTACCCCTAGATGTTTTTACCCAGCACAGATATCCTTAGGATTACCTTACATCTACCGGAACTCCGGAATTCTCTATCATAAAACTATAAAACGGCAGAAGTGTATGTTGTTCATATAGTGAACAGTGGGTAGTGAGAACAGTTCATGATATTTACACTTTTAGAATTTATAAATTATTTAATTTACAGAGTATGATTCATACTTAAGATTTATTAAATATTTTCAATTGATTTGTATGCTTAAAAGAGCAACACAGCATTTCAGAGTATAGTCCAAACTGTCATGTGGTGAGTAACATAACCTACAAATAATAATAAGTTTATTTATACTTAAAATTAAACTTTCCTTAAGCAAGCCATATTACTGAAACATGTAAATACCATAATACCCTCTCTTTAAACAATTTTTTTATTTGACATATCACTTATTTTTTCATAACCTAAAAGAGAACTAAGATACCAATTTTTAATTAGAATATATCATTTATTAAATGCCAGTTTATATTAAAAGTAAAGGCTAAAACTGTAATATCGCTGAAGCTCCAACTAAAGAGCTTAGAAATCACTGTCCTGAGGCTGCCTGTTTACGGAGCTTACCCCGCAGATAAACCCAATGGAGTATGAACTTCCCTCATTGAAAACTTTATTAATAAAGAAGGCTTGGGAAATGTTAAAGACTTGTGCTTGCAAATGTCATTTAGATCAGAACGGCAAACTGAATTTTATAATTAGTCAACAACGGAAACAAATTTTTAGACAAAGACTCAAAATACCCTGTTATAAAATTCTTTACATAGTCTTAACGGACACCCCGCCACATAAATTTTTTGACAAGATTAACCACCCATTTCACGTATGTCTTGACAAGGTTAATCCCCACTCTAGGTATGTCTATTTTATTTTATTTCATTTTATTTTATTTTATTTTATTTTATTTTATTTTATTTTATTTTATTTTATTTTATTTTATTTTATTTTATTTTATTTTATTTTGCACAGTTACTATACCAACTACACCAAAGAAGTACAAACTATTTTAAAAGTTCATTGTGGAGTTTCCTTTGCTCACTTCATACATAAATTTAAATAACTAATAATAATAATAGCAATAATAAATAATAATAATGTTAACCTGCGAACAGTATATAAGTAATATGAATAACAATAAATAATGTATAATCGTAATAATAACTATATATCTTTTTAAAAAAGTAACTGATTTTAAGCGCAATAAATATCTATCAGTTTTACTTCCACAAAAATAAATAAAAACTCAAATTTGAATAACAGAAACATTTACAAATAAGGAAATAAATATACAAACAAGATCAATATAATATAGTGTGCTATAGTACCGGTATCTGATAATAATTAAAAACTTAGCGATATTAAACCAGCTAAGCATTTTGCTTTATAAACTTTCAAGGAATCAAAAAATATATTGACATTATTTCTGTTAGATATAAGTCAATTGTAAGTTCTCATGTAGTGTAACAGGGGGAGGAGGCATGTGAGGTCGTGCGGCAGCACGGGTGATTGAAGATAAGTGTATTTCTACTCTGGAATGTAGGCAGCCGGAGAGACATCGTCAACCCCGCCCGCGCCAGTCTATACAGGAATACTAGGCCCTGAGTGTTCTCCTTAGTGCTAGAGTCCGGAACCCAAACATCACCTCATATGGAACCGCATACGTGTAAATATTAAAACATTTGAAAAATAAAAATCGCTTTTAAATTTTTTCAAGCGCATCACGGTAAGTTATATGAAACGGACTCCAAATCACTGCTCCACTCTCTAGCCTCAACCTGACCAAGGAGTAGTATAGCTTAAGGTTTCAATGTTCCTAAAATTGACACTGTCTAAAAATAAAGCCCATCATTTTACTGCTAGAGGCTATACATGCTTTGACATGAGGATTAAAAGATAGCGTGTTAGTTAATGAATTCCTAAATCCTTAATTTTATATACTCTTAATATTGAAAATCCATTTAAGAAATAATAAATTTTCCGATACGCTCGAGATGTAGTTAAAGTAATTAATTGGCATTTCGAAACATTAAAAGTCATTTTATTATTTATACTCCACTCTAAAACATTGTTTAAGTCTTGTTGCAAACAAACAGTATCCTCAGGGCTCTTAATATATTTAAACAGCTTCAAATCGTCCGCAAATGTCTTGACAAGGTTAAGCACCCACCTCACAAATATCTTATTAAGGTTAACCACCCATACACGTAAGTCTTAACAAGATTGACCACTCACCCAACATGGTCTTGAAAAGGTTGACCACCCATCACACGTATGTCTTTTAGGGAGTTAAAAATACTGACTTTACCTTGCCTTTACATGAATGAGGTGATACTATACTGCAGATCACGTTCTTCCTTGATTTGACTTGTTGTGGCAGGAACGTTCGTTCACCAATACTACACAAGAGGCAGGGACAACCTCGAACACAGCAACACAGATTGACACTATTGAAGAATTTTCGATTAACAACCAAAGTCAATTCAAAACTCAACCTAGACACCTTTGATGTCTAAAGCTTTCTATTCTGTGGATGAGTTCATGATGAGTCGCTGGGAAGATTAAACAGCAGGACAGGAAGGCAGTGTGATTGTGGCTGTATGAATGTTAGTAATATGTATGTGAATGTGGGGTGAATAACCATTTGATGTTTAGTTTTAGAATTTTAACACGTTTTAAATATTTATGTATATAACATTGATGATTGCATGAATGTTAGAAATTGTTACTACGCAATAAAAAGAAAATAAATAAAACAAAATTGACCACCCATCCAACATAGACTTGAAAAGGTTGACCACCCAACTCACGTATGTCTTGACAAGGTTGACCACCCAACTCACATGTCTTGACAAGATTGACCACCCACCCAACATATGTCTTGACAAGTTCTCACAATATACTGTAGTATGATATAAGTAAGTGCAAGAAGGTAAGGATCAATTTCTATTAACATTGTGAGTCCCTCTGGTCTGAAGATGGTAAAAGTGGTTTACTGAAATCAATCATATTAATCTGTGTCTTTTTTTGTATATATTATATTTAACTTGTGGTGTATGATAGCTCATTTGTTTGTATTACGTATACACACAGCAAAGTAACTGTAGCAATTTAATACACAGCATAAAAAAACACATATACCACTTAACTTGTTTTCAACTTATTAAATTATAAATGGTAAATCTACATACAATTCAGCATTACTGTATGTATATAAATACTTTATTTTTAGTATACATAAAAGAGAATTCTTATTTTTAGCCTAGTGGTTAGCACTTCTGCTTTCAAATCTTAAATCCCAATGGTTGATATCTTGGGAGGTCCACTTAAATATGCCCAAGAGGTTTGGACTGTTGTCTCTCAACAACTTTTATAGTATAAATTCTAATCGTGGTTAGAAAAAAATAATAACATACAGATTGTATTAACTTTTTCAGTTTTTTTATATGATTATATATGTGACAATTGAAATTTAATCAAAATTTAATTACACTATGTATATGCGGTATTTTATCAATAGCCCCTAAGCACAATGATGTATTTGTTACAGTTCAGAGGAGTAAATTGAAGCTGGCATTTCTAATTTCCCGAACGTACCTTTTGTAAAAAAAAATAAAAGAGTACTCTCCTGCTGTGACAATGGCGAGGGGCAAAACTGGCATTTGAAAAAGTGTGAACATGTTGAAACTGGTGAAACAAAGTGTAACTCTGAGTTTTTTCATCAGCTTGTTTTTATTTGAGTTTGACAAACAGTCCCCGGAGAGATTAAATTGAAAACAAACAAAATAAGTATTCAATGAAATTGTCCTTACTTTAACACAACCAATTACTGTATGTCAATATTTTGTGTAACAGTAACCGTTATGATTTTCATTGATTAAAAGCAGAAAAGAAAATGTAACCCTATTCAGTTAATGCATTGCTGTACACATTATGCTCATTTATATGAGAATGTGATAAATATGATCAAGAGAGCTTATAAAAACACTCAAATGCCATATCAAATCAGTTATTATTGAGGTATGTACATATAAATGCATTGCAAAAGTCAAAATATACTAAAAATAACTATAATTTTGTCTTCAATCACTCTACAAAACTCATTCATACATATGAATTTAGAAAACATCCACTCTTTCCAAGTAATCCCATTTCCTACACCGGTTTCAGCTTGCCAACTATAAGGTTTCCCAGTTGTTCGCCAAGAACTTATCTATATCATAAAATGCGGGTAATTTAAAAGGCCTTTAATAAACATGTGTTAAAGTCCATATGTACATGAAATCAGCTTTAAATTTAATTAATTATTTAATGAAATCGATTTATTAATATAAATTCAATAAAACATAGGCTTAGTATGTTGAAACTATTTAAACACAACTAATTAGATCAATAAAATCAAAACTAAAAATAACGTTGAATAGAACGTATTATAAAATAATTATCTAAAATTTCAGTTCTCAAATAGTTATTGGAAGTAAAAACACTTTGAATAGAGTTAGTTATATAAACACATAGTATGTTATTTATGTTAAGTAATAAATGTTTTACTGAAGGTCACATTCAAAATACAAAAAAGCTGTGGTGGAAACTTTAGCATCAAAGGCTATCTCTTGGTTTGGTTCGGGAGCTACCAGAAAGGAATAGAACTAATAATCCATTTTGCCAGTACATATTCTTCTAAGTTTCATGTATCATTAGGCGTCCCTCAAGGATCACACTTGGGGCCAATTTTGTTTGTAATTTTTATCAATGACATAATAAATGAAATCAAAGTGCCATGCCTTCTGTTTGTCAATGACATGAAGCTGTTTTATAAGATCATATGTACTCCTGACATGTTGCTTCTACACGTGAGTCTTGATGCTGTGGTTGCATGGTGTTATGACAATTGTATGTCACTCAATAGTGACAAATGCTTTTATTTGACGTTTCACAGAGTACATACTTTGATTAATTCTAACTACAATTTGAGAGATCAGGACCTCCCAAGAAGGATGGAGGTAAGGAATCTTGGAATTCTTCTGCAGATGCCTCTTGACTACTCTAACCACATCTCTGTTATTGTATCAAGAGCTAACAGTTGCCTGGGGATGATTTCCAGGTCGTCCAGATTCTTATCAAAGTTCACTTCTTTAATGTTGCTATATTGTGCATGTGTAACGCCTATTTTAGAATATGCCTCTGTAACTTGGACTTCATATAAGAAGATGGATTTTTCATATATACAAGGTGTCCAGAACAGATTCCTCCGACTGGTCGGTGTCAAGCTTGGCTATAACTACAGGACTGTTCCAATGAATATGTTAGCCTCACAACTGCTGCTAAAACCCCTAGATATTAAGAGTGAATACAAGATGTACTCTTCCTCTTTAAGCTAGTCAATGGACTAACTGACTACCCTGCATTGTTGGAGAGGATCACCTTTCGAATCCCTAGGGGTACTAGATCATTGGAACTCTTTGGAAGACTGCAATGAGCCACGCAACCAACTATGAGAGAAACAGCCCTATAGTTTGGATCCAGCGCCTAGGAAATCTTGTCAGCCCTGTAATTGACTTTTTTAACTGTAGTCTACCAACATTCAAAAGAGCTGCCAACATATAACAGAATTGTTTTTTACTGTTATTTACACTGATTGTGCATATCCACCTTTCGATCAGCCATATATTTCTTTGTTTTGTTAATAAAATTATGTATTTTTTAATAACATTATTGTAAATTATTTTATTAAAATGGAATGTCCGTTGAAATAAAATAAAATAAAGGGTATTTTTTATATAAAAGAAAGATGGAAGATGAGCTTTATTACTCTAATCAAATGTAGCATATACTTTAATGTTATCTAGCTGAAATATCACAATAAGTAAAAATAATAATTATAATTCAAGGTTGAACAAAATGCGTTACAGTTCCATTATTTCATTTCTAATGGTATTTCAAATATTTATGCGAATTTGCTTTTTTAATTAAATTTGTAATACTAAGTATTCTTGCAAATAAAAAAAATCTATTGCTGTGATTCAATATTTAATGTTTGTCATTTTGGATTGCCTCCATTTTGAAACATAAATGTTTAAATTCTTCAAATTTATCTCCAAAAAAAAGCTATGAGAAAATGTTTCTTTAAAATATGCTTTGATTTGGTCAAGCCGTTTAAAAGCTCTGCATTTTTTCAGCGAATATGGAGAGACAGATGGTAATTAAAAAGAGATCTCGTATCTCCTCCCCAGTTATATCATGGTTTAGCTATCTTTTGATCAAAGGAATGATATTCCATAGTTTGTAATATGAATTGAACATGAAAACATCCTACTAATTATTTATATAGAACGCTCTTTTTAATTGATGTACTGTACTTTGAAGTTAAAGTTTACAGTCTATGACAAAATAGATTCTAAATAATTCTTTACACTAGACTATTCTAAATGCATATGATAATTTATACAGTGTAAATTAATTGTTTTTTTGTTTTTTTTTTTTTTTACATTAGAGAAAATTTTTATGTAGTTTATTTAACACTGAGCATTATCAAGGTGAAAAGAAATATAGTACATGTATATAAAACAAAAGTTATATTAAAATTCTTATTTAAAAAGCATGAATATTTGCAAAAAGTATTATGTGCAAAACCCTGTTTTAATCATACATGTTGTTCATTTTGATGCCAGTCGTAGTTTTCCTTTGATCATCAGGAAAAGGGATGTCAGAATGATGACAGCCTCGGGATATGAACTGAAGGCTTTGTTCATGTTTAATGTTATCTGCTGTAGTGTTGACGGATTGATGTTACATATGCATGGAAGTCCTTGTGTGGATGTTAACTACAGTATAATACATATTCTCTTAGATATAAGACACCTTCAAAGCTTTGTGTGTGTTCTAAGTAGCTTATACTAGTGTAGTCTGGTTACTAAATGAGTACGACTTATGCTCACAAAAGACAATTTTTCACTTTTTTGAAATTTTATTTATTTTTTTTTTTTTTTAAGGCAAAAAACAAACAAAAATGAAATTTCCTCAAAAACGGCTTTAACGATTTTGATTTAATTTTCAGGAAATGTGTGAATTACAATTCAAAATATTTTAGTGAAATCTGCATGTCCCTAACTTGACTAGTTTTTTTAGATATGGCAAAAAACATATTTGGGAATCAAACTGGTAGTTTTCAAAGTTTTGATTTTTTAATGTTTAATATGGGGGAACGTTTGTGGAAATTCTCCAGAACCATTTATATTTCCTTGTATCAAACATTATTTATTTATTTGTTTGGTCTTGAGGTTTGCTAAATCCTGTAAACCAATTTTGAAGGGAGGGGGAATATTAATGTGGGTGGCGACTCAACTAGCCCCTTACTCCATCACAAAGCATCACGGAGTTACTGCACATGTCTCCTTACATCCCTCAATAAAGATGGGTGCAGTCATAGCTTAATTATTTAATAAATTCACTTTGCTTTGTAAATTACAGGGAACCCGGAGCTGCAGTAACCAACAATATAATGAAGTTTTACTTCTTTTGGGATTGTTTTTAATGAGGTATTGTCATTTGTCTAAGGTAGAAGATGTAGGCAAAGAATGAGGAGATGTCTATTTAATTTTAAACATTTGTGTTCACATTGCGTTATTGCGTGTCCGTATTGTGTTTGCATGTTTTTTCTTTGGTTGTTAAAATTATAGTGTAGCGTTTACAATAAATAGTGATTCACCTATCTATAGAATGTCTACTTCATAAATAAATATATGACCATAGAGTGGTATAAAGGTCAATAAATATATGACCAGTGAGTGGTATAAAGGTCGATAAATAAATATATGTCCAGTGAGTGGTATACAGGTCGATAAATAAATATATGACCAGTGAGTGGTATATAGGTCGATAAATAAATATATGACCAGTGAGTGGTATAAAGGTCGATAAATAAATATATGTCCAGTGAGTGGTATAAAGGTCGATAAATAAATATGTGACCAGTGAGTGGTATACAGGTAGATAAATAAATATATGACCAGTGAGTGGTATAAAGGTCGATAAATAAATATGTGACCAGTGAGTGGTATATAAAGGTCGATAAATAAATATATGACCAGTGAGTGGTATAAAGGTTGATAAATAAATGTATGACCAGTGAGTGGTATAAAGGTCGATAAATAAATATGTGACCAGTGAGCGGTATAAAGGTCGATAAATAAATATATGACCAGTGAGTGGTATACAGGTTGATAAATAAATGTATGACCAGTGAGTGGTATAAAGGTCAATAAATAAATATGTGACCAGTGAGAGGTATATAGGTCGATAAATATAAATATATGACCAGTGAGTGGTATAAAGGTCGATAAGTAAAATAGAAGTTTCCTAACTGAACCTTCATTTATTAGTTTGGAGATTGATAATAACTTGCTGTACTGAACTAAACTAAGATCAAAGATATGAACAGCTTGCAGACTGAATAATAAGTCTAATCAAAGTTAGTTGGTAACCGAACCTCGCTACCCTAGTTTGGCGTAGATTTGTCAAAGACTACTTCTCAAGTCAAGACTCAAACTAAATAATATGATTTAAACAGAGTTATGTATAGATTGATAATTAATAGGATGTGTACCAACTGAAATTGTGTACCTACTTTAATGCAGTTGATTAGACCACTCCTCTACTTGTGTCTCAAAATAAATATAATATTAATATATACAAGTGTCCCAAAATTCCCCCCCCCCCGTCTGTAACTTAAAAACGGAATGAGATAAACCAATATTATTTGGGGGATAGTTATTTAATGACTAATGATATTTTTTGTGCTTTTTGAGAACTCAACTCATTAACTCAAAACTTAATGAGTTTTGGTCTAAGTTTTGGTTGGGGGGAGCAAGTCCAAAATTCCAAATGCAAACCCCCATCAATTGACACCTCACTTTAAAGGTCTTTATAAAATATGAACAGTGCCACTAACTAGAGGTTTCTATCTCAATCCGGTACAAAACTACAGCCTGTCAAAAGTTTATTAAAGTTACACTAATAAAAATGATAGTTTTGTTGACTCATCTGTTCAGACTTATTCTTAACCTAAAATAATTAAACTTAACGTTAAAATCTTACCTCAACCGTTTTAACTTTTTTTCAGCAATTTTAAATGTAGAGTTTTTGTTGATTTTATATGCAATTTTTAGTTAAATTTTGACAGCCTGTAGTTTTGTACTGGATTGAGATAGAAACCTCTAGTTAGTGGCACTGTTCTTCTTTTATAAAGACCTTTACAATGAGCTGTCACTTGATGGGGGTTTGTATTTGAAATTTTGGACTTGCTCGCCTCCCCAAACCCCCATTTTGGATTTAAGTTCTCATAGAGCGCAAAAATCATCATTAGTCATTACATAACTATTTCCCGAAGGATATTGGTTTGTTACATTCCGTTCAAAAGTAACAGGAGGGGGTGGTACTTTTGGGACACCTTTTATATATTAAAAACTACTTAAAATAGATTAACATAATGATTTATTTAAATTGTTCATATTAATTTTGTATTTAATACAATTGTCTAATAATATAATTAATGATTACTATCTGATAGATTATTTTTGCATATAAAATGGCCATTATTATTACCAATGCTAAATAACTTTTTTAATAACATTTATCTGAACATTTTAAATCAAATTTTTCAACCACTTAATCTTTTACTAAACAACTGAAAATTTTACTGCTATTTTAACAATCTTCTCTTATCTGGACCAAATAAAATATTGATACACTAATAAAATTCTGTAAATGACAAGAACTTACTAATGATAAGAACTTACTGTAAATTATAAATACCAAGGATGCTTGTCTGATTGAATGTAGAAAATTTAACACTAAAATCATTAAAAACACACATCCACAAGAGAAGATAAAAGAAAACCAGTAACGCCCCAAGGGAAATTTTCAACAAAATAACATTTTTTGTTTAGTATCGTTCAGTTTTTTTATATCAGCAGTCTGTATACAATGAACATATATTTACCCACGAATTTAAAAGTGATGTAATTTTTTTCTTCACAGAGGACCATAATTATATCACATTATAGTATTGAATGTTTATTATTGCTAACAATAATTATAATAATATTGAAATTCCATTGAAAAATTGTAATCCAAATAAGAATAACAATTTAAAAGTTTGCTTTTATAGAGTTTTTTCTTATTAGCAAATAAATTGATATTTATAGTTCGGAAAATAAATTACTATACATTCATAAGGTCTAGTCATATTATTTAGGGGTCCTAGTTTTAATATAAATTTTTGATGATAATTAAAATAATGTATGAGGTGGGTTTTATTTGAGAGGTCATAAATATAAATAATAATACCAAGCAAATTTAATAAACAGTAAGTTATATAATCGACTATAAAAACAAGAAGACTGTTTGCTCATATAGGTCGTGTGATGATGGTTTTCTTATTCGGTTAAATTAATTCATGGCCTCCCTTTCTCTATCTCTCTTCAGCTCACACTGAAATGACTAATGGCTGAGCTAATAATATGCCAAACAGTCATCCAAGGGCTTATTTGAAACAAATCACCGTTAGATAGCAGCACAGCACCTACAGAAAATGCATTTCCATAGATAGTCATTATTCATTATTCATCTATAAGACACCGATTGTAGAGATATGGGTGAATATGAGGAGTGAATGAGTGTGATGAGTGTAGATGAACGAGTGTAGTCATTGTTACTATCCTAGTTCGACTTAGCTCAAAAAGGACTATTTATTAATAGTTTTTTAATTAGCATAATACGTGTTGGTACATATACAGTACAAGTAAACGTCACACAACACAAATTTATTACAATATAAGCACAAAATGCACAAATATATTACAATATAAGTACAAAATGCACAAATATTATGGTAATAACCATAATATTTGTGCATTTTGTACTTATATTGTAAAAAATTTGTATTGTGTGACATTTACTTGTACTGTATTTATTAATAGCCCAATAGCCTGGGCAACTATGGGACCTACAGCTTTACGTGGAATCCGAACCACATAGTGTTGGTCTGATTTTCAGCTAACTGACAAGTCTGACACTCAGTTCTCTTCCCTACACAACATCTGAACCTTGACTACCATTCAACATGGACACTCCAGACTTCTCTAGTAGTGTCTACGTTGATGACAACTATTGAGCGGACACCGTGTCTGTATTAAGAGAACCGAGCATGGAACCTATCGCCAATAATCTCCTTAACACTCTGTCCCCAAGTAACTGGGTTGCAACACTGCGCCACCAGCCGACTTTCAATAGTCGGTGGTTATATCATATCAAATGGGCTTATAATCATTAAAATTACATGCAAGGATATTTAAACAAAATTAAAAGTAATATGTTCAATTGTTGTGATACCTTCAGCAAACATAGTTGTGTTACAGCTGAACAGCAAATAATAAGTGTCTGTCACGTCTTGAGTTTGAAAGTGGATTTATTTGTCAGTTCTGATGTTGATCCTTCGCACGTGTTACTTTCTCTGAGGTCGATCCTGAGCTCCATTATTCTTGGTCCTGACATGTTTATTTTGTTCACGTAAGAGGATAAAGTAAATAAGAGTAATAATAATGTGTGTTTAATTTAATTATTTACAATAATATATAATGATAACAGTATTATAATATTATTCAAAATTGATGTAAGTTTTGTATGTTATTTGTCAATAATTTAGATAACTAACGTTCTCTATAAAATTACAGGCTAATAACAGTTATATAATTTTATATTCACAAATTATAAATAAATTATACAGTTTTAAAATTTAACATCTAACTAATAAATAAACTGTTCTCATAGTTATAATTAATGATGGAACCTCTGGACGGATTATACAACTTCATTCAATTATATGACATTTTAATTAAGAGGATTGCATTATAGCCTGTCTGAGAGTTAAATAAACGTTCATCTTAATTAGTATTTAGTTTGAATTGTATGGCAACACTGCAAGTCCAGCTCTATTATAGGCTGGATAGTTGAGATTCATATTCATTTTAAGACAATTAGTAGGGAGACAATATGTATGCATGAAATGACCTGGTATGTATAAATGGCCAGGTGTATGCATGAAATTGCCAAGTATATGAATGAAATGACAAAGTGCATACACGATATGTCCCTCTGTATGCATTAAATGGTCTGATGTATACATGAAATGGCCGGGAGTATACATTAAATGACCAGGATTATGCATGATATGGCCTGGTGCATACATAAAAAGGCATGGGTTATGCATGAAATGGCCAAGTTATTGCATGAAATTGCTAGGTGTATGCATGAAATTGCCGTTTATGAATGAAATCACAGGGTGCATGCACGATATGTTCTGCTGTACGCATTAAATGGCCTGATGTATCATGAAATGGCCAGGAGTATACATTAAATGACCAGGATTATGCATGATATGGCCTGGTGCATACATTCAATGGCTAGGTTCATGCATTAAATGGCCAGGTTTATGCATGAAATGGCCAGGTTTATTCATGAAATTGCTGGGTGTATGCATGATTTGGCCAGTTGTATTCATGATATTGTCAGGTTTATGAATGAAATTGTTATGTGTATTCATGAAATGTCAAGGTTTGTGCATTAAATGGTCAGGTGTGTGCATGAAATGGTCAGGGTTATTCATTCATGAAATTATGAAATATTTATTGTTACGTGTTTATGTTTAGTACCGGTACTCTTATCATTTTGAGGAGTTACTGATTTAACATAACCATTTTAATGATAGTACATGGATAATTATGAAAACTAAAACATTTTATATTTATTCACATTTTACCCTTACTAGTAAAGTATAGCTCTTCATAAATAAACTACGAGAAATGAGTTTGTGTCAATATTTTATAAGCATTGTATATTTAATAGCCCATAGTTATATTTTGCATTTACTGGTAATATACTAAAGAATACCTAAATCCTAACTTAAAATGTAGGTTGGCAGCACTTCATACAATTAATGGATTCATATTAGCAAAACTAATTTGAGATCTACTAGATTATTTCATGTGAAAACATGAATGTGATCAAGTACTAATCAATCTACCACTGCTGTAAGCTGCAGACTTTGTAGATACCGTTTGGTCAGTGGAGTATTTTTAAGAGGCTTATGAGGGTATAAATGGTTCGTTATTAAACAGTCACTATGGTGATTGGAAGGTAATGATACATTTATCAAACAGAGTTATCAGAAAATATTTTATGGGCTTTAATATCACAACTATCCAACAGCCCTTGCTTTGCTATGGAGTGGTTCTCTACGCTTGCTTACCCTTTTCTACGTGATTCAGCTCAGCCTGCTGCCGTTCTCCTAGATAACAAATTTTGATACTCTATAAAACCCTATAAATCTACTTTAGGGGGATACAAAGAAGTGCAATCATGTCAGAGCTAGTTTTAATTGTGCCAATAATCAAATACCAGTAATTGATTATTATAACTACCGGTAAATATAATTTTTTAATAGTATTTGTTTGATAGTCTACCATATGAGCAACAATATAATTTGGACAAATCATATGATTTTCTTTTGCAGGATTAGAGAAATATTATTCACCACTCAAATAGGTTGAGAATGAGGAAAGTTATGGGCAGACGAAGAACCTGACTTTACTATCATGCTCATTTCACGCACCTAGCTCAAAAACCATGGTGGAAAGAAACATGGGTGTCATCATAGAAGGTACGAAAATATAAGTAAATCAGCCTCATCTGCTCATCACGTCATGTGAAGCTCAGAACCATGTGCCCAACCATGCTTGCCATTTAAATCAAAGTTACATTTTCAACCATAACGGCCTTATAATGGGTGGGTCATACAGAGACATGGCCTTATTATAGATGGGTGCGTCATAAGGAGTCAATGTTTTATAATGTGTGGGTAGTTCATACGGAGTCATTGCCTTATGATGGATGGGTGTGTCATTAGGAGTCATGCTCTTATGATGGGCGGGTGGGTCATATGGAGTTATGGCCTTGTGATTGGTGGTTGATTTATGAGGAGTAATGGCCTTATGATGGGTAGTTGGTTTAAAAGGAGTCATGGTTTTATGACGTACAGATGAATTATAAGGAATCATAGTCTTGTGATGAACATGTGGATTAAAGGAGTCATACCTTGTGATGGACGGGTGGACCATCGGGAGTCATAGCCTTGTGATGGTTGGTTGAGTGGGTAATAAGGTGTAATGGCCCTGTGATGGACGGGTGGATTGTAAGGAGTCATTGCTTTATGATGGGCGGTTGGGACATAAGGAGTCAGGGCTAGTGATGGGTAGGTGTGTCATAGAAAGCCGTCTTCATACAATGGGTGGGTGATTCATAGGAGTCTTGGCCATGGGACTGGTACCTGGATCATGAGAAATAGTAACCATAGGATGAGCAGGGGAGTCAAGAAGACATGTATGTGTGATGTTGGGTGGGTTATTAGAGGAATTCTCTTCTTCATAAATGAGAAAAATAAGATTATGACCCTAATTTTCCTTATAAGCTAATAAGGAAAATTGTTGTACGCCATATTAAATGCAAAGCTTAAGGCAGTAATCACATCCCTGTTAGTTACACATGAAATAATCCAGTGTAGCGCAAATTGGTTTTGTTGATACAAATCCATCAATCATATGCAGTGCTGCCAACGTAGCTTTGATGTTGGGATTTAGGTATGCTTTAGTAACTTTGCAGTAAATGTAATTTCATATAGAGGTGATTGAACATTTGATAAGTTCATCAAACACTGAATCATCTTCTCTGATCAATTTGAGGTAGTACTCAGTGTTCACAAACAAACTATATAATGTATGTTTGTAAAATAGAATTAGAATAACTACCTGTAAGTACTGTAATATTTTAATTATGTAATGGATCCCTGAAAAATAAAAGAAATTAATTAAAGAACATATGCTGCCTCTATGCATAGCAGTTGTTAATCGATTGATCTACCTATTCATCTGCTTTAAATAAAATATACAGACAAAAATAAGCTTAGTGGTAATTTCAGCCTTTTAACCAAACGGGTCTAGGAGTCTTCCTTCGGTAAACTAAAGAAAATTTTTTTTAAACGAATGGTAACTCTTAATACATAAAGAGATCAAATTTTCAAAGGTTCCTATACAACAGTTTCAGTTTTTTCTTTGATTTATAAATACAAAGTATAGTCAAAAAGATCCCGGAATTTGTTGGAATATATTTATTGGACAAAGATAAAATTTACAAACCTATTTTTCTTGTAGTATTGGCTTTTCTTCATCGCCTCAACTCAGTACATACGTTTGAACATTTTAAGTGTCTTAGGAGATGACTTTTGAGGTAAAATACAACATTTTATATTTTTTAGCTATTCTTTAAATCAATCTTCAAAAAGCGACATTGTAAACAAGCAAATACGTGAAAAGCGCTCTCCACGGGGGACCAATGGCGGCTGAGTGATACTCGCGCTACACATATCCCTTCACCAGGAATAGTACTAGCTGATTAACAACAAAATTCCCACCAGCAACAACGCTGTTTGTCTCTCTGGACATCGACTCGGGGAACTTTTTAACTGTATCTCGTATACTTTTGGCTGAAACAACATCACACATCCATTCTTTATGCAACTAATCTTTGTTATTTAAATTCCATTTCAACAACTCCACTATCTTTATCTTCTTAAATAAATACAAAGAGAAAACCTACGATATTTTAATTTTCTGGGCTAAATTAGTCATGCCCAAAAGAGAGCTTGAAAATTTATACTTTCTATTTGTCGTAAACTATTAGATTTTTACTTCAAAATTGTTGGATAACAAATTGCTGCATAAATTTTTTGGGTAGGCAATTCCTACTCAAATTATCTTTTTTGCATATAATTTATAATTGATACATATAAATAGTTAAGCCTTCAACTAATTTAACTTATGAAGAAATACCTATAATCATGAAACAAATATTTTCAACTTGAACAGTTGCCATCTATAGGTGTTATTAAGTGTCACTCGTACATTTTTTAGTTCGCAACAAAAATATTTTTTGTTACAGCCCTGGTTTCTATTTTAAATACAACATTACTATTGTATTTTACCTTTTTGTTAGCTATAAGGAAACAATTCTCAAGAAGCTTATCTGAGAAAATCACAAACCAAATTGTTATAAATTTGTGCACCCATACACAACCTTGTACATATTCTTATATTCAAATTATTCTATTTTTAATTTCTAAAGGGGCCCTAAACATGGGTCCAAAAGTAAACTCAGTAGAAGCATTTATGCTTTAAAACGTCTTTGTTGTGAATTGGATCAGGACGGCATCCGCACGGCTTATTTTGGTATCTTTCATATTGACTATGGTCTTGTTGTATGGGGTGGTGCCTCCCATGCAGAAGAGGTATTTATAATGCAAAAGAAGGCTATCCGTGTTATTGCCGGAGCAGGAAGGCTTGACCACTGTAGAGATATCTTTAGGTTTCTTAAGATTCTCAACCTGCCTTGCCTTTATATAATGCAGTGTTTGTTATATGTTAGAAATAATGAAAACAGAACTGTGCTCAGAAATGAAATTCACTCTTATAATACAAGAAATAGCCATTTTATAAATTTACCTCAACATAGATTAAGCAAAAGTGAAAAAAACCCTCTGTATTATAAGAGTGAATTTCATTTCTGAGCAGTTCATATAGGTTAATGAATAAGCTACCAATCAAAATGAAAACACTAAGTGATTGTTCTTTTAAATCAAAACTTCACAATTTCTTGTTAAAAAATGCATTTTATTCTGCAAATGAGTTTTTATTGAGTCAATGGACTGAAGATGACTTCATTTAACAATAGATACTTATTAAATACACTTTAATATGAATTGTACTGACTTGCCTATGTATTTGCTTGAAATATTTTGTGGCCAATAAACTATTCTATTCTATTCTATTACAAGGTTTGCTAGTCTAAGAATATTATTACAGTTGGCTTCTTGTTTATCGGGAAACAGACACCTTCCTACATCTCTCTGTAGGGTAGAATCCTCTAAATCTTCCTTCTTCTTAAATAGATCTCGTGCCACAGCAACAGTGTCATAATAAAATAGCCATACACTTCAAAGAAGCGCAGCAATCTCCTAATGATTCAACCTCCTTCCCCTCTGGTTGCCATAAGTTTTTAACCATCAGGTCTTAACTATTTGCCCAATTTCATGCCCATTTTGGTGAATAACTCAGCCTTTTTTTCTCTATACTCACAGAATCAATAACTTACCCACAATTTCAATGTATAAGAACTGGTTTATCATGTATCTTCCCTATTTATTTATGCTCATTTATTTACAAGTAGACAGAACATTTTTTTATATTTACGTAATTCGGTATTTTTGTTTCCTCGTACATAAGCATCAATTAGTTTTTGTTCTTGTAGTTTCATTCCTGCAAAAAATTGAGGTGGAGAAAATGTTGTAGATATGATTACTGCATTTTTTTTATGTTGTTATTAGTCCTCTTTCTGACATTAGTGTTGTTATATTTTTAGTTAATCTGATGCATTATTATAAAGAAATTTGTAGATTTTTTAAGAGTCCTATTTTTAACTATGATTGGTTGCTGATCAGAGGGCCTCAGACCTCTACTGATTTATATACATTTATTTCATACAATATTGAAATATAAGAAATTAATACAAGAAAAAACTGTTTATAATTTGTGTTTTGGGCCAAATTTTGTTGTTTATTATTACATGTGTGTTGGTCTTTTGTCCTTCACCCTTCAGTGGATCCAGAATGGGTTTGAATATTATATACATTTCATGAATATAGACACTTTTGACAAATTGATTTGGTCTGTTTTTAGTAAGCTAGGATTAATGCTATTTAATATAGTTCCAAATTATGTTTGTATTTTTTAGTGTTGAGTAAGTGCAGTTGTACTTCTGTTAATGTTAGTATTTTTAATATTTTACTTTTATTTAACTGTATTTGTTTTGGTTGTAAAAGTGACTAAATTGGTCTAAATTAACCTGCTATACAGTTCTGTAAAATGTACAAATGAAAATTCTACAATTATTTTGTTTATGGTTTGTAGAAAGTCATTATTGAATATTAATTAACAAGTTAGGATATGAGTGGTAAAGTTATTAAAGTCTGAGTAGCTCTTTGGGTTTCAACTACCAAGTTGTTGCGGTGAGAAAAGTCTTCAATTATCCACATAACATGACTTTCTAAACCAATATATTTGCTCAAGTTCCCATCACAGACTCCCTAATTATTATGTGGTGGTGTTAGAGAAGTCTGAGTAGCTCTTTGGGTTTCAATTACCAAGTTGTTGTGGTGAGCGAAGTCTCTAGTATCGACATGACTTTCTAAACCGACAGAATAGTTCAAGTTCCCTCCAAGACTTTCTAATGTATAGTGTGGTGAGGTTAGACCACTTAAACTTCTATTATACCATTACGTACGGTGTGTGATATTGTATCACTTGAACCCTTAAAAATAACAAAGAAATTTATTAAACAAACTACCTTAAACAGATGTTTGTAAAAGTATTTTTAACTCATAACATTTAGTCTGCATTAGTGGCACAATACTGTAATCCAGCTACTTGGGGTGTCATGGAGATTGTAGGTTCTTTACTCGGTCCTCTTAAAACTTACAAGGCGTCCTCTCAATGGAAGCCATCGACGTGGACACTACTATAGAAATCTGGAGTCTCCATGTTGGGTGGTAGTCAGGTTCCAGATGTTATGTAAGGAGAACTGAGTATCAGGCTTATTAATCAGCTGTAAATCAAACCAACACTACGTGGTTGAGAAAACGTAAAACTGTAAAAGTTAAAAGTTAAACTTTTAACTTTTAAAACTGTAGGTACCAATAAAGAAGAAGGAAACAGAGATGGCATCAAATAGTTCACTTAATGTGTATCGAGTAGTTATCTCTTCACTTTGCCATGCGATGACAGGGCCAGCTCCTTATAAATCCCTCGTTAATTACCCACAAATCATCAGACTAACATGATAGTTTAAACTACAGATGTGTAAAGACATGTCCTCAAGACGTGGGTGAATATTTCGAATGAGTGTGGATGAGGGAATGTAATCTGTTGGCTATCAGCTGCTCCCTTTCAAAATTTGTTATAACTTTGATTCGGATCAAACTGAGAACCTTTTGCTTTTCAAGACAGGTTTTAATTAACTTTGCTGCTGACCAGATATATACTGTTTATGGGACCCCAACTTGATTTGATGTAAAAACAGTAAATTTTAAAATAAAAATAAATATGACACAATCTTTTGTACTTTGCAAGTGAATGAAAGATTCATTAAGTGCACTACTATAAGTTAGTGCAGAGTTAGAGAAGACCATTGTTAGCCCAGTGACTAGGATCAAGGATATTGAAAGGACCTTATTTGTAATTTATTGTACTATTCAAACTTCTTACTTTTTGTTTTGGCAAAAGAGACCTTTCATAAGTTTCTTCATTTTTTATGAAAATTTAAAGATCAACTGCTTTGGTGAATAAATTCTAACATTGACTATAAAAACAAACAGACTGTCCAAGGCTATGCATTTACTGTAAACGCACACCTGTGCTGCTATCTAACGGTGATTGGTTTCAATATGTGCCCAGATGACTGTTTGGTTTCCTACTACTCAGCTATTTATTGGTAAACTTCAGCGTGTGCTTGAGAAAGAAAGAGAGAAGGATGAAGATATATATAGAGAGAGGTAGACCGCTGGTGCTATCTGTGAAAACCGATCATGAACTATATTCACCAAACAGGAAAACTGGCCTAAATATATAGAGAGAGGTGCTGGTGCTATCTGTGAAAACCGATCATGAACTATATTCACCAAACAGGAAAACTGGCCTAAATATATAGAGAGAGGTGCTGGTGCTATCTGTGAAAACCGATCATGAACTATATTCACCAAACAGGAAAACTGGCCTAAATATATAGAGAGAGGTGCTGGTGCTATCTGTGAAAACCGATCATGAACTATATTCACCAAACAGGAAAACTGGCCTAAATATATAGAGAGAGGTGCTGGTGCTATCTGTGAAAACCGATCATGAACTATATTCACCAAACAGGAAAACTGGCCTAAATATATAGAGAGAGGTGCTGGTGCTATCTGTGAAAACCGATCATGAACTATATTCACCAAACTGGCCTAAAGGAACTCATATGAGCGGATAGTCTTCTGTGATTACTTGAGTGTGATGAATATGGATGACCAGTGTAGACCTGTTACTAACTGAGTTCAACTTATGCTCAGAAGGGCCTTTTATTAATTGCTCAATAGCCAGGGAAACTAAGGGGCCTATAGCTCAACGTAGAATCCAAACCACATATTATTGGTCTGATTTTCAGATACTTGATAAGCCTGTTAGTTCTCTTCCCTACACAACACCAGACCCTGACTACCACCCAACATGGACACCCCAGACTTCCCTAGTAGTGTGTACATCGATGGCAACCACTGAGCAGACGCAGTGTCAGTATTAGGAGGACTGAGCATAGAACTCAGCGCCTTCAATCTACACAACACTTTAGTCTACAAGTAGCTGGTTCATAGCACTGTTCAATTTAAAAGAAATGAATTTTAAAACTATTCAGACTCACTTTTTAACTTTTTTTTCTAGGACCCACCATTTATGTCACTGTATTTAAAAAGTTCTAATTCTTGTGCAAGTAGTATTTTGTAAGCACTTCAGAAACTTTGGGAGAAAAATCCGGGATTTTCGTCAATTTTTTTGACCACACACCAGTTCACAGGGGCCTGAAGGCCTTTGCATGGACTTAATTATACAAGTGAAGTAGTCACCATTAGTCCAGCTGGAGACTCAAATTTTGGACATTGCCCTCCGAAGTCCGAAATTTTAGACACTGAGCCACCACCCAGAACGATAACATAGGAAACATTTGTAATTTATAAAATAAAATTTACAAATAGATTAAAATGAAAGAAGCCACTTAAGAAAGGTATCGTTGTATAATATTATTTATGTAAAATATATTCTGCTGAAATATTAAAACAATCAATAATTTTAAATATGTGTTTAAAATTTTTTTTGAAATTTGTATATTTATGTTTAGAGTAAATTTAGATTTAGTTTATGTAAAATTGGGCTAATTATATGCTTGTCTTTGGCCAGAGGTTTAGTGTTCAACAATTATTTATTCTACGCCACTATGATAGTAAGTATATGCAAGCCAAGACTTGCTCAATCAATTGACACAACCACCAACTACTGTCAACAATGTCTGTCTCCAAACTTACGATTAGTTTGGGTCTCCCGAACTACCAACACTTCAGGCAACAGTGAACTTGGAAACAAGTTAAATTGTCTCTGCTTACTGATTAAATTCAAGTGTGTACCAAAACAAATAAACTTGAAAGTTAAGTCATCCAAGGTAATTTGTATCCCTCTGCTGATATCTGAATTATATTTTCACCTAAAAAGATATTTTAAAATAGGTAAAAGAAAAAATAATAAAAATAAATAATTTTTTTATTATTTTACAGGTTTTGAAAATTTATTGTTACTTAGTTTTTACCGTGTTGACTTATATACCAATTGGTCGGTAGCGTAGTTGGTTCAATCCCTGCTTCATGTGCTAAAGGTTCTCAGTTCGATCCCAATCAGAGTCAATACATTTTGAGAAGGATCAGCTGATAATCGCCGGCTGTTCATTTGTCATTGGTCTATTAATTAATGACACTTTCTAAGGAATAGTCGGCCTTAGTTTGTAACAATGACTACATTCGCTCATCTACACTCATCACACTCATTTGAAATCCATATTTGCCCATATCTTGACGATCGGCGTCTTATGAATAAATAAATATATAAATAAAAAAGCTAAAGTGATTGCAATTCAATGTGACAGTATACGATTTGTTCAATTTAGAATACAATATTTCCTAATAACTTATATTGCCGAAATAAAGAAACAATACATAAGTTAATCAATATATACATTTACAGTATATATTCCTTTTATTAGTTTTGATTGTAACTTAAATTGTGTTATAATATAAGTATTTTGTAAGATAAATAGAGAACCTTGCATATATGTTGTGATAATGTCTTGTAATGTATCCTTAGATAGTTTAAAAGTATTGAAGAAAGTAACTGTAAATTTTGTTATTGTTCATTTGAATCCAATCAACAAGTCAATTATTTCTATATCTTTTAAGTTGCACTTTTTTTCAAAATAATTTATGGTAAATTGATATGTTACTTTTATTTCTTTTCAATTATTTTAGTTGGTTTTCATTTAGTTTAAATCTAATTTATAGATCAACAATTATTAAATTATTCTACTTTAGAGTATGTTTAATAACTATTATGTCTATTCTTCTGGTGTCCCCTCCTTCAGCTATAGAATGAACCTCTTTGTATAACATAATAACAATAATAATAATAATAATAATAATTTCTTTATTGTAATAAAACAATACACATTGTGTTACAAACGTCATCTATAAAAGGTTACAGTGATAATAATAGTAATATATATCAAGAAACTGAATAATTAATGAAAATGGAAACTGTAACATAAAATAATGCGATAGATCTGCATTAATTTATAGTATTATCTTATTATAATCGTATGGAAATCAACAACTACGGTCACTTCCATGTTTAAGGGTTATGCTAGATGTTTTATTTCATGAACCATAACTATTCTGAAGTTTTATTAAAAATTTAGTGACATAAAGAAAGAAATATGCCGCTCAAAACCTGATTTTTTGTTTTTCAAATACGCTCTCAGAGGGCATGATTTTCACTCTTGAATGCTTTATTTCATTTGAAGGTGATCTTATTATGTCAATGCAAGTAGCTCATTTAACTTTCTCCTATATATCCGTTAGCATAGAGAAAGTATTGTGATTGTCCAAAAATAATCTCTTTACAAGTTGGTCTAAAAATTCATTTTAGGGTCTCCTGAACCCAAATAAATGGTTTTTTTCAAAAACGTTTTTGGTGTCTGTCCATTATATTATATATATTATATATATCCAATTATAAGGAATCATAGTCTTGTGATGAACATGTGGATTAAAGGAGTCATACCTTGTGATGGACGGGTGGACCATCGGGAGTCATAGCCTTGTGATGGTTGGTTGAGTGGGTAATAAGGTGTAATGGCCCTGTGATGGACGGGTGGATTGTAAGGAGTCATTGCTTTATGATGGGCGGTTGGGACATAAGGAGTCAGGGCTAGTGATGGGTAGGTGTGTCATAGAAAGCCGTCTTCATACAATGGGTGGGTGATTCATAGGAGTCTTGGCCATGGGACTGGTACCTGGATCATGAGAAATAGTAACCATAGGATGAGCAGGGGAGTCAAGAAGACATGTATGTGTGATGTTGGGTGGGTTATTAGAGGAATTCTCTTCTTCATAAATGAGAAAAATAAGATTATGACCCTAATTTTCCTTATAAGCTAATAAGGAAAATTGTTGTACGCCATATTAAATGCAAAGCTTAAGGCAGTAATCACATCCCTGTTAGTTACACATGAAATAATCCAGTGTAGCGCAAATTGGTTTTGTTGATACAAATCCATCAATCATATGCAGTGCTGCCAACGTAGCTTTGATGTTGGGATTTAGGTATGCTTTAGTAACTTTGCAGTAAATGTAATTTCATATAGAGGTGATTGAACATTTGATAAGTTCATCAAACACTGAATCATCTTCTCTGATCAATTTGAGGTAGTACTCAGTGTTCACAAACAAACTATATAATGTATGTTTGTAAAATAGAATTAGAATAACTACCTGTAAGTACTGTAATATTTTAATTATGTAATGGATCCCTGAAAAATAAAAGAAATTAATTAAAGAACATATGCTGCCTCTATGCATAGCAGTTGTTAATCGATTGATCTACCTATTCATCTGCTTTAAATAAAATATACAGACAAAAATAAGCTTAGTGGTAATTTCAGCCTTTTAACCAAACGGGTCTAGGAGTCTTCCTTCGGTAAACTAAAGAAAATTTTTTTTAAACGAATGGTAACTCTTAATACATAAAGAGATCAAATTTTCAAAGGTTCCTATACAACAGTTTCAGTTTTTTCTTTGATTTATAAATACAAAGTATAGTCAAAAAGATCCCGGAATTTGTTGGAATATATTTATTGGACAAAGATAAAATTTACAAACCTATTTTTCTTGTAGTATTGGCTTTTCTTCATCGCCTCAACTCAGTACATACGTTTGAACATTTTAAGTGTCTTAGGAGATGACTTTTGAGGTAAAATACAACATTTTATATTTTTTAGCTATTCTTTAAATCAATCTTCAAAAAGCGACATTGTAAACAAGCAAATACGTGAAAAGCGCTCTCCACGGGGGACCAATGGCGGCTGAGTGATACTCGCGCTACACATATCCCTTCACCAGGAATAGTACTAGCTGATTAACAACAAAATTCCCACCAGCAACAACGCTGTTTGTCTCTCTGGACATCGACTCGGGGAACTTTTTAACTGTATCTCGTATACTTTTGGCTGAAACAACATCACACATCCATTCTTTATGCAACTAATCTTTGTTATTTAAATTCCATTTCAACAACTCCACTATCTTTATCTTCTTAAATAAATACAAAGAGAAAACCTACGATATTTTAATTTTCTGGGCTAAATTAGTCATGCCCAAAAGAGAGCTTGAAAATTTATACTTTCTATTTGTCGTAAACTATTAGATTTTTACTTCAAAATTGTTGGATAACAAATTGCTGCATAAATTTTTTGGGTAGGCAATTCCTACTCAAATTATCTTTTTTGCATATAATTTATAATTGATACATATAAATAGTTAAGCCTTCAACTAATTTAACTTATGAAGAAATACCTATAATCATGAAACAAATATTTTCAACTTGAACAGTTGCCATCTATAGGTGTTATTAAGTGTCACTCGTACATTTTTTAGTTCGCAACAAAAATATTTTTTGTTACAGCCCTGGTTTCTATTTTAAATACAACATTACTATTGTATTTTACCTTTTTGTTAGCTATAAGGAAACAATTCTCAAGAAGCTTATCTGAGAAAATCACAAACCAAATTGTTATAAATTTGTGCACCCATACACAACCTTGTACATATTCTTATATTCAAATTATTCTATTTTTAATTTCTAAAGGGGCCCTAAACATGGGTCCAAAAGTAAACTCAGTAGAAGCATTTATGCTTTAAAACGTCTTTGTTGTGAATTGGATCAGGACGGCATCCGCACGGCTTATTTTGGTATCTTTCATATTGACTATGGTCTTGTTGTATGGGGTGGTGCCTCCCATGCAGAAGAGGTATTTATAATGCAAAAGAAGGCTATCCGTGTTATTGCCGGAGCAGGAAGGCTTGACCACTGTAGAGATATCTTTAGGTTTCTTAAGATTCTCAACCTGCCTTGCCTTTATATAATGCAGTGTTTGTTATATGTTAGAAATAATGAAAACAGAACTGTGCTCAGAAATGAAATTCACTCTTATAATACAAGAAATAGCCATTTTATAAATTTACCTCAACATAGATTAAGCAAAAGTGAAAAAAACCCTCTGTATTATAAGAGTGAATTTCATTTCTGAGCAGTTCATATAGGTTAATGAATAAGCTACCAATCAAAATGAAAACACTAAGTGATTGTTCTTTTAAATCAAAACTTCACAATTTCTTGTTAAAAAATGCATTTTATTCTGTAAATGAGTTTTTATTGAGTCAATGGACTGAAGATGACTTCATTTAACAATAGATACTTATTAAATACACTTTAATATGAATTGTACTGACTTGCCTATGTATTTGCTTGAAATATTTTGTGGCCAATAAACTATTCTATTCTATTCTATTACAAGGTTTGCTAGTCTAAGAATATTATTACAGTTGGCTTCTTGTTTATCGGGAAACAGACACCTTCCTACATCTCTCTGTAGGGTAGAATCCTCTAAATCTTCCTTCTTCTTAAATAGATCTCGTGCCACAGCAACAGTGTCATAATAAAATAGCCATACACTTCAAAGAAGCGCAGCAATCTCCTAATGATTCAACCTCCTTCCCCTCTGGTTGCCATAAGTTTTTAACCATCAGGTCTTAACTATTTGCCCAATTTCATGCCCATTTTGGTGAATAACTCAGCCTTTTTTTCTCTATACTCACAGAATCAATAACTTACCCACAATTTCAATGTATAAGAACTGGTTTATCATGTATCTTCCCTATTTATTTATGCTCATTTATTTACAAGTAGACAGAACATTTTTTTATATTTACGTAATTCGGTATTTTTGTTTCCTCGTACATAAGCATCAATTAGTTTTTGTTCTTGTAGTTTCATTCCTGCAAAAAATTGAGGTGGAGAAAATGTTGTAGATATGATTACTGCATTTTTTTTATGTTGTTATTAGTCCTCTTTCTGACATTAGTGTTGTTATATTTTTAGTTAATCTGATGCATTATTATAAAGAAATTTGTAGATTTTTTAAGAGTCCTATTTTTAACTATGATTGGTTGCTGATCAGAGGGCCTCAGACCTCTACTGATTTATATACATTTATTTCATACAATATTGAAATATAAGAAATTAATACAAGAAAAAACTGTTTATAATTTGTGTTTTGGGCCAAATTTTGTTGTTTATTATTACATGTGTGTTGGTCTTTTGTCCTTCACCCTTCAGTGGATCCAGAATGGGTTTGAATATTATATACATTTCATGAATATAGACACTTTTGACAAATTGATTTGGTCTGTTTTTAGTAAGCTAGGATTAATGCTATTTAATATAGTTCCAAATTATGTTTGTATTTTTTAGTGTTGAGTAAGTGCAGTCGTACTTCTGTTAATGTTAGTATTTTTAATATTTTACTTTTATTTAACTGTATTTGTTTTGGTTGTAAAAGTGACTAAATTGGTCTAAATTAACCTGCTATACAGTTCTGTAAAATGTACAAATGAAAATTCTACAATTATTTTGTTTATGGTTTGTAGAAAGTCATTATTGAATATTAATTAACAAGTTAGGATATGAGTGGTAAAGTTATAAAAGTCTGAGTAGCTCTTTGGGTTTCAACTACCAAGTTGTTGCGGTGAGAAAAGTCTTCAATTATCCACATAACATGACTTTCTAAACCAATATATTTGCTCAAGTTCCCATCACAGACTCCCTAATTATTATGTGGTGGTGTTAGAGAAGTCTGAGTAGCTCTTTGGGTTTCAATTACCAAGTTGTTGTGGTGAGCGAAGTCTCTAGTATCGACATGACTTTCTAAACCGACAGAATAGTTCAAGTTCCCTCCAAGACTTTCTAATGTATAGTGTGGTGAGGTTAGACCACTTAAACTTCTATTATACCATTACGTACAGTGTGTGATATTGTATCACTTGAACCCTTAAAAATAACAAAGAAATTTATTAAACAAACTACCTTAAACAGATGTTTGTAAAAGTATTTTTAACTCATAACATTTAGTCTGCATTAGTGGCACAATACTGTAATCCAGCTACTTGGGGTGTCATGGAGATTGTAGGTTCTTGGTCCTCTTAAAACTTACAAGGCGTCCTCTCAATGGAAGCCATCGACGTGGACACTACTTGAGAAATCTGGGGTCTCCATGTTGGGTGGTAGTCAGGTTCCAGATGTTGTGTAAGGAGAACTGAGTATCAGGCTTATTAATTAGCTGAAAATCAAACCAACACTACGTGGTTGAGATTTGACGTAAAACTGTAGGTACCGATAAAGAAGAAGGAAACAGAGATGGCATCAAATAGTTACTTAATGTATATCGAGTAGTTATTTCTTCACTTTGCCATGCGATGACAGGGCCAGCTCCTTATAAATCCCTCGTTAATTACCCACAAATCATCAAAGACTAACATGATAGTTTAAACTACAGATGTGTAAAGACATGTCCTCAAGTCGTGGGTGAAAATTTCAAATGAGTGTAGATGAGGGAATGTAATCTGTTGAATATCAGCTGCTCCCTTTCAAAAATTGTTATAATTTTGATTCAGATCAAACTGAGAACCTTTCGCTTTTCAAGACAGGCTTTAATTAACTTTGCTGCTGACCAGGTATATACTCTTTATGGGACCCCAACTTGATTTGATGTAACAACAGTAACTTTTAAAATAAAAATAAATATGACATAATCTTTTGTACTTTGCAAGTGAATGAAAGATTCATTAAGTGCACTACTATAAGTTAGTGCAGAGTTAGAGAAGACCATTGTTAGCCCAGTGACTAGGATCAAGGATATTGAAAGGACCTTATTTGTAATTTATTGTACTATTCAAACTTCTTACTTTTTGTTTTGGCAAAAGAGACCTTTCATAAGTTTCTTCATTTTTTATGAAAATTTAAAGATCAACTGCTTTGGTGAATAAATTCTAACATTGACTATAAAAACAAACAGACTGTCCAAGGCTATGCATTTACTGTAAACGCACACCTGTGCTGCTATCTAACGGTGATTGGTTTCAATTTGTGCTCAGATGACTGTTTGGTTTCCTACTACTCAGCTATTTATTAGTAAACTTCAGCGTGTGCTTGAGAAAAAAAGAGAGAAGGATGAAGATATATATAGAGAGAGGTGCTGGTGCTATCTGTGAAAACAGATCATGAACTATATTCACCAAACAGGAAAACTCACTTAAAGGAACTCATATGAGCGGACAGTCTTCTTGCTTCTATGGTCAATGATTTTACTAAACCGTTCATTACATATTTTTCCAGGTTTATCTTTAACTTTACTTAAACAGTTAAATCAATGATTGTTAATGAATCATTAATTAAATTAACTCAATGACAATGAAGCCCATATGTTACAAATATCTTTTTTTATTTCAGGATATTTTTATTATTCAGATTGAGATGTCGACACAGAGTATTTAAAGGCAAATATGACTGATGATGAATATGGATGACCAGTGTAGACCTGTTACTAACTGAGTTCAACTTATGCTCAGAAGGGCCTTTTATTAATTGCTCAATAGCCAGGGAAACTAAGGGGCCTATAGCTCAACGTAGAATCCAAACCACATATTATTGGTCTGATTTTCAGATACTTGATAAGCCTGATAGTTCTCTTCCCTACACAACACTGGACCCTGACTACCACCCAACATGGACACCCCAGACTTCTCTAGTAGTGTGTACATCGATGGCAAACACTGAGCAGACGCAGTGTCAGTATTAAGAGGACTGAGCATAGAACCCAGCGCCTTCAAGTAGCTGGTTTACAGCACTGTTCAATTTAAAAGAAATGAATTTTAAAACTATTCGGACTCACTTTTTAACTTTTTTTTCTAGGACCCACCATTTATGTCACTGTATTTAAAAAGTTCTAATTCTTGTGCAAGTAGTATTTTGTAAGCACTTCAGAAACTTTGGGAGAAAAATCCGGGATTTTCGTCAATTTTTTTGACTTCACACACCAGTTCACAGGGGCCTGAAGGCCTTTGCATGGACTTAATTACACAAGTGAAGTAGTCACCATTAGTCCAGCTGGAGACTCAAATTTTGGACACTGCCCTCCGCAGTCCGAAATCTTAGCCACTGAGCCACCACCCAGAACGATAACATAGGAAACATTTGTAATTTATAAAATAAAATTTACAAATAGATTAAAATGAAAGAAGCCACTTAAGAAAGGTATCGTTGAATAATTTTATTTATGTAAAATATATTCTGCTGAAATATTAAAACAATCAATAATTTTAAATATGTGTATAAATTTTTTTTGAAATTTGTATATTTATGTTTAGAGTAAATTTAGATTTAGTTTATGTGAAATTGGGCTAATTATATACGTATCTTTGGCCAGAGGTTTAGTGTTCAACGATTATTTATTCTACGCCACTATGATAGTAAGTATATGCAAGTCAAGACCTGCTCAATCAATTGACACAACCACCAACTACTGTCAACAATGTCTGTCTCCAAACTTACGATTAGTTTGGGTCTCCCGAACTACCAACACTTCAGGCAACAGTGAACTTGGAAACAAGTTAAATTGTCTTTGCTTACTGATTAAATTCAAATGTGTACCAAAACAAATAAACTTGAAAGTTAAGTCATCCAAGGTCATTTGTATCCCTCTGCTGATGTCTGAATTATATTTTCACTTAAAAAGATATTTTAAAATAGGTAAAAGAAAAAATAATAAAAATAAATAATTTTTTTATTATTTTACAGGTTTTGAAAATTTATTGCTACTTAGTTTTTACCGTGTTGACTTATATACCAATTGGTCGGTAGCATAGTTGGTTCAATACTTGCTTCGTGTGCTAAAGGTTCTCAGTTCGATCCCAATCAGTCAATACATATTGAGAAGGATCAGCTGATAATCACCGGCTGTTCATTTGTCATTGGGCTATTAATTAATGACACTTTCTAAGGAATAGTCGGCCTTAGTTTGTAAGAATGACTACATTCACTCATCTACACTCATCACACTTATTCGAAATCCATATTTGCCCATATCTTGACGATCGGCGTCTTATGAATAAATAAATATATAAATAAAAAAGCTAAAGTGATTGCAATTCAATGTGACAGTATATGATTTGTTCAATTTAGAATACAATATTTCCTAATAACTTATATTGCCGAAATAAAGAAACAATAAATAAGTTAATCAATATGTACATTTACAGTATATATTCCTTTTATTAGTTTTGATTGTAACTTAAATTGTGTTATAATATAAGTATTTTGTAAGATAAATAGAGAACCTTGCATATATGTTGTGATAATGTCTTGTAATGTATCCTTAGATAGTTTAAAAGTATTAAAGAAATTAACTGTACACTTTGTTATTGTTCATTTGAATCCAATCAACAAGCCCTTTTAACATTTTAACATTCCCTTCAATTTACATCTTGGAGACCTTGTTGTTTGTCAGGAAAAATATTTCTGTGTTCAGCTCTCCTTCCAGTAACAGATATCCACTCCGAAATACCAATAATATTTCAATTCCCAGACATTCCACTTCATTTTTTCCAAAAACAGTTCCAGTAAAATGCCATCAAACTCTACAATAGTCTTCCAACATCACTAAAGATCGAGCAGGATCACAGGGCTTTTAAGAGGGGGGTAAAAAGAATGCTTTTAGATGCAGTGGTCTACAGCGTCCGTAATTTCCTGGCTGGTAGTCACTAACTCTGTTGACAAAAAAATTGTAATTGGTTGACAACAATTTGTAATTGGTTTTAATTAGTATTAAAGTAATTATTTCATTTAGTTACATTGATGACTTGGCTAATGCAATCTTGTTTTGTTGATCTGGCTTAATAAATGAGTTATTGAGTTATTAAGCCAATTATTTCTATATCTTTTAAGTTGTAATTTTTTATCAAAATAATTTATGGTGAATTAATATGTTACTTTTATTTCTTATCAATTATTTTAGTTGGTTTTCATTTAGTTTAAATCTAATTTATAGATCAACAATTATTAAATTATTCTACTTTAGAGTATGTTTAATAACTATTATGTCTATTCTTCTGGTGCCCCCTCCTACAGCTATAGAATGAACCTCTTTGTATAACATATAACAATGATCTGCACTAATTTACAGTATTATCTTATAATAATCGTATGAAACCAACAACTACGGTCACTTCCATGTTTAAGGGTTATGCTAGATGTTTTATTCCATGAACCCTAACTATTCTGAAGTTTTATTAAAAATTTAGTGACATAAAGAAAGAAATATGAAATATGCCACTCAAAACCTTATTTTTTTTTCAAATACGCTCTCAGAGGGCATGGTTTTCACTCTTGAATGCTTTATTTCATTTGAAGGTGATCTTATTATGTCAATGCAAGTAGCTTATTTAACTTTCTCCCATATATCCGTTATCATAGAGAAAGTTTTGTGATCGTCCAAAAATAATCTCTTTACAAGTTGGTTTAAAAATTCATTTTAGGGTCTCCTGAACCCAAATAAATGGTTTTTTTCAAAAAACGTTTTTGGTGTCTATCCATATGTGTGTCTGTCTGTGTGTATGTGCAGTTCGCTGGGGATCAAACAGATGGATCAAGTTTTATTAAATTTGGTGTGTAGGTGTATTTAGCCAATATCTCCAAACAATTTCACTTTTTTGAAATTTTAATTATTTTCTTTTTTTTTTATTTTTATAGGCAAAAACATAAAAATAGAATTTTTTCAAAAATGGCTCCAACGATTTTGGTTAAATTTTCAGGAAAGATGTGAATTATAATTTTAAATATTTTAGTAAAAACTGCATGTCTCTAACTTGACTAGTCTTTTAGTTAGGGCAAAAAAACATATTTGGGAATCAAACTGGAAATTGTAAAGTTTGATTTTTTAGTGTTTAATAAGGGGGGAAGTTTGTGAAAATTCTTTGGAACCATTTATTTGTATTAGAAAATGAATGTTTATAGCAATGAACATAATTTTCTAATTCACGTGTAAGATAGAATTCCCTAGTCCTAACCTCACAATCTTTTTACACATTTCTCTATCAAGAAAGACATTTTTTTATTTAATTTTTAAACTAAACTCTAGTTAAAATTCACAAATTATGTACTTGCTTTGAATCCCGTATTTAGGGTTAAATTATTAAAATCGTCAATTATAAAAAGCATCGAAGAAGTAATTTAAAAAGCTGTCAAATGTAAAATGTAGGATAAAAATGGATTTGCTGCCATACTAAATACTGAATTTATTTTGGCACCAAATAATAAATAATTTAAGAATCTATAGCAAGAACAGGGGTTACACTAACTTAATTTGTAGGCTTAAGTGGCCGTTGTTACAATTACTAAAAACTAAAGCTTCCTATAATGACGGTGTTATTTATATCACAGAACGTTTTGCCCATGCTTTGATGTGGCATCCTAAGTGGTGTGTTCTAAACAGAGGATGCCACATCACAGCATGGGCGCTTTCTAGTGTTCCGGAGTTTCTTTCACTCTCATTAGTAAATATAAGTAATTTTTTGTTTTTTTAAAATTAGAAATAAGTAATGTCTAAAATTTGTACAAATGAAATATTTCATTTTATGTAAGTTACCTTGTATTGAATTTTTGCATTGATGAATATGTGCAACTTTGGTGTTGTTTTTAATTTCTCTTTTGACATGTACAAGCACTATAAGTTCTGTCTGCAGCTGTCCTGCTGTCACGAGACAGATTCCATTGTTTGAGTTTTTACATAATTATGGGCAAATGGTAGTGGTGGAGTTACAAGACAAAGTAAAATCATATTCGCCGTAAAATAGTCAGCGGATAAGTTGCCTTTATGAGTTAAGTGCTGTTTTCTTTGATTGACAGTAAAATGATTGTCCCCTGTCCTTTATAACAATCATTTTGTTTCATTCAGCCAGGCCGATGTCTTACAGAATTCAAATATACGTTTGTTACCCCCCTTTATTTTCCATGATTTAAAAACCCCCTGTAAATTAGGAATGGTAAGTAAACGAATATTTTTTTTTAAACCCACTTTGTTTATTTTGTACATCAATTGTACCTGATACATAAGCCAAATATAAATCTTAGAATAAAATCTACTTATGGGTGGGGTGAGTAGGGGTACAATTTGAACCTGAACTAATGTCTTAGATCATTTGGCCATCAGCTCTCTAAAACATGAATAAAAAGTTAGTATAATGAACAGAACAGTAAATTTACATTGGTAAATTACGTGCTGTGTATAATGATGAGCAAACACGATTCCACTCTGCTACTTTTAAATTAATGACTTACTATGCAACGTAATGTTTGATGTACATCCAGTTAGTCAGGGAAATTAATGTTTGGTGAAGGAGAATTTTACTTTACATTGGCTTCAAGCGAGAGCCGTCTTGGGACTTGTCGGGAGAAATACAGGTGTAGGGCTGGTTAGCCCACAGTCATAACTGGCAGTGAATAGTGACAGCTCATTCATAGCTGATGTACATCCAGTTAGTCAGGAAAATTAATGTTTGGTGAAGGAGAATTATACTTTACATTGGCTTCTAGCGAGAGCCGTCTTGGGACTTACAGGTGTAGGTACGGTTAGCCCACAGTCATAACAGGCAGTGAGAGTGAACACTGACAGCTCATTCATAGCTGATGTACCCAGTCAACATCTCTACATAAATGATGGCCATGTAAAGTAACTTAAATTATTTAAAGAGATAGATAAATAATTTAATTAATATATGTAAATATTTTTAAGCTTATTTTCTAAATGTTTAGTTATGTCATCAATCAAATTATCAGAAACAATATTAATCATATTAAAACTAAAGATTCATATAATCAAACAAAATCAGTTTATAATTACAATGAATGGGGGATCAAATAACAATGACAAAACAAATTTAGATAAATCAATAAATGCTGATGGTAATCCTTGTTTAATTGATAAATTTAAAATTTATTTTAATAATCTCTTCAACTTGTCTCTCCGTATTGTAGTTCCATTAGCTGATAGCTGATAGCTCTCTTCTATTGTAGCATCTATGTTTATTGTTTGTTTTATTGTTATTATTTTCAAAAAATAAACTTGTTTGAAACAAACAAGATCACTTGTTAGACAATTATTGGCAAAGGCTTGAATTAAATTTTGTATTAATGTCTTTATTTGATTATTTTAATCAATTGCTAGCTTAGTAGTTAGCACTTCTGCTTCCAATACAGAGGGTCAAGTGTTCAAATCCTAGGAGGTCCAATTAAATTTGCCATAAGGGTTTGAACCTTTGTGTTTCAACAACGTCGAATACCATGTTAAAAAAGCCACTAGCAAAGACAACAAAAGGAACAGAATTTTAACTTCAGTTGATTACGTTGAATCATTAGTTTGAAACTGCTGCTATTATTTTTAGTTGTTTCTATTACAAGTTCGACCAACTTCTGTTTAAAGTTTTTGCAAATTCTGTTTCTCCGGAACAAAAAAAGTCTGAACCATATTTATGCTATCACTTCCCTTTCCAAGTATCTCCAATTTACATTCTTGCTCAAGAACTTTTTATATTTTCTAATCTTGAGATTATTGACATGGTAAAACCTCACATTTCAATTTAGAGAGAGAGAAAATCCCAAGAGCAACCCAAGCTACAAATAGCCAATAGTATTATTTTCCCTGCAATGTTGTATGCGCTTCCAGTCTTCGGAAGTAGATTATCCCTTGACAACGCTGTTTCACTCCAAAGACTGCAAAACTCAGCCATTATTTTTGTGTATGGTCTCAGGAAATATGACCATGTCAGTCAAGCACCAGAAAAAATAAAAACACTTCCAATAAAGCATATGTTTAGTTTGGAAGTGGCTCATTCAGAGGTTACAGAACGTTGCACGCGCCAGGACAGCATGCTAGAGGTACCCAAATTCAGACTCGAAGTGGGAAGGAATACTTTCTTTTACTTTGATCCCCAGATTTACAATGGAATTCAACAGAATTTCAAAGCACTCAGCTATGTATCTTTTAAAAATAAACTTAAGCTACATTTTGAATATGATTATTTTAAAATGTAAGTTGTGTAAAATATATTTTGTTTTATGATTTTAGCCTAGTACTTGGCAATATACATGTAATTTTTGTATTACTTGTTTTTTTTTTTTTAACTGTATGTTAAACAATGCTTCAAATAAAGACATTATTTATTTATTTACTTCCCATTTTAATATGTCGTCATATTTTTTAATTAAATGTAGTGAAAACAATATTGTAGTCTGTCCACCTTGTATGATCAGTTTACAGTCCTCAGCAGACAGATTTTATGTGGTTCATAATTTTATGGTGATTGAAGGGTTTCTAATCTAATTTTTCATTGTGATTTTTAATAATAGGAGATATAAAACAACAGTAACTTACTTAAAAACTAACACATCACACAAGAAAACAAAACAGACATAACATTATAGTACCACTTGAAATTACCCCCCCCCTCCCATGATTGAAATATTAGTTCTTCATGGGGTCAAGACACAGTAGCAATCACCACTTACCCAATAATCAATCAATTTTTTTGGTACTCAAAATCGACTGGGAAGATGATAGGGGATCAGCTGAACAGATTATCTGACCGGCCGGAGTTCTGCCACTATACAGCTCAGAATTCTGCTCCATACACATGGTAGCCTTGTTTATACTAATTGTGATGGAGTCCTGAAGGAGTTTTTAATAGCGAAATGCGGCTCTATCAATATAAGTACTTGTATAAACTCGTGCTAGACACCACAGTTAGATGGACGCAGTTCCCTTAATTTATTAAGTGATCTGTGCTGGTAGATGGCTGAATGGTCCTTGGGAGATATTCAGTGCCTTGAATGGAGCCTATGGGACTGAGCGACATTATCTAGCCTTACCCGACCATGTAGGGTTCTGGCTGAGTAAACAATCTTTTCTCTAGCTCCTCGTGGGACTCGTATGGATTTACCAAACGAAACCACAATTTCTACTGCTTCGGCAGGAAATCTTCCAAGACCCTTCAAGTGTAGATACCTCATTCAAGTATAAGTATAAAGACCTTAGAGGCAACCACCTCTGCCAGTGACATCATCTGGACTGGAGGAAGCTACTATAGTCCGGTTGGTTCCCACACACTATCCAGGATAGACAATCTTTCTGAAAGAGAAGAGAAGCAGATGAATGAATTGGTTGATACAGATGAATTCGTTGATGTCTCATTTGTTGTTGAAACAAATGTTGACAACAGCTGAAAGGCAAAGAATCACTGATAAACTTGCCTTGAAAGACATCCCATAAGACTCTTAGAAGTTCAATAGGAGCCTAAAGTGCAAGAAGAAGATGGAGGTATCCGTCCCAACTGATCAGGTGAGGTTGGAAGAGGGGAAGGACTAACTCAACCACTCTTCCCTCCACTGAGGGCACTCAGAAGAGACTCAGGCAAGTTCAGGCAAGAGCTTCAACTTCAGCCATATCAGTACACCTTGAATATTACACTTTTAACATTGAAAGTAGCTGTTGTTCCCTCAAATTACCCCTTCTTTAAATCACCGATGCTCAGGAAGTGGAAGTTGAGAGAATGTTAATACGGTCAACTGATTTATCAAAGAAACTATAACTGAGCAGGGTTGGCTTGGCTCTAGCCGTACAACAGAAGAAGCTGGCCTACACAATATAGAGATGGACTGTAATGATTATGAGTGGAGAAAAGTAAAGGGATTCCCTCATTGAAATATACTGTATACAAGAGGGTACCTCAGCAATTGCAAAGGGCGGTCCCAATAACAGCAAGCTCGATAGGTTTCAGCACTTTGGGCCAATAGTTTCCGCCACAAATCAGAAACTCGCTGTTTTGTTTGCCATTGCATATTTCCTGCTAGAACACTGGCTATTTCTGTCCATTTACTTTGAAATATAAAATAAAATGCTAAAATAGTAACTTAAATATAAAAAACAAATTGAACAGAAATTTTAAATCAACATTTACCCTGCGATCGGTCGCACTCAAATTTCTAAAGTAAATAGCCGCACGTATAGGGATTCCCTAACATGTATGAACTTATTAAATGACTCACACATTTTCATATAAATCATTTTTATTAATTACAAATAGTTACAAAATAAGTATTGCAAATGTTAAAATTCTTAGCTGTAAAAAAGTTATATTTTTTAATAGTTTGTAAAATATATAGACATTTTAGAGAAACGTGAATAGTCGCACCGTTAGGGGTCCACTAAAAATCACACTGACACAACCAGTCGCACTGTGAAGGCAACGCTAACAGAGCGGTAGAGTGTCACTTTACCCCTACCCCACCCCCCTCCGGAACGCTGTCATACGATTTACTACAAAAATATATGACTCATACTATCAATGACACATAGCTAGCTCAGTGTACCTTTAGTCCAGCAAATAAAAAAAATTCCCTTACAACATTTTTTATTAGTGCTTACCTAACGGCGCTACCGATTGCGGATTAACTTTCTTCAAAAGGATAGCACTTCTGGTTCCAATACAGAGGGTCACGGGTTTAAATCCTGGGAGATCCACTTAAATTTGTTATAGGGGTTTGGACAGTTTTTGTTCAATAAAGTTTGAATGCCATGTTAAAAATACCACTGGCATAGGCAGTAACAAAAAATAAGCTATTCAAAGCACAATTGGGAACCATTCTATATGATCTACATCTATATATTTATGTATTAATTATTTCTAATATTATTATTTCTATTATTTCTAATATTATGTTAATATTAATTTCTAGTTTGTTAGAAGTGTAAATATTAATACTAGTACAGTACAATATTATTTATTATCATGCTAGGTGCCATAACAGTTGTATAGATGTTTTATTACTTTTTTTTGTTGTACGGACTCTGGAGAGTGTTTGGATTTAATATATTATATTATATTAGCTTAAAAGTAGATTATGAAATGTAGTCTGTTTTTGCATATTCTTTGCCAAGTGTAATTTGCCTTATATTTTGTTAGTTTAATATCTGACTATGTCATCTAGACATTAATCTGACTTTGTCAATGCTTTTATGTAAAAAGACAAAATAAAATATTTTATTTATTTATTTATTTTATTATTCATGTAAACACATCAGCTTTATTTTGAATTTTGGCAAAACTTCTACTAAAAAATCCTTCTTAGCCTCTATATTCATGATGTAGACCAACTCCTTTATTTGTTGTCAAGTGTAAAAATACAAATAATTGAGCACATAAGATTAAGGAGGTCATGGGACAGTCCCTAATTCATTGGAGGCCAATAAATCCATTGAAGGGATCACTTGTAATATTTCCAAATCATGGCGGTAATCCATCCAGCTTGAAACAGTAGCAATAAGGAGTCTAAAAAGGAAAAAAAAAATAACTATATTCAGTTGCTTGTTTGTTAAAGTAGTTTATAGATGTTATTGTTAGTTAAAACATGTTTTCTTTACATCCCATTTACACTGTAGGGCAGCGGTTCTCAAACTGTGGTGTGCGTACCTCTTGGGGGTTTGTAAAAGGTTTTAGGGGGTTAATGAAATTCAAGTTACATGAAGTTACAATTAATTCAAGTACATGATTTGCGAATTTCAAGTTTAAAACGGTGCTGTATTTAGTATTACTCAACTCGTATCATCGCTAAGGCTTTTTAACATTTTAGTATACCCAACATCTAAATCTACCCAGATTCAAATCAAAGTACTGATGATACAACTAAGGTTTACACGTTACTACATTCAATGACCCCACAGTTACACCAACAACTTTGTATTCCAGAATCACCACTTACAAAATCTTATGACGAATTGGTGCAATTACTAAAGGATTTTGTAGATCCACAACCTAGCCAATGGGGCAGTGCAACATAAATTTATATCTCGGACACAGAAAGAATTTGAAGCAGTTAATGATTTTTCAGTAGCCCTCAGGAAAATGACAACTAACTGTAATTTCAACTATTGTTGTGGCAAATCAGTAGCAGATATGTTTCTAAAATTTCAATTTATACGTAGGTTAAATGACATTGACATTCGGACAAAATTGTTACAGGACCGCCAGGCACACACCTACCAAGACATAGGTTTGGCTATGGAGTTAGCTAAAAAGGAAAGTATGGATTTGGACTCAAAACCAATGGAACTGAATAAGATCAATCAAATTTCCTTCAAAAACAAAGATATAACAAAGAAAAAATTAACTAACAAGTATTTCATAACAAAAGTTCTACAGGTTCAGCATTTGATAAATTAAGAGGGAAATGTTAGATGTGGCTCTGCATCTCACCATGCTCATCAATGTCGGTTTATAAGTACCATGTGTCGGAAATGTAATAAATTAGGCCATATTGCAAGTGTATGCTTACAAAACAAATCTAAAATGAATCAAATTATGTATCAACATGAAATTGAAAATGTATCAGATAAGAATAGTGAGAATGAATATGAGATAAATGTTCTTAGCGACAAACAAAATGACAAGTTTATTGTTGATGTCATCATTGAGGGAAATTCAGTACCAATGGAGTTAGATACCGGAGCAGCCCTAAGTACAATGTCATATATTGAATTTATAAATCTTGCTATGCATAAAAAGATTTTCTCAACGCATGTTAAACTTAGAACATATACTGGAGAGACTATTAAACCAAAAGGTGTAACCTTTGTTGAATGCATATACAAAACACAGAAATTTATTGGAAAACTATATCTTATTGATAAAAAGGTTGATGCAATATTTGGAAGAGACTGGATTAGGGAAGTCAAATTAGATTGGAGTGAAGCGAAGTTTAAAAGTAGCACAGTCTTCAAATCTAGACAACATATTATGTGAATTTAGTGATGTCTTCAATGGAAACATTGGGGAAATACCTAATTATTTGGGACAGTTTAGACTCGTAGAGGACACTCAACCAATTTTTGTGAAACCAAGGCAGGTTCCATTTTCTCTGAGAACCAGTTCTGACTGGGGAACTCCAATTGTATCAGCAGTGAAGCCAAATGGATAGATTAGGATTTGTACTGACTATAAGGTGACAGTGAACAAAGTAATCAAAGATGAGAACTATCCGATAACTAGAATTGAAAAAAATTACTCTCAGATGAATGGAGGAAAACTATTTTGCACCCTTGATATTAGCAACGCTTACCTCCATATGAAAATGAATGAAGAAAGCGCACTAATGCAAACACTAAGAGTGAATCACTTAATGTTTGGTGTGAAAGTTACACCATCACTTTAACAACAATTTATGGACAAGACGTTGCAAGGAATCTCTGGGGTACAATGCTTTTTTGACGATATCATCATACAAGGCAAATCTTCTGATGAACTGCTATCAAGACTACGCACTGTCCTACAATGCTTAAGGGATAAAAACCTAAAACTGAACAAAGACAAATGTAAATTTTTCCAAAGCAGTTTACAGTATCTAGGACATATCATTGATGAAACGGGTCTTCGTAAAACAAATGACAAGGTTTTATCCATAACAACCAGTAAATGACCCAAAAATATCAACAAACTTAGGACATTTCTTGGTCTAGCGAATTACTACAAGTTCATTAAAGATTTAGCAACAATCCTCCATCTTCTTAACAGACTGCTTCAAAAGAATATTCCCTATGTATGGACTTCTGAATGTGAACGTTTCAAAAAGGTGAAATCGGAAATAGCAAGTGATAGTGTTCTTGTTCATTACAACCCAGATTTGCCCCTGATACTTGCAACTGATGCATCTCCAGTGGGTCTTGGAGCTGTAATTTCTCAATGTTATAGTAATGGCAGTGGAAGGCCAATAAGTTTCGCTTCCCGTAGTTTGACAAAAACAGAACAGAACTACAGCCAAATAGATAAGGAGGCGACTGGTATTTACTGGGGTTTAAAAAAAGTTTTTTCCCTATTGTTATGGACGTAAATTTACCTTGATTATGGACCATAAGCCTTTGGTATCTATATTTAGTCCCATAAAAACATTACCATCAATATCAGCCACCAGATTACTTAACTATGCACATTTTTTGTCTGGATTCAACTATGAAATCGAATACAGGAAACCCTCTGATCATGCTAATGTTGACTTCTTATCTCTTTTTCCTACAGAACACACTTCCCTTAATTCTATCGATAGTAGTGGCCGTTTTCAACTAAATCAACTCGATTCATTGCAAGTGGACGTAAAATAATTTCTAAAGCAACTTCTCAAGAAAAATAATTACAATCTATTTTACAAGCCCTTGAAAAAGGAACATCTGTGGAACGATATGGTTTTCATGACAATGAGTTCACACTCTAAGATGGATGTGTTTTTAAAGGAAGCAGGATACTGATCCCAGAAGCTCTTCATAACATTGTCCTTAAAGAACTACATATCGGATATTTAGGTATGAATAAAATGAAAACCTTAGCGCAGAGTTTTTGCACATGGAAGTATATTGACAGAGATATCGAACAGATGGTAAACACCTCTAGACAATGTCGATTGAAACAAAACCTACCACCAAAGGAACAAAACTATCCATGGCTATCTCCTCAAGGACCATGGGAAAGGATACATGTCGACTTTTTGGGACCAATTCAAGGACAGTGGTATTTCATTGTGGTGGACGCATTTACAAAATGGGTTGAAATAGTTCCTACCAAAGTAACGTCTACAGAGTGGTGTGTGAAAGAACTAAGAAAGATGTTTGCTACATTTGGTCTTCCACTTGTACTAGTTTCTGATAATGGAGGCCAATTTACATCAAGTGTATTTCGAGACTTTCTATCTGTAAATGGTATAATATACAAAACCACAGCACCGTACCACTCTTCATCCAATGGCCAGGTTGAGCGGTATATTCAAACTGTTAAAAAATCCCTTACATCCATGGAAGAAGAGGGTGGAAAACTAGACCTAAAACTTTACAGACTACTAATGCAACTTAGACAATCTCCAAATTCAACTGGATCAAATTCGTATGACAATGTATGGAAGAAAAATAAGAACACACTTAAGCCTAATGTTTCCCCAACACAATCAAGATATATTAATTATGGGGCACAAACCTACAGTGCGAAGAAGTTTTAAAGAGGGGACAGAGTACAAGCTCGAGCCTACACAAATTCAAGATGTAAATGGAAATTTGGCACCATTTTACAAAGAGAGAGTGCCTTAGTTTACAAAATTAAAATGGATGATGGATGTGTTTGGAGAAGGCATGCTGACCAGTTGTTGAAGTGTGAGGTTACCCCAACCAAATTTGTCTTACAGAGGTCAAAATCATGGTATGGAGGTGTTTGGCTATTGATATTCGTGCTATGGAGATTTTGTTTCCGTGCTCCCTTTATCTTGAAAATCGAATAAAATTTGTGTTATTGACGTGGTTGGTCTGTAACATTTGTGTTATAAAGATTATTTTAACATTAAGTGTTTTGGGAAGTTCAAGGGGATTTGAAAATATTCGTGCTATTGAGGATTTTGTGCTATCAAGGTTCCACTGTAGTCTGTTGGAGCCACATGATACTCGAGATAACACAGTAGTCTTTTTGCACTTGTTAAAGAGCTGCCTTATCTACTTAGTTTTGAATCATTTGGACTACTATCCAACTTGCCTATTTCCAATACAGTTAACTTAATATGCCACTCAAACAGCTCTACCACAACTTTAGTAAAAAACTGTAACATGTCTCCTGCTACCTCACTATCTTCAACCAAAAGCAAACATCCAACACAAATATCAAGTAACACATTGTGCAGGGGCCAGTCAACAGACAATATTACCTTACAAGAAGACTATTATTTTAAACAATGTCCTCAACAAAAAATATTCATAGAGAAACGACCACCAGCCACAGCAAAAATACAAAATCCTGAAGAAACCATTGAAGATTTCTACAACAAGAACCTACCAGCTTATCAAGAACTATTTAAAGAAGATCCAATGATTCTAACCAAATCCCTACAAATATCAACCATTCCTGAAATAAACAGTATAAATAAACTACAAGACAACTCTTTTTTAGCTCCACCCTACCAAAAAGGGGTAAAGCACAAAATAAAATACACATCAAAACGCTACAGAAACTCAAACCTACAACATCCACTCAACTAACTATATTCCACCAGAATATTAGAAAACTAGGCCGTAAAAGAGACAGACTAAACCACCTTCTACAACAAGTCTCCCCAGGTATTCTTGTACTTACTGAGCATGGGCTAACAAATGTTGACCTTAAAAATACAAATATACCTGGATATATTCTTATTGCTGATTTCTGCAGGGATAACTATGACTATGGAGGTGTTGCCATCTACACAAAGGAAGACCTGGCTCTGGATAATCAGTCTCAACTTGTCCAAAGTAAAAGTCAAGAATTTCTGTGTGAAGTAGCAGTAGGCAGCCTTACATTAAATAAGTTTCCACTACACATAGTTGGGGTATACCGACCACCCCAAAGCAATATAAAAGAAAGCCTAGACATCATCTCTGGTGTTCTGGAAAACCTTAAGCCTTATAAAGACAAGATCCTTATTATTGGAGATATTAACATCGATAACTTAAGGGAAAATAGTGCAAATGAAAAGCTGCTAGAAACTCTTGCCCTACACGATACCCAAAGGCTGTCTTAACCCGCAACCCGAGTCACCCAGCGTACTGCAACCTCTATCGACTGTATCTGTACGAACCTTCTTCCTGATAGCCTCAAAGTAGATATTCTGAACACCGGCTTATCTGATCACAAAGGACAACTGTGCACACTACAACTAGCAGCAAATATTAATCAGATTCCAAGCCAGTTTAGAAGAAACATAAATCAACACACAATGACTCTACTGGGGCAAAATTTATCAGAACGCAACTGGAATGATGTGTATAATGCACAGACACCAGATGAGGCTTACAATACTCTTATATCAGCAATTACTCTCGAGATGAATGCCTCATGCCCTGTCAGAAAAACCAGGAAGAGGCGAAAAAAACACCTTGCTGAATACTTTGAAGTAAGGGCTAGAGATCTAAAACAAAAATTCCTTGAATCATTACATATGTATGAGATGACTGGGCAACAAAAAGACAAAAAAAAACATGACAGACAATAAAAAGCATTATGACCTCAGACTCAGACAGATACGACAAGAAACCACAAACCAGCATATCCAACAGGCAGATAACAAATCAAAAGCCATTTGGGATGTTATAAACAGTGAGAGAGCAAATCAAAGAGGTGTGAAAACAAGGCAGCAGCTCCATCTTGTTACAGCAGAAGGGGAAATTAATAGCCCACAGGATATTGCCAAAGTTCAATAGCTACTTCTGCAGTATTGCAGATGAAACACTGAAGGCAACTGGCAATAATCCACCTTTGAACTTACCATCAAGTTTAAACCAGAAAACTAACCAGGCACAACAGACTTTGGTACTTTCACCTACCAACACTCAAGAAGTCAAAGAAATAATTGCCACACTAAAAAGCAAGGACTCTTGTGGTCTAGATGAAATCTCATCAAAACTTACAAAACATTGCTCAGAGGTCTTCGCACCATTATTAGCAGTGGTGATAAATAAATCATTTGAAAGTGGTGTTTTCCCTTCTGCAATGAAAACTGCTGAAGTATACCCCAAACTAAAAAAGGGATCCACCACTGATTTAACCAACTACAGACCAATTTCTAACCTCCCGGCCTTCTCAAAAATAGCTGAGAAGATTGCACTGAAGAGACTCTTAACCTATCTTCAACAACTTAACCTAATACCAAACAGTCAACATGGTTTTATGCAAGGACGGTCAACAACCACTGCCCTGATTGTTCTAATTGAGAGCATTATTGACCAAATTGACAACAACCAGTACACTACAACATTGTTGCTCGACTACAGTAAAGCATTTGACTGTTTGGGACATCAGATTATATTAAATAAACTGACAAAACTTGGAATAAAAGGAAATGCACTCCTCTGGTTCTCAAGTTATCTCGAGGGACGGTACCAATTGGTTGAAGTAAGGCATATAACATCAAGATGTGAAACTGAAACCATCAGATCAAAATGCCTCCCCACTACAAGAGGGGTCCCACAAGGCTCTGTACTAGGCCCAGTACTGTTCATTCTTTTAACACATGACTTTTCCAATTACATCAAGGACTACAGCACTGTGGTCATGTATGCAGATGACACCACTTTGCTCTGTAAAGGAAACACAGCAGATGAACGAAGTATCAATGCCTACATATCATTAAACATAACCTATGACTACTGTGCCTCAAACGACCTTGTGGTGAATCCACTCAAAACCAAACAGATCAACTTTGGTAGAAGAGCCCAGCACACCCCAGCTCTATCCGATGTATCTCTAGAGGAAAAGGGTAAACTCCTGGGCCTTACTCTAGATTCCAAACTAACCTGGAGCCCACATATCCACGAGCTGTGTAAAAAACTAAACTCTGCTGTATATGTGGTGAGAAGGATAAAACAAATAGGCACAACAGATTTAGCTAAAGTGGCATATCATGCACTTCTGGAATCCCACCTTAGGTATGGAATCGCTGTTTGGGGGGCAACCTCCTCCACCAACTTGAACAGAGTCCTCACCATCCAGAAGGCAGCAATAAGATCTCTGGTGGAACTCAGCTGGCAAGAAAGCTGCAGAGAAGCATTCAAACATCTAAGAATCAAGACAGTTGTTGCTATTTACATCCAAGAAGTGATATTTTTAGTTGACAAAGCTGGCCTTCCTAGAAAGAAGTTTTAATAAAGTGAAAGAAGTTTTAATAATAATAATAATAATAATAATAATAATAATAATAAATGTATTTATTGCTTTCACAGGTACAGATTAGTTTCACAGGCAAAAATATTGATCACAATAAAAAGGCACATTTGATGAAACATAAAAAAAAAAAACTTAAATAACTAAAGAAACACAATTATAACTTATGCGCCTAAATAAAGTACTCCAAATTATATAATACATTCTTGGTTATAATACAATAATATAAATACAGTTTAAATACAACCAGATATAAGCTAAATTATTAAACATAAGATTAATTTGTAATGAAACAGATATATTAAAAACCAAAACAAACAAAAGAAAACATAAATACTGAAACCTGCGAAAAACAACTGCGACCCCAACAGACCAAGGGCCCAATTATGGGGGCCGCATGAAAAAAAATATTAATAATTATTAAGACCTCCATGGCTGTACAAAAATAACAATACTTAATTTTTAAAATTTAAGGATTAAAAACTCTTGACTCATCCAATCAATGCTTATTTGAATACATTAATAAAAATAAAAAATAAGTATATATAAAAAAAAAATCCAAGAAATGAATTTGAATAACTAAATTAATTTAGGTTGAGAAACCTAGTCGTTCCAGCAACCCTTCAACGTATCAAGTCTTTACATGTTGCTCTGAATACTGCCCGTGACATGTCCACATCTACACCACCAGCTATAGAATTAAATAATATGATTGTAAAATTTAGAAAGGAGTTAGCATGAGCGACAGTACGAGCCCCACCAGGGTATAACATATAGCCAGCACGCCTACCATAAGCCGGCACACACCAGTTTATCTTACTTAAGGTCGCTGGGTCATCCACAATACCTCTCATAACACCATGCAGGTAAAAAAGTTGCGCTAATTTTCGTCTCTTAGACAACCTCTCGAAATCAAATAAATTTAACATTTCTTCATATCTAATATGCCAAATTGGATAATTTAACTGACCAAAATACTTAAAATACAACAATCGCAAAAATTTCTTCTGAATTCTCTCAATCATTTCACAATATAGTTGAGTTGATGGGGACCAAACTATAGATGCAAACTCCAATCTGGAGCGAACTAAAGATCTGAATAAAATTTTAAGTGTTTCAATGTCTCTAAATTCTTTTCCAATCCTTGAAATAAAACCCAATGAACAGTAAGCTTTCTTCACCACATTTAACATATGGTTTGAGAAACTCAAGTCATCTGTTATAAGGACCCCCAGATCATTAAACTGGTTCACTCTACGTAAGAGACAATCATTTATTTTGTAAGGAAATAAATATGGTGTTTTCTTTCTATGTATTGACATAACACAACATTTATCAATATTTAAAGTTAAAAGATTATCTTGACACCATTGTGTAATAGTATCTAAATCATGCTGAATGTCATTGTGGTCAAATGCATGTCTAATAATTTCAGAGATTTTTAGGTCATCAGCATACATTTAAGCATTTGATGTAATATGTTGGGCTAAATCATTTATAAATAAAATGAAAAACAAAGGGCCCAAATTACTGCCCTGAGGAACTCCGGACCCAGCTGAAAATAAATCAGACTTATAACCCCGACAAGACACATACTGCCGCCGGCCCTCCAAGTATGAACAGAAAAAATGAATAAAGTTGTCAGAAAAACCATAATAGTTAAGTTTTGATAACAGTACTTGATGGTTTACACTATCAAATGCCTTTGTGAAATCAGTGTAAATTACATCAACTTGATCTCTTGAATCAAGGGCACGAGAAGTGAAATCAACGAAATTAACTAGATTAGTTGAAATGGAGCGAGAAGGCATGAACCCAGAAACCACACCAGAATACCATTTACAATTAGAAATACCAGAAACCACACGTACAACACTCGAAACGGATCAAATATTATCTTTCCTCACCATAGAACAACATTATTTGAAAAGAAGCCGACTTACATTGGTTCAAGACTCTACAACCAACTACCAAATGAAATCAGGACTCTAATTATTTACAGGCCCATCTATTTATACACATACAGTGGTAATGTAAAAGAACTGTACAAGTATATGTTGGCGGGAGGGCCTTTACCACTGCATGTGTATGGGCAGGTGTTGATATTACGTATATCCCTCTGGCCTGGTTTTTAGATATAGATAGCTTCTGAAGGAAATAAATAAGACAGTCTTTGCAGAGATAAAATATTTAGAAATATTCATAAATCCAAAACATATTTGTTGGCTCTATATATATATATATATATATGTCCAAGGAAAATTGTTCCATAAGGAAATCATCTTGACAGTGATTGTTATGTAATACTTACTGGTTGGCAGCTGACACAGCTAGGAGTTAACACAAGCAGTTCAGCTTCCAAAATTGTAGTTTATTTAGCACCAACCAGAGGAAACATACTGCTTAAAGATTGCTGCTGATGTGAACAGCATCATCTCCAATGAATACAAAACTTTTTAATTTGATGGTTAGCGTTTTAATTGTTTTCCATATAAGGAAGGACAGTGTTTTACTAATTTTGATTCAATAGTCGTTTTTATAATCACTAATAACATACATGCACACGTGTAGTGGTAAAGATCCACCCGCCCACCCACACATGTGCAGTGGTAAACACCCACCCACACACATGCAGTGGTAAACACCCACCTGCTCACCTACACACATATGCAGTGGTAAACACCCACCCACACACATGCAGTGGTAAACAATACCACTGTAAGTGTATGGGTGGGTGGGTGGGTCAATACCACTGTACGTGTATGGGTGGGCGGGTGGGTCAATACCACTGTAAGTGTATGGGTGGGAGGGTGGGTCAATACCACGACCCCACGGGCGGGTTAGTTTTTGAATTGAGGGCAGATATTTGAGGGCACCATTTGAAATGAGATGGCAGATATTTCAAAGTCAGTTCAGTTTGTATCTGACAAACTGGATGAAGCTAATGTGATGATGGACGATATAATGAAGAAATTCGCAGGCTTTAAGAAAGAAAATGAGGAATTAAAGTTGGAGAATGACAGTTTGAAGAAGGAAGTAGGCGAGTTGAAGGACAGGATGCGGAACATCGAACAATATTCGAGGAAAAACAACGTAGAAGTAAGTGGTCTACCAGTAACTCCGGGAGAGAATGTGACAGATATTGTGAAGGACGTGGGAGCAGCTCTGGGGGTGGAAGTAAAGGACAGTGACATCGCAGCCGCGCACAGAGTGCCCTCTTTTAAGAAAAACCGGCAGCCATCTATATGGTGAATGATCAATCATGTGATCGCAAAGCCAAAATAAAACTATGGTTCACACAGCTAATGCCCATAGGGATCTTTTCAGGGGGGATTAGCTGGTCAATCAGAGAAGCAGTGTCCAATGGTTGTGAATCTAAAATTAGCTTTGTGACGGGAAATCTATATTTAAAGACCAACACGCAAATACTTTGTACTTCAGATTTTATTTTCATTTTATACTGGTTTTTTCATTTTATACTGGTTTATCTATTTTTATTCTTATAATTTTTTGTAGCAGGCAATAAAAAGCTGTACAATATACATGTTATAAACTGTTTGATTTGTTCAGTCAACTATAAAATTGTATAAACAGTAATAAACTGATCGTGTAAGTGTTTAACCTGCCTTAGGTAAAAAGGACAATACCATATATATAATGTATGGTTTTTGTCAGCTACCATTTCAAAAATATGTGCTGTGTATTTTGATAAAGATCCATAAGTCATGATGGCATATTTATTGAATAACAATTTTAAGTGATCTCCTGTTACAAAGCTAAGTCAAGTCCAATCCATCGAGCCGTTTGAGACCTGCCTCACTGATTCTGTTTATGCTGGCTAATCCTGTAAAAGTGTGCAGGGAGCACTCTGCAACTATGTGATCCATTGTTGGAATCACATGACTGATCCAGTGTCAATGCCCATTTATACTTCCAGTAATTGCATCTGCCAACCCAGTTTGGAATCGATTCAAGAGTGTCCACTCCCTACGAGGAAGATTCATCCCACCTATAGGTATTAAAAGATCGTTACTTCATGCTTAAAAAGTTTCCATTTATGTTACACATATTTTATATCAGATTAGTTAGTTTAAAACATTTATTGTAATCACCTTCTAAGTGCATTTTTCACAATGAATTTAGACAATACTATTAGTGTTGTAACTTGTAATTTGTAGAATTTTGTTTCACAAAGAAAAATTACAATTTTACAAGTTACAAGTTGAATCACTAGTATTATATTAGTCCAATTGGACTAAAATTATAAGTTTATGTTTTACAACAATGGGTAATATGTTTGAAGTCTAATAATATAAGTCAAACACTTGTATAATTCCTAAAGGTGATCTTGAACTTCAAACACTAGTGAGGTTATCTAATTATTCTATTCACTGAAACAGAAAGTGTTTTTGTTTTGATATATTATTACCGGTATATTGTTTTTATTTCCATTTTTGTGATATTTAGTTGTTTTACTTTTGTTTGATTGTTTATTTATTTTATTGAATTATTACTATGCTTCAGTATTTATTATTTGATTTCTCTGTTGAAGATACTTGTATAGTGGTCATACATCGTAGGCCAAAAACTTTCAGAAATCGTATTAACTTCCATTCTGAAAATGCACTGGAATACATTGAAAGATTTAGAATGCCACCTCAACAATTAGAAATGTTGCATCAAAAAAATCAAGACCATTATAGAACACCCAACTAGCAGAAGTGGAGCAATGACTTCAAAACAACAGCTCTGTGTAGCCTTACATTGGCTTGGGAGTGGCAGCCAATACCACACTATAGGAGATACTCACGGGGTAAGCAAAACTACTGTTCGCCGCTGTGTATCTGCTGTTGCCAATGCAATTAACCGTGCTATATTTGACCATGTTATTTCCTGGCCAGAAAATCTTGGTGAAGTGGTCAATAAGTTTTACAACATGGCTTATTTTCCTCATGTCGTGGGTATTGTTGATGGAACTTTAATACCTATAGATGTCCCCACTGAAAATGAAGCGTTTGTGGACCGCCATGGTAAACACTCCCTCAATTGTATGTACGTTTGTGGGCCCACAGCTATGTTTTATTATGTTAGTGCTAGATGGCCAGGAAGTGTTAATGATGCTTATGTGTTAAGAAATAGTCTGCTACATGAAAGCATGGACAGAGGAAACATATTTCCAAATGCAGTAATCATTTATGCAACTGGCTATCCACTAAAACAATGGTTGATGATACCATTGCACAACAACCCAAACAATGTAACAGAGGGAAGGTATTATTGGCAACTTAAAACTACAAGACAAACAATAGAACGAGCTCTAGGTATTCTGAAAGAGAAATTCCCTTGTCTAAATCACCTCCGTTTGAGCCCTACTTTTGCCGGTGAAGTCATTAAGTGCTGTGCTGTACTATGTAACTTTGCAAATAGTAGTGACGATGAATTGATTTTAGGCAATGGAGTTAATGTAGTGTTTGATATTGGTCACTACGAAAAATAATACCAGTTAAATGATGAACAGCCATTACAGACAGCAAGACAACGTTAGCAACAAATTTTAAATCAAATGGTGTGATTTTGGACATTTAAAATTTTGTTTTTTTTTGTTTTTTTTTTTATTTTTACAAAAGTTATAAAACTTAAATTTTAATTACAGATGTTCTATTATATCTATTTTTGTTTTTGTAAGAGGTTGTTACTACTTTATTGTAAATAAAATGTTCATGACAATGGACATATATCACACAAATTATTACTTAAACGTTTTTCATTTTAAAACTTGTAACTTTATTTTATATCTTTGAATGCCAGATGTATTTTAAACGTATGCCTATATTTAAATGTTGTAATTGCATAACAGTCAACTCCCCTAAAGCAAATCTGGTTGCACCTCCTGCATTGTAAGAAGGTTGATAAACAATAGGCAAGAGAAATTTCCAATAACTTATCCAATAAAATATACATATAGCAAAGAAAGAAAAAAAACAGAAAGAACACAAGTAATCTTTAATAGTAACTGATAAAATTTCTAAAGTGTATTAAGCAAATCGTAAACTGGCTGAAAGAAAAAAACGGTAATTTATTCTTTTATTATCGTACATCATAAGTTGTTGTAAAAACAGAATCTTTTATATTTTTTGTAAAATCGCTATGAGGCATTCCTAGTTGTATTTCCAATTGGTGACTCTGAAGTTGGCTCTTGTAAATTTGAATTTTAAGCAGCTTTGTGATTTACGTTTTTGCTCTAAATCATCGCCATTACCTGTAACAAGAAAAAATTTTACTACTATTAAATTACTAAATAGCTTATTAAACCATTGGTAATTCAGTAGAAAATTCTGTAATAAAGGCATTTTCTCAACAATTAAATTTTACTTTGTACCAAGTCTCATATAATGTAATTTTTTCATCCTTGCTAAAATAAACAATTCTACATTTTTTAACAAAATGTAAAAGACAAAAATATATACAAGACAAATTTCTATTAAATTGAAATTGGTGTATTCAGTTATTGTTTATTTTCTTATAAGAATGTAACCTATATTTACACACAAACAAAAGTACCTTCACAAAAAATACAAAATTTAGACTTAAGGGTTTTTATGATGGTTAAATTTTTATATTTTTGATATTGTTTTGAAGCTCCACATACTCGGTTGACATTTCCTTGACAGCCTGCTTACTTTGACAGGGTTTTTGGCGAATGAGTGGTTTGAGCTTCTGTTTTGTAAATTATCATGGTTTTCTAATTCTTTATCTGAGTCTGATAAATAAATATTGTCATTAAGTACATCTTTGTCATTAATTACTTCATGAAACGCCCCAGAAGACACATAGCTCCTCCTCCTATGTTGGTATATGCCTCCACTGATTCTAGTACATTCAGTCTATTTATAGTCGGAGTATCGGTCCCAATTATTGAAATTACTTCATCATCCACCTCTGTTAAAATGGTGTCCTTTCCTCCCCATGTGCCTGTAGTTTTTTCGCTATCAACTTTTTCCTAAAACAAAAGAATTAAATTTGTAAAAGAAATTAAAATTGGAAAACTATTATTAAATGTACATAACAAAGACAAAGAGGAAATGAATGTTATTTGTCATGATGGTGTTGACTATATGTTAAAACTTACCATGGTTGCTTTCCTTACGATGGGCCACCGTACATCTCTTAAATAGCTCCAGTTTACTGTGGGTTGTATAGCCCCTATGGATTGGGCGTAGCTGTTAACTTTTTTCCGAACTTCCATTTTATTTTGCTTTGTCAAGATAGCACTGAAGGCACCAAAAAGCATGCTTTACATTTTATTTTGTTTAAAACACACAGTTTAAGTTTTCGTTGTTCCAAACGTTTTCCAATGATGAAATATTTGCAATAAAGATACTTACCATACTTGTAACCTAATATTTTGTATATAAACAAAAATCACTAGGTGCCAAGATAAACTATGTACAATTTGACTTATAGTTTTGGAGAAATAGTGATGAGTGGTAAATGGCCTTTATAAATAAAGATTTCTGTTTTGCTAAGGGCATCTTTTTTTTGAACTATGAGTAAATTAACGTTGAAATTTCTCATAATCTTCATTTCTGTTCTAATAGATTTTAAGAAATTTAAACATATTAAATTGCCTCAAAGACTAATGTTTAAGCTATTGACAAATTGGAAATGAACTTTGATACTTACCTCCTTTACAGGTCTGATTTAGTGTTTTTTTTATTTTCTAACTTTAGTAGAGGTTTTATAAGCAAGTTCAACCCGTGCAATTTAAGCTATTGTTTATCTAGAGTAGTACTAGATATACTAGAATAGATTTCTCAATATATTTTCTTCAAATGTTAAAACTTCTGTAAAGGACTTAAAAGGTCCTGTTCAGTTTTATCTATGTTACGTTTTCAGGATCTGACTGTCAAAAGTTACGCCAAGTATCTATATGTATTCACTTGCTCTATCTCTGTGCAAACACAACAATCAATTAGTGCTATACATCTTGAATTTTTATTGAAGAATTATTTCCTTTAAAATCAAACAATATTTATTTAATTTTAAAAATTAAAACAAAGTACTCCAATAGCCAAGAGTAGAAAGATTGTGCATAATAGATGTTTCCATTCCTTCAGTAATAACAAGTACAAAAAAAAGCAAAATCATTTGGAAAAGTGGTAACCTGACAATTACAATCTGCATGACAAATAAAAACAACGTAAATAATGAAATAATTGGTCCTAAATCTAAATCTTGGAAGATACCTCTGGTTATCTCATGTTTGACACTAATATTATGTACGTAGTATAGATATGAGTAATTGAAGGGTGAGCAATACACAAGAGTATATTTCAATAATGCCTGGGTGGCCACGGTATCAGTACAGAACATGGTACAGACAGGAGGCGGAGGGCGACAGTGACAAAAGACTGACTCCTAGATCAGCAGGTGGTGTGATCCTTTGGGGTAGGTCGAGTAGGGATATGGCATGATGTTTCAGCCAACCAGAACGGTTTATTGACATCACCTGATTATCATATGATGTTACAACGGTGGCGTGATATTTCTAATTAGAATTAGACAATATATTACAACTACAAACATTTTCATACATTTCTTACAGATTACGTCCTCCCAAAAATAACATTTCAACCAATTTTTAGCTTTACCTTGTTTGCATCCAGTGTAAAAATAACTTTCTGAACAAAATTGTATGGACCGCTGTGTCAAATGATTTACAAAGATCCAAACAAGCCCAATAACTGACTTTCATTCACAGTTGATAGACCTTAAGTCATACACCAATGTCTGTAAGAGCTTTCCTACCAAAAGATAATGGCATACAGCAACATTGAAGGTGGCTTGCCATTCTTTGAATAAGTGACCTGTAAGTGATCTCATCCTTGTATACAGCCCGCTTGCCCTGCCACTGGTGGTATTTCAAGTCACCTATAACGCTGTTTGTGCCCAGAGTTGGTGCCAGGGTACCAAGTGTGTGAGAGGGTTTCTTAACCCAAACCTCACCTGGTAAAAAACACCTCCTTTAACTTTTACAATAAGTATGTTTTATTTTTATAGTGACGATGCACATATTCTATATGTATATGTAAAGAATGTTCTGTGCAAATAAATCTATGTCTATGTCTTTTTAACATAAATATTAAGATGGCAGATTTTATATTTAATCCACCTATAAACTCATATTGCTCATTTTAGATAAGATTTTTTTTAAATCTAAAAATGAGACAATCCTACTTTTAACCGTTTTCTTCATCAATTCAGAGAAAAGAAAACTAATAAAATAGGTCTGAATTCAGAAACGTTCTTACTTTTATTTTGTTGGCTACTGCAACAGATTTTTAAGCACTTCAGAAATTCTTCTTCTACAAAAGATAAGATTTGTTAGATAAACTAGTGACTCAATAATATATTTTAAGTTTCAAGACATCCAAACTAGTTTTATCATAACGTAGTGCTTTTCTTGATTTAAATTCAATACATATTTTGCTCTTTTAGCAGCTGTGACTGTATAAAAAACTGTCTCATACAGGCTATCGAATGAGCAAACACACAGACAAGCAGGCCTGTGGCGGTGATAACATGGATGTAGGCTTATCAGCGGCATAGACATAATAGTAGTTCAATTCGTTCTGAATTTCTTTGATATCGCTAATCTATTCTCTGTTGATACTCAAGCTTGACCCACACCAGACACCAATGTCTGACCCTGTTATCTCCTGTTGCATTATTCACTTTTTTAAATGCCTGCAAATGTTGTGTCCTCCCTCGTATAATCAATCATTATCATTGAAACGGCTTCGTTAAATATAGAAGAATATTTTAATTACCATTTAAATTTGTTTGACATTTTTAGCTATTTGATTGCTTAATATTTATATATATATAAAAAGAACCACACTTAGCAATCTTTTCTTGATTTTTTTAATGTTTAAAATCGATTTCGGTCTCGAAAGATCATCATCAGTTTAACATAGAATACAAATAGGGTTATAAATATATCTTTAGAATAATTAATTATTATTAATTAATTAATTATTTAATAATTAATAATTAATTAATTATTCTAAAGATATATTTATAACCCTATTTGTATTTTATGTTAAACTGATGATGGTCTTTCGAGACCGAAATCGATTTTAAACATTAAAAAAATCAAGAAAAGATTGCTAAGTATGGTTCTTTTTATATATATTTAAATTTGTTGTAATAATACAAATGATTTGTATCAAATGGCCATCTAGCTAGCAATTTTCCACATTTCAATTTTATTTACATATTTGATTCTTTCACTCAACCAATCAATCTTATGACTTGGCTTAATTTTAATGATTAGTGCAGTTATTTACAATGTTATTTATAATTCCAATTAAAGTACTAAAGCTTGAATAGAATTTTTGATAGCAAACAAATTAGATCAATCAGATAGTTTTTTACGGTTCATAGTCTATTAATTAATTTTCTATGAGAAGTTCCTCAGTGCTTTATAATAACAATTCCAAGGAAAAATAAATGTAAGAACATTTGTTCGATTCTGGCCAATCTCATTGATATCTGTAATCATTTTTAGAGTAAAGAATCTTCTTTCAAATAACAAAATTTGCATTTAAAAAAAGAGTTTAAACAAAGAACCCGTAACCTTATATTTGGTGTTTTTTTTTTTTTTACTTCACTCGCCAGTTAGCATGTGCTTGGTAAACAAGGCAAAGATTGGATAGAATTGAGAGGTACAAGGCAAAGATTGGAGAGAATTGAGAGGTACTAAGAAGGGTCCATGAGATTGAAATGTAGAAGACTGAGAGATCAATGGATGAAGGAATTAAAGGAAATTATTGAGAGGAGACAACTGGTGAGACTAGTGGAAGAGAAAACAAGGGAAGACAGAGAGATCTCAGTAAGAAGCAAACCCATTAGTTTATGTATGAATGTAAATAAGGTATAGCTAAAACTTGGTTTGAATTTTATCTTATTAGAAGGAGTCCGTATGTAAAAGTGAAAGTATAGTGGCCAAGCATGAGGTAATCAAAGGTGTCCCCCCTGTCTCAGTTCTGGAACCAATAATGTTTTATTATTTATGTTAGCCCTAGATCAGGATCATGACATGGGAAATGTATAAGAAATTTTATCTCTATCCGGGATCATGACAAGGGACATGTAACTCAACTTTGAGGTAGTATAAAAACTATTTAATTAACGTATCAGAATGTAGTTAGTACCATTCGATGCAAAATTTCATTGTCTCTACAAATCAAAATGTTTAAAATTTTTATCTGCAATAATAATCATATATCAAGCGAAATATGAACGCAGTGTACAACTACCAAGTCAGAAACTCTTACCACCGGGCAGCAAGAAGTGCTAAAATTGTTCATCTTTGACAAAGGCTGCAGCTGAGACTATTTGGCGGAAATAGGTTGTCCTATTATTGATGATTGGAGAAATTGATTTTCTTCTTAATGGTATAACCTGCAACCCTGTAGACTGAAGGGATATTTTGCAAACTCTTGCATTTTTCTGACTGGGATCATAACACTGGAAGTGTAAGTGAACAATTTAGTTAGTATCAGTTATTTATTGATATACAGTAGACGCTCTCTTAACCGGCCTCTGATCTACCAGTCGCCATTTTAACCAGCCGCTAATTAGAAACGACGAGTCACCGACAGGTGGCACACGCTTCGTAATTTTGGTTTGTTTACTTCTAGTCAGTTGAGCAGGGTGACTTATGTGTTGTAGTCAATGTTTTTCTGTGTTACGGTGCATAGTGATGTTTTTGTTAACTGTACATTATAAATTACTTGTGTTGTGCTTTTTCATTACTACTATGTACAGTACATATTAAGAAAATGAATGAAACAAAACGCAAACAAAATATTTGTACTGTAAAACAAAACTTGAAGCAATAGAACAAATCGACAAAGGTGAGTCAGTCAATAAAATATGTAACGAACTGAACATTGGTAAAAGCACTGTTAACAATTGGAGACGTAACCTAAAAGCCTTACTATTTATTTCAGAAGCTGAATTACAGTAGACTCTCTTTATAACAATATGTAAGGGACCAAGCGATTTCATCGTTATAGAGAGAGATCATTATAAAGAGAGAAACATTTTTCTTACCAAACCTATGGGAAATATTCTGTACAGCAGAGTAATGAATGTTTAATAATAAGAGACAATAGAATACTGTAATAAACTTTATATATAAATATTTTAACAAACAGTAATATCAATACAATGTAAAATTATACTGTATACGTAACATTGAACTAAACCGTACGCATTACTGTACATACGTATCAACATTATATTAAAAGACGTCTTTCAACGTGGTTTGCCGTTTTTTTTTTTTTTTTTGTCTTCCATAGCAATGATCTAACTTTATCTTGCAAGCGTGAAACATCCTCTGTAGCCGCTGGATCGTCTTCGTGGTGAGTGAAGAACTTGTGCAGGATTTTAGCTGCTTCCAATGCCTGTTCAGGAGTTGGGACTGGTTTTGGCTCTGGATCGAATTCCTCTTGATCACTGTCTTCATCTTCATTCACTAGTACTGCATTAAGGATATCTTCATCTGAAGCTCCAGCCGTTGTAGCCACTGCTTCGTCAACGGTTTCATAATTTTGCAGATCTTCTGGCTCATAAACTGTGGGAAGCTGTAACTGTTGAGCCCAAACCGCTAAAGGCAAGTCATCATCGCCATCACAGTCATCTTCTCTTGCAGCATGCTCCACCCATCCTGCATGCTTAAAGGAGTGCTTAATCGTCTTGTCTGACACGTCTTCCCATGCTCTGGTGATCATCTGCACTACATCTAAGATAGTGGCCTTAAAATTTCCTTCTGACTACCAATTCCATTAAAAGCCTTCTTCTGTGGTGACTTTTAAGGCTTTTTATGACACTTTGGTCCATTGGTTGAAGGACACTTGTGGTGTTGGCTGGTAAGAAATGAAGTTCTATGTTTTGAAGATCGTCTATTGAAGATGTGCAGGGCAGTTATCTACAAGAAGCAAAATTTTGTTTTCCCCCTTTTTTTTAACTCATAATCCCATTTTCTTATTTCTTCTTAAAAAATTTGAGAAGTCATCCATGCACTCTTGTTGGCTTTGTAAGTCACAGGCAGACGCTTAATGTTTTTAAAAGAACGTGGATTTTGTGATTTTTCTATCACTAAAAGTTTTCTTTTCACTGTACCAGTCATGTTAGCTGCCACTAAAACTGTGATTCTTTCCTTTGATAATTTCCTTCCAATACACTTTTCTGCCTTGAATTTCAAAGTTTTGTTTGGTGTCAGTTTATAAAACAACCCAGTTTCGTCAGCATTGAAAATGTCTTCTGCTACATACCTACTCTTCAGATCAGGCCACACTTTCTCTAACCAGCCGTGAGTGATGTTCTTATCAACTAGTATGTATTTCTACTGCATATTCTACTGAAAACATCGTTATAGAGAGTGAGTGATATCATTATATAGAGAGAATAAATACATTGGCCTTATGGCAGACCAAACAAACTTTTACAAATCCATCATTATAGAGGAGTTATCGTTATAGGGAGAATCGTTATAAAGAGAGACTACTGTACCTGTACAACACTGACATTTTTACTGTACAATGTCCTTAAAATTTTAAAATACGTAGTACACAACACACAATACAAAACACTTATGTACACTTAAAATAACTACAGTATTAGTCCTAACATTTTTTAATTACAGTAAAGTATCTCCGAGAATGTAGCCTTCAAACTTTCGTTTAAGTCTCGTACCGGTACTGAACCATTATCCACTGTTTCATGAGTATTTTCAGTATCACAGTAACCCTCCGCGAGGTAACCTTCGCAGAAACAAAGTGGTTACTGTAATTTCCACATACTTTGCATTAACTGGCCAAACAGCTATCCGGCCAGGGTTTCAGTACCATAGTGGCCAGTTTAGAGAGCATCTACTGAAAAGGAATGAACAAAATATTTACAGAAGAAAGAACGGTGAATAGATTGGTATAAGTTTGAGGTATTTCACGTTTTAGGTTGACAGTGGTGGAGTACCATAGTTGGCGAACTAATGACTGGACTTTCGTCTTTACACTGACAATGACTGCACCTGCCCTACACCATCTTGGCCACCCAGACAGATTACCATGATTTTGTTCTCGGTCCCTTTTTTGTCAAAAAAGCGATGAAAGAAGATATCCTTATAACAGAGATGAACCGGTTCTTTCTATACTATTATTTTTTGACAAACGTAATTAATATTGCCCAGTTAAAAGCTCTGAAATAATTAATAAAATGTTTGTATGAAAAAGTTTACATGCATTAGTTTTGTTTTTTCACTTGCACACTTTATTTCAAAATAAGACTACATAAATCTTATATCAACTTACTCGGGCATAAATTTTTACAATAATATAGGTAGTAAAAAAGATTTATATTATTTATTTACACGTTTGAAATTTTACCTTTTTTCTATAGCTTTGGTCAAACTACGCACGTTAGCTTATAAATTTTTAAAAAATTCAATTTTCATTATTTTGTCTAATCCAATATAAATTATATTACTCAACAAAACATACTTTTAGGATACATATATATTACAAAGTAATGAATTAGTATATTAGAGAGATAGGACATCAGCAAACTTACCTTAAAAGACAAGTTCACTAACATCAGAGTAGTAGTCACAAACACAAAATACACAAAATCTCTAACATGTATTTTGTGTTTGTGACTACTACTCTGATGTTAGTGAACTTGTCTTTTAAGGTAAGTTTGCTGATGTCCTATCTCTCTAATATACTAATTTCTGGCCTAGTGCCCTTTAACCTAACCTAAAAAAGTAATGAATTAAAAATTTAGGCAGTTTTATGTTATTTTGCAATTTTTTAATCTGTTAGTGCAATCAAATTTTTGTTATCACTTATAGCAAAATATTTACATATTTTTCACAGTAAAATTGTACTATGTATTATATATGATTCCCTACAAAACACATATTTTAAACATTTTATTGCTTTTATCTGTAAATTAAAATGTATAAAACTATATTACTACAAATGTTTCTACTTTATTTTGTACTAATCAAACTATTCCCAACAGATATTTATTTTTTTATTGATAAGGTTATTAGCTATTCATATTCAGCAACTAATTACGCACATTTTGGCTATCTTGAAATTATTTATAAAAAATGTTGTGTATCAAATTATATTGAAATAATGTAAACATCTTTTAAATCTATCTTTCAACTCTCAAATTTTGACTATGCTAGAACAGCATGCTTTTGACACATTCGCTGCGGGTGACTACATCATGGCGGTCATCACGCAATAGCTGATGATGTATATCTTTGTTATTTGACAAAGGCAACCACTTTCGTCAGTGGGAAGCCAGCATTGCACGAGAAACTATAGATTAATGGTAGTATGGTCGGTCATTTTCGGCGGGGCGTTTTTTTTTTTTATTTTTCTTGTCTTGTCTTTTATTTGTTTATTATGGTTTCTGATGATGAATAAATACACTGGATTAGAATAAAACGGTGGGTTGAAGGGGATTAAATATTGTAAATACGTAACATATGAAGTAAAAATATTGTATACATTGCAAATGAATCAATTTTACTTGTCAATATGTTGAAATATGTAAGCCTATGGTGCCGATCCGAGCACGGCAGCTCAGCACTCCCTGTTACGCGACTCCATGCGCTGCCACATGTTAAACATAAATTGGTACAATACCTGTCCAACAGATCCAAAGTTGATGAGTTTTTACTTAGTAGAACCATAATAGTTCAAAACTTGATACTTTGACAGTCCTTATACTTCGACACTGGCCATTGCGACTGACGTGGCAAAATAATCGAAGGCTGTGCAGGAGTAGGCCAGTCCAGATCAATGAAATATCAATGTGAAAGAAGTGAATAGCACTTAAAAATTACCAAATTTTTGGACATTAAGCTACTGCACCATAATTACTGTACTGTCCATACTTTAATAACTATGTACGGAAACTCATACCGATTGAGTAGGACACACATTTTCACAGTAATTGATAGCTTGTTTTTAGTTTTGTTAGTTTTTTAACTATTCATGAAAAAAGTACAGTATTATTTCCCTAAAATAATTTTTTTTTCTTTCATGATTACCATATATTCTTAATAGTTTGACATTTTGATGCTTTGTCAACTCCATAGTCCATAAAGTGTCAAACTATCAAGATTGTGCTGTATTGAGAAATATGTTCTATGCTTTATTTAATCCACTCTAGACTAATACAAGTTGATGGGGAGGCTTTTTACCTAGGATAAAACTTCTGCTAATATTAGAAAAACACTAAACCAGACCTATAATGGTAAAGGTAAGTATCAACATTCATTTTCAATATTTCTATAGCTTGAATATTTGTTTTTGAGGCGTTTTTATTTGTTCAAAGTTCTTAAACGAATTGCAAGAAAAGAGGAAAAACTTGAAAGTATTTTACTCTCAGCCAAACTAAAAAAAAGATTTCTATTACCTTAGAAAAAAAGGAAATTTATTCATATTTTGTGAACAAATTTTTATAATCATCTTCCCTTCAAGTTGAGACATGACAGCTGATCTAGCAAATTTTAATCGTTTAAAAACATGGCTTGTGAACACTGAAAATATTGATTTGTTATCATCCTTTTTACTTAAGGTAAGACAGTAATTTATAAAGCTTAACCATTTAAATATTTTGTATAACATATAACCTTATACATTATATGTTAACAAGATAAGATATTCTTTTAAGTTTTTTTATGAGGCAGTGCTATAGTTATTAGTTGTTGCCAGTGGCCTTGACTGGAGTGTTCCGACGTTTTCGCAAAATGACGGTACCAAGCAACATCGAGCATGGCTGTTCCTTGAATTGGTGACTGGTGAGGGATTCCGTCCTTGCATGTCTGTTCCAACACTGGTGGTGGTTCAGAAGTCACCTTTTCACTGTTGGTCTCCAACTTTTAAAAGTGTTAGAGTGAGCTCCTTAGCTCAAACTTCACCTGGTAAAATAAAACATACTTTAAGTTTTAAACTTACTTCTTGTAAAATTAATACCCAAAACAACAAATCATTGGATCTTGTTTAGGGGAGTCAATGGAGGTGAGAGATGACTTGATTTTGTAGGCCTGCTCATTATAGTGAACATCAACATTACACTGAAGTTGTCAAGAACTATTCTAAGGACTTAACAAATGTCTAAAAAATAAAATCAGATTCTATTTATTTATATTTATTTTATTATAAATTTTACACTTAACTCACTATAAACAATAACCTCAAAGTAAGATTTCAAAAAACAGCTACAAATTTGAGGCTTGAAGACAAAGCCTTATCATAATCTGAATTTAACATTTCCTTCAAATAAAAATATTTTAAATCTCCATTATTATAAATGTTATTCTTAATTTACTACAAACAATAACCTCACTTAGTAAGTTTTCAAATAACTGTGGTTTGAGGTTTGCAAAGCTATAACTGATACGATAAACTATCAGGAATATATACCTCACAAACAGGTTCAATAACTTCATTACAAATACCTTTTTGGGTTCACAATTAACTGGAAAAACGGTGAATCACATCCTTACATCTAAACTGGGCAAGTATGGAGCCATTGAACAATATGAAAATCGACAGAAGCGAAATCAGTAAAAATTGTATTACATGAAACTATAATATTTTCATTCCATATATAATCGCTATAAATGTAAAGGATCTAATTAGAACAGCGATCTAACCTATAGCGTAGTAAAAATTAAAGATAACTCAATCTACTTTACAAAATTATCAACACTAAATGAAAAAGAAGCGGAAATAAATACGCACAGAAAACAAGATTCCAAGTTAACTAAAAAACTAGATCAAAAATAACGAACTAACTTATTTATACCATGTTTACTTGAATTTTTAGAAGTTAATACACAGTTTAACACAATAACATGATCATTTGAGATCTATGTAATTTTCACATGACATTTGTGTGTTATATGAGTTTATTTTTACACATACTATCATTTGGTAAACAAGTGTTTCTCTCTGTTACACATCATGTGCCGCGTTGACACAATCATGACTCCCCATTGCCACTGTCTTCACCGTCGTCAAACTCGTCGCCGGACATCTCTAGGTTGTCATCGTCGTCATCTATATCGTAATCATCAACATAAAAGTCGGTCATGTCCAACGGTACTTCTGGAGCTCGAACCTTCGTTTTTATGCAGTATTCCTCTAAGGTAGTCGGAATAACTACACCATCCTTTTCTGCTTCAGCTCGGCCGCCAGTCACTTGTTTTCTAAAAATACAAATCACATATTAGGGCTACCGGAAATTTCAAACAGCATTACTATACGTTTTTGTTATTAACATCTATTATATTTCTATTCAAAAAATTAAAGTAATGAAAAGGTATGTAGAAATACCAATTTGTTAAATTTTGAGCGATTCTGACAACTATCTACGCCTGTCTTAAGTTCTAACATTAATTGTAATGAGCTCAACCAAGATTATACATTTTAAATAAGCTCAAGTATCGTCTTCTTTAGCACAATTCATCATAATATAAACCTGAGACTCTTACAGAAAACAGTTTTTCTCTAATAGTTTACACATACAATCCTTACATTTAAGGGGCCTTAACACGCTATGACAAGTTGTAACGATATAATTGCTACAACTTTGTTTAAAATTTTGCTAAAATTGACAAGCATTCAAATGTTCCAATTTTCCTTCAATCGCGACCCAACTTTGTGTCTGAATCTTTTAATACTTACGCACATCCGTTCGACATTGTTGCCAGATTGATATCAGCCGGCTTCAAACACCATCTCCAACTCCAACCTCAACTAGTTGCAGCAATGTCTCATTTACAAACTCTATCTTGCATTCACAGTAACAACCATATCGTTTAAACTAGTCGTAGTGTGTACAGGGAGAGCTTTACCCATACATAGACATCAATTCATATTATAAGAATTACTTTTTTATAAATAATCCAGTTTGATTTTCTATTCATTCTGCCTTCCACTGACACTACTCAAGATAAACAGTAATCTTTCCTGTTTCACCTAAAAAGCTCGTCAGTTTTATGAGTAAAAAAGAATCAACAGCCCATTTTGCTGAGATGTATATATTATAGACATTAATCTGCATTTTATTTCTTCAAAAACAAAGTCCAATAATTATTTAAAAATGAATTAGAATGGGTCTCTTTTTATTTTTAATAGTGAGCAAAATATACCTAGACCTAACTAAGAACATAGCAAACTTCCACTCTTAAAATATTCTGTAACAAATTTTAATTTGTTGGTAGCATTTTAGTTGGTTATTAATTTTAATTAGTTGGTTTATATGCAAGGTGCTATGAGTTTGATCCCAATCAGTCAACAAATTTGAAAAGGGATCAGGTGATAGCCAACGGTTGTTCATTTGACATTCGTTTATTAACTATGGCACTTTCAAAGGAATAACGGGCTTTAGTTTGTAACAAAGACACACTTCCTTCAAAATCCATATTCGCCCATATGTTGACGATCTGTGTCTTAAGAATAATTTAAATAAATAAATTTGCTAGGGAGTGAACAATAGGGCAATTTTATTTAAACGAGAAGTGAGGAAATAACTAAATAATTTTATAAAATATTTTTGTATGACAAAAAATTTGATTTAATTTCAAAGAATAGACTCTACAGCCGGATAAATTGCTTTTATGGAAAACAAGGAATCTAACAGAGTCATTTTGCTGGCCGACATGGGCTTTGCCAATATTGTTTGTAGTAAGTGTATCTATTAAAATTTATTTTGCAAGGCAAGTTGAGCTTTGTTAAGTCAAGCTCAGTATTGTGAGATCTTATCACTAAAAAGTCATATAACTTATTGATTTTTGTTGTGTGTATATAATTTAATACCATTAAGTTCTTAACCATTAAGAACCGTACAGTAAAATAAGTGTCTTCAGTTTGTTGAGCTATTAAAAAACCCCTGCTGTGTATGTAGTTGTATACCAGTTGCGATGAAGACACAAAAAAAGTTCACTTTTTTGGTTAGAATTTATTTTGAAAAAACTGGAACTATAACAATATAAATACAAAACCATAATTAATGATTATGAATATTAAATACTACAATGTGAGATCATCATAATGTTGAACAATGCAGATAAGTCGGTCCACCTTCTGTCAGGATCTTCATGAAATGTTGTCATGACTAAACATGAAGATTAAGCAGAAAATGGCTGGCCGACAAAGTTAACACAGGTTTCCACTATAAATAAAAAGTATCCTATTTCTAGTATATAAGATTTGATTCCGTTTAAAAATTACTAAATACTCTATCCAGCGGAGGAACAGCCCCATGTCCCAACCGGAAATGGGGACAGTGTTGTGGTGGAACGTCATTCACGATTTTGGTTGTGCGAGTGTTGCTTATTTTCAATTTGTTTTCTAATTTAAATACAGAATACAAGTTTTAGTTAAAATGCTGCTAGAAAAAATTTGCACTCTACTGTTCTAAATCGTAAATTAAACACGCCTCTAGCGATCATTAACAAATATTCCACCTGTTGTTTCTCCTCATTTAACCACTGTTTTTCAATAAAACCCGATAATCCAGTATGAACAAATCCTTATCAGTCAGATTATCAAGGTTTCTCTATATTTTGTAATCTGTATATTATAATGTTTTTAAATAAATATATAAAACTATTAAATATTTTTTTTTAATAATTTTAACCTTATGATGTTCTCGTATTCTTTGTCTTTTCCCTTGGAATCTCTCCAACGACGATACATGACAGACGCATCTACATTGGCTGGGCTAAAAGTGTTGGGTTCATTCAGCAGTGAAATCACAGATAGAAGTATAGTCCTGCAAAACGAACTGATTTAGTAAGAAAACACTTAAATAAAAATCAATGAAATAATATACATATATTTATTGTAAAGCTTTCAAAGCTTTTAAAACTACCAAAAAAATAACAATTTAAAAACAAACTAATAAACTGTGTCTAAATAAAATAAAATCTGGAGTATCAAGTACTTGTGTCTTAATGTTTAAATATCAATCTCCCATCACAAATCCAAGTCCAGATTAAATAACTACTCAACACCTGCTCCACCGATTGAATGAAGACCAGCTAATACCCTCGGAAAATAAAGCAATGGGCACTCATTAATTAGTGATCCATAGTTTGAACTTCAACTCTGCAATCACACGATTAATCATTTGCCATTTCTTCTTATATTTCCAATCTTCCCACACCCGTGTGAAAACGGCTTAACATAGTCCATTCCTTATAAGGAATAGTTCATTCTACCGATGCCGACCATAAGGTCTGATACCAGAAACTTGGTACGACTGTCAAACATATCCCAAGTTAACGACCAGTTGGTTTTTGGCAAAAATTTGTTTGATATTAACCAGGAAACTAGTCGAAGAGGTGGTTTTCTAGATTTAAGTTGCCCTACATGTTGTGGGATATCTTGCAAAATGGGGAGATTCAGAGTAGCTAAGATCTTTTTAAACTCTTTTAGAAATGCCCCTTTCCATCTTATATCCAGAGGAGCTATGATGTACAGCACTGAAAGCCATGGTAGAGGGGTTGCAATGAGGGAACTGCTGATAGATGATAGTGCTCATTGCCCTATTTAGTTTTATATCAACGTCTCGTATATACTATTAAGCCACATGGGAGCACAATATTCAGCAGTGGAATAAAATAATGCACAATCATCTATAATTTAGAAGCTGTTTCGATAATTCCATCACTTTAGATATAGACAGTATTGGCCCTCCCGCCCAACGATACAATTGTCATGACCCTCCTGCATTCCCCTACGTGCAAGTGTAATCACCCTCCTTACCACCTATACACATATGGTATAGATGACCTTCTGTCCACCCATCTACATATAGTGGAGATGACTTTCCCGCCCACCCATACATACACGGTGGTAATGTTGTTTAGGATTTACACAAATGACATTTTTATAATACAGAAATGAAACTTTAAATTCTTCTTTAGCCTTCATTGATTGTAAAGGATTACTGGGCTGTAACTATACTGTATATCCCTCCTTCAGCTACAAATAAATTGATTTGTACTTGAATTAACTGTAACAGCGTAATTTTTCTCAGGTAGCTTCTTTTTAACAATGTTCTCATTAGCACTTATTTCCTGTTTGAATTCAAATCTTTTTAACAATTTTAAGCTACTATAATTGTGAATATTTTATTATTACTTTATAATTTTGGGACGGTAGTACTGTACAATACATTTACAAAATCACAACAAAATGCAAATAATTAAACAAATTTAGTATTTTAAGCATACATTATTCATTACTGCATTTATTGCTTTAGTTTGGAGCATATTTAATCCTAACAACACTGAATATTATATATAATAATTTACAAATATTTTTTGTATAAATACATGTTGATATTTGGGTAGAATTACTTAAACTACAGGACTTAAAATTTTTAAAAACTACAGGACTTACTCTTCTTACAGGACTTAAAATGTTGTAAAAAAATACCCCATTACTATTTTTTAACCAAAATACTTGTTTTTATATAAAATAAAAAAATGTTCTGTTTATTCTGAATTGAATTGAGGTAATAATAAATAATTTACAATATATAGGTAACACTCCTACAATGTGTTAGTTCTCCTTCAGTGGTGATGACCATGACTTATATTGAAGACCTTCAACAACCCATACTTGAGTGAAAGTAGGCCAATAAAAAAAAGTCTAATAAAGCAATGAATCTGTTTTATTTTCTTGATTTCGCAGGTACAAGAGTTTAGTATGCCTGTGTAACATTGGACTGTAGCCCAAGCACCTGCAATAATTACAGTAAATGACGGGCCAAGGGTTTGTCCTTGATTTTGGGTGCTCGTATTACTGAACATATGTGGAAGAGTAATAAAAACTTAAGATAATATTATAATAATGCTATACAGTATAACAAATTAAAATATTAACATAATTCATTTACAAAAAATATATACTGACATTATACTCAGTTTACTCCGCTGGCAAATTAGTGCGATCTTCCATCAACATGCCGCAGCACAATTTATACACATCACCTATATCACTCTAATACAAAAAGTATAAATAAAATTGAAACCCCCAAACAATAAAATAATATCAATCATACATTTTAATATATTTATCTAAATGATAAACCTTTTCAAGTATAGATAAACACTATAAACAGATAAACACTTACAAACATATTTCTGCAAATGCAAACTATTTCTCAACAATGTCAGCCTGTGTTGTTTCTCTTGTTTCTCAAATAGTTTTTAAAAAAATTAAATAGAAAAAACTTAATCACATTTCTGTTTTAAGACAATGGTTGAAGTAGGAGGCGAGGCGGAATGAATATTTAATCTATAATGGCAAATCAATCACCATTTGATTAATACCTTAAAGTGGAACAGCGGCTGGAATTGCGGTCTGTTATGATGTATTTTTTTTATTTTTATTTTTGGACCTTCAAGTCTCAACATCTTAGTGAAGACTCTCAAATCCAAGCAGTCTTTGAGCCTTCTGTCAGAGGATAGGTTTTGGTCGTAATACATACATTCTTGAAGAAATCTACAAGTCTAGCCCTTTGGCTATCACAAGCTAAAAGAATATCTTCAGTGTACATCTTGGAAAACACGCCTAGCTAATGTGGACACATATTAATAACAAACATTTATTTCTCAGTTGTTTTAAAATAGTTTAAAAACAGTTGAGAACAGTTTGAAAACTGAAAATAAATATGAAGTAAAAACAACAAATTGTTTCCAAACATTCAGTTAACTATTTCCATACAATGTTTCCAGTCTGTCAATTCTTTCCATACAATGTTTCCACACAGTCAGTCAACTCTTTCCATACAATGTTTCCAAACAGTCTGACAATTCTTTCCATACAATGTTTCCAAAAAGTCTGTCAATTTTTTTTTATACAATGTTTCCAAACAGTATATCAACTCTTTTCATACAATGTTTCCAGTCTGTCAACTCTTTCCATACAATGTTTCCAAAAAGTCTGTCAACTCTTTTCATACAATGTTTCCAAACAGTATATCAACTCTTTTCATACAATGTTTCCAGTCTGTCAACTCTTTCCATACAATGTTTCCAAAAATTCTGTCAACTCTTTTCATAAAATGTTTCCAAACAGTATATCAACTCTTTTCATACAATGTTTCCAGTCTGTCAACTCTTTCCATACAATGCTTCCAAACAGTATATCAGCTTTTTTTTGACTGGTCCTTATAAATGCAGTACCACTATTTTATTTCAAAACTGATTTATCTGTGTTTGTATTATTACTGTTATCTTAACAAGGATATGCATTACTTAAATTAATTCTGCTAAAATTTATGAAAATATCTTGTCTTGGCTGGAAAAATTTATATGTTATAGGTCTAGTACTAGTAAATGTCACAGAACACAAATTTATTACAATATAAGCACAAAATGCACAAATATTGTATTGTATTGTAATCAATACAAGTACAAAATGAACAAATATTATGGTGATCGATTTTGGTGAACCACGCTCACCTTCCTCAGACCAGAGGGATTCATAAAAGAACGAATGCCTTCTTTTGTGAAATGAGATACTACCTCTAAACACATCTTTATTTGCCAACATATCGGCTCAGTGGCTAAGATTTTGTTCACTGAGTCCAAGGTGTCCAATTTCAAATGCCCAACAGATATTACAATTGGTACTTCACTCAATAAATAAAATGTACACAGAGTTGTGGGCCATTTAACTGATAAGTGAAAAAAAGTTGATAGATTTAAAACTTACTATTTTTACTGACTAAAGAAACAAAAGAACACTGTTCACCGCTTACATAATTCATGTAATGCTGGTTTTCCTGCTCAGTGAAATTAGTTCATGTTTGGTTTTAACAGGTAGCGCCAGAGGCCTCTCTCTATTTATTTCGTCCTCTTTGTCTCTCCAGCACACCATCGATGATTTTGTGACTAATAGCTGAGCTAATAGTGCGCCTTAGTGCAATCACTTATTTGAAAGCAATCACCATTAGATAGCAGCACAGGCACTCGCAAATACATTGCCATGGACTGTATGTTTCTATATTAAATGCTATTTTTTAGCCCTGACCATTTGCAATGTAAACTAAGCTCATGTCAACATACATACAGTAAAATACTTTCAACGTATGTGTTACATTTTTAAAGATAATTCCAAAAACGTTGACCCGTGTCTCACCTGACATTTTGAGTGGGATTCCACCTTTCACAGGGAAGTTCTCCTGATTGAGGATCATCTACAGGCGGGTGAAGAATCGAAATGCACAAGTCACCATTCTGGACAGAAAATAAATATATAAATGACTATAAATCAACAATATAAAAATTATAAATGAGTACAATTCTAATTTTTAGGATTAGAGAAAGTAAGTGAATATCTTATAATAATAGAGAAGATTCAATTACATTAATGTTATTACAGGTCACATTATAAATTAAACATCTCATTGTAAGAATCAATTTTTTAAAAAAATTTCAATTGTAATGCTCCTTTTATTTATTTGAGCTTTAATTAGTGTCTGGTCCTTACTTATACAACCTGACTTATACATAACTGTGAAAGTTTCTCTTCTACGATGACGCAACACCAATTAACGTGAATCCCTAAATCTGAGAAACAATTCGCACCGGCTTGTTTTGATTACGTGACAAAACTAATTATCACAATATAAGATGGTCCAATTGATTGGACTGGTATCGACACATTCTTTTTCTACAATCTTTAATTTCATTACACAACTAAAACAGCACATGTTCCAGTAGTATTGATTGCACTAGAATATCTACTCACGCCTTCTTCAAACTCCATCTTATATAGTTTACTTTTGACACCAATGTCTACTAGTGGCAGTCACACTGTAAAACAACTACTTGGAACCATGTAACAAATTTCTAAAATTTAAGTTCCGAGTTTCAAAATATTGCAGTATAGAATGATAAGACAACAACTACAAGACAATAAATATAATAATAGGCCTGATTGTAGAGCATTATTAAATATGATTTGCTAACAAAATTAAAAACTACACACACTTTTTTAATCCTTGATTTAGAAAAACATGCCGTTTTTTTAAGGGTTTTTTTAAAATGGGCCCCCAGCTTATTCTTATAGATTTTATTATTTATATTTCATTATTGCTTGTCATCCCCTTTATTCATAGTCACTAAAAATGTCCAGCAATATTTATTAGGTTTACAACATTAATTTAAATATTTATTTATTATTGTTTCAAGAATAATTATTTCAATTTGCTTATAACCATGTTGATAAAGCATTTGGTTGTTATTCTGTATTGGTAGTTCCAAATGCCGAATTAAAGTTATAAAAATAAACACTAAATTCCTCTGGGGTTTTTTAACAACCAATAAATTGACAGCAATGGCTGGATTATCTGGGCTATAAATTTTGTTGTCAAAACTGTCTTCTCCAAATTCTATTAGCTCAAAAAATGCAGTTTTTTTCTTTTTCAGATTGACTTTTTCAAAAAGTTGTCTCAATACTGTATTATTCTCATTTGATAGATTAACACCACTGATGAACTCTAACCACTACTAATTTTAAAGAATTAGTAAAAAGAAGAACTTAACAATCTTATGATATTTAATCAACCAAATATAATTTAATCTCGTCAGATCATTTTACTCGTATCATCATAAGTATTATTACTATTCACTAAACTAATTCTGCATAATTTACGACTGATTAACACTTTGTTTAAATAACTAGTCATTAACTTTATCATCTACTTAGAAGGTTATAAAAACTACATTATCTAATATGAAATTTATAAAATTAATACGTATATATTTCTGATTAAAAACAAAACAAGTTTTAACATGAAATGCAAACACTGTTTTATGTTCAATTCAACAAAACATACTTTAATTTTATTTTTAGACATAAAACTGACTTGGAGAGTTACTAGTTTCCAAATTGCAAAGTTTTTGCTCTTGAGTCAAAGACTATGCTTTCACTTTGGGCCACTTCCTCCGGAAAGTGACTGACACCAAATCATTCTTAATTCGACCCTAATTTTTTTTTAAACGTCTGCTTTTACGGTTAATGGAAAACAGCTGTGATAAATCTTTAGTATACATGGCTGTTAGATAATTACCAAAATAGTTTATAGGCACCGCTTTTCAATCATAAATCTAAGAAAATATGTGCCCTTAAAAATACTGTTGTGTTTAAAAATTTCTTGGGAACAAATTCAAATTCAAATCTTTATTGCCGTTACAAGAAGTTTACATGCATGGCATTGTCACAATTGTCTTATACTATGATTTAAAATTAACTTTAACATCATTTATAAATACATCATCATTATATGGACACAGTTTCAACAGATTTTTTTTAGTGTTTTTTTAAATTAATTAATTAATTTAAATTAAAAAATTAAATTGTTTAAACATTTTATATTGTACGGAAAAAAATAAAATATCGTTTAGATTGCTCAATAAAACTATGAATTGTAGAGCTATATCGACACTGACTAGTCATTATGTTAAATCTATTTCTGGTGCAATAATTATGAACAAATTCATGTCTGTCAATTTCACTAAAATTATTTTTTGCAAAAACTAGGCAGTCTAATATATATATAAAGAGTGTAAACTTAAAATATTGGCTTCTATAAATAGTGGTTTACAATGTTTTCTAAAATTAACATTAAAAATCATTCGTATAGCTCTTTTTTGCAACACAAAAAGTTTTTTTTTATAATTACTACTTCCCCATAGGACAGTGTGCCATAACTGAGATGGGAATGCACATGTGCAAAATACACACACCGCAAAGCATTGAAATCTAAGGAATCCCTTAGCCTGTTTATTATGAATATACCTATATACCTTGGCTTATTATGAATGAATATACCTTGGCAAGTTTTTTTGCAATAAAATCTATATGAAACTTCCACTTTAGGTCAGATTCTATATAAATACCTAAGAATTTAACATAGTTTTTTTTCATGCCTATTATTTAAACTAATACATAAATGTTGGGTTTTTTCTATATTTAAAAACAATTTATTAGATTTACACCAGTCTTCAACTATGCTATTTGTCTCATTTAATAATACAGTAGATGTTAGCAAATCCTTACATTGTATTTGTAGAGCTAAGTCATCTGCAAATAAATAAGGTCTGACATTATTTTTTTTTATATTTACAGGCAAGTCATTAATATAAATAATAAAACATACTGGACCCAATATTGAGCCCTGTGGGACACCATGTATTACTTCCTTATAATCAGAGTAAACACCATTACAATAAACAGTTTGATACCTTTTATTGAGATAAGATTTAAAAAATAGCAGTGCATTTCTCTCAAAACCATAAAAGGCAAGCTTCTGCAATAGTACTTTATGAGACACTGTATCAAAAGCCTTTTTCATATCATAGAATTTTAAAAATACACTATTTCGATTTTCCAGCCCTTCGAGACAAAAGGATATGAGCTTTTGGACAGCATCTTTAGTACCTCTGTTAGTTCTAAATCCGAATTGACTGTAATCAAAAAGTTTGTTGCCTTCAAAATATGACACCACTTGGTCATTTACCAGGCTCTCTAAGATTTTACTTACAACAGGAATAATACTAATTGGTCTATAGTTGTTTAGTTCTTGTCTATTACCTTTTTTATATACAGGAATAACCTTAACACGTTTTAAACATTCTGGATATTTACCTTCTGTAATACAAAGATTAAATAAGTAAGTAATTACCTCAACTATATACAAAGAAGCCATTTTTATAATATCAGAATTAAGATAAAAAACATCTAGACATTTACTATTACTTAGCCTATGTATTTTTTCAAAAACCTGTTCAACAGAAAATACTTTCAACTCAAAATGAGCGTCTGATAAATTATCCATACTCCTTAGCATATTAGTATAGTAATCAGGTGAGTTATTGGATGTTGGCAAATTATTGATCAGCTGTTCAACAGAATTTAATAAATGTGAATTTAGGGACTGAGGGTCTAAATTTACTTTAGTTGGCTTCTTTTCATTATCTCTTATTTTTTTATTAATTATATTCCACATTGCTTTTGACTGGTTTTTTGCTGTCATAATCTTATTGGAATTGTAATTTACTTTTGCTTGTTTTATAATTTTTCTATAAATATTTTTATTTCTTTTATATTGATTTCTAAAATTTTCATTTCCAGTAGATTTAAAATTATCCAACAACTCCATACATTTCTGTTTCAAGTAGTACAGTTCATCTGTATACCAGCGATTGTCATATTTCCCATTCCCACTCTTATCTGATACTAATCTAACTGGAAAATTAAAATCTAGAATATTTGATTAGGTTATGTATGGTTAGAAATATGATCAAAAATACAATATTTTAGACACTCTCAATTAAACCAATGAAAAATAAACACAAATGGGCATTAATCAAAAGTAAACACAAAAGAAAAAAAAGGAAAAACATTATCTTTTCCACAATTTCAATATTGTTGAGATACTGATGATTAAGTAATTAAGTTATGTAAGAGCATTTTCTTGGAAAAATAACATTTTACCAACTGTTTATGAAAAATGAAATTTAACATTCATAACTGTTGCCAGATTCATCATAGTAGTTTAAATATTTTGAGTTTCAACAGAACTAACTACTCGACAACAAATTTATTAGTTATGTAAAACAGATATTCAAAAGTAATTTATAAAATGTGTTATTACTCTTCTAAATATCTACTTTTTCATTAGCTAATATGTCCAAAAAGTTATTCAGAATTAAACTTTTTTAAATAAATAACTTTGTCTAAGAACAAGATTAGAGATAATTGCGACCAAGACCTTGATCTGTCAGCAGTCATAAAATACCACACTATCTTCGCACTTCGCATACATCAAATGAACTGAGTCTGCAAATAAAATTACAACGTACTTAACAGATTGACATATGACAACACAGAAAATTTGTTTATGTAATTTTTTTAATGAAACTTTACTCTCTAGTTCATAAAATCAGTGACAGTGACAAATTTCTTTATTCAGTAAAGTAGTAATTAAGCATTGAACAAGTCACTATTATTAGGACAAACAAAATTTTCATGCAGTATCCTTTGATAATAAATGAACGATTCTATAAAAGATCTTATGGCTTAAGCCTTATGACTTTTTTAAGACAGACCTAGGACACAATAACTTGTCAGCACACACGTTATGAGCATCGTTGGGACGGAAACGGAAAATAATACCATAATAATAAAACATATTGCCTATTCAAAAAAAGTCAAAGTACAATGTATGTTCCATGTTCCTGAACAAATACTATTATGAATTGATAAATACAATTACCTAAGCGTTAGATTAGTATCATAATTTAACTAGTGACAATTCTGAAAACTTTAATAATAGTAAAAGTTAAATATTTACAAAAACTCATTATTTTGCAATTACAAAATCCAAGTCCTCCATATTTAAGTTGTTATTAAACATTTAAGACTTCCTTTATAAGTGGGATTATTTCACAGTAATCAAAAGCTCATAATACGAGTCTTAAATCACAATTTGGGTAAACTGTTATAACTGTGCAATATACAAAAATGTCCAACACCATAAAAATACGTAACTTCAAGATTATGCTTAATTGTTCAACTTTACATTAACCATTTCGTTCCAAGCGTCCGCTTTTTCGGACAGCAGTTGCATCTCCTAATTTATCCTGCATCCGAGTTTTCGGACGTTTAGAAAAGAAATTATAAAAAATATATTATGTTATTAACTTAAAATACATTGATATCGCGATGTTCAGATAGAACTGTTTTATGTTCAACACTAGTATGTTAAAAAATCTTTATATAGCCAATCACAGCGTGCAAGCAACAACGAACATTGATTTAGGTGGCTGTGGCGCACCGTAATTAGACAGATTCGTCAGTCAGCTGCTTTTGCTCACAACGTCGTACGTGTTTTTATTTTAAATTGAATTTTTGTATACATGTTCATTTTTAAATTGTGTTTCTAGACATATAAATTTAAATGATGTAGGATTTTTTTCTTATATTGTTATTGTAGGATGAATTGTACAAAATGAAATAAAAAGTAATTTTTTTTTAATTCTTTCTTAAATTATTTCCTCCCAGGATGAGTAAACATAATAGTCAATACAATAGTGTGTAGATTAAATTATTACAAACATAATTTTAAAATATAATTATTATTTTACTAAACCGCTGCAAATTTCCTAATCTGACCCTAGATTCTTGGCAGATACCCTCTGACAGAAGACCGGATATTTTAGACACCCTAGTCATGAAATTCCTGGGAGCGAAAGGGTTAAAGATGGCAACCAGATAATTTATTGAAAAGAAATTTTTGGGGTTCAATAAAAATATCTGATGTTATTGGTATATCTGCTTACGTTCATAGAAAAACAACAAGAAACTTCATGGCTTTTTATAAAAGCTCATAGAACCACCGCCTGATACACAAACATTCAAAATTGAAATTGAATGATATTACTCTAAAAGATCTTTTGATTGCTGAATATTAAAACTCTTCTGTCCATTGAAAAGGTGTCATGTTCAACAGTGCTTAAAACTGTTCAAACCTCTCAATAAAAACTGTTAAACTAGTTTTAAGCCATTCTTCTTGTAAAATAAAGTTTAAAGTGCGATCTATATTAGAAAAGTAAAAGATGTTACATCAACAGTGTGGTTTCATTTATTTTACTTTTGCAATGCAAAATCATAAACCTGTCTTTTATAAGTAGGAATTCTTCCAAAGTACTGAAAAACGATATTACTAAACTTCTTTTTAAAAAAAGTTGTGTTTCACTTCAGAAGTATTTCGGTTTTTGTTGTAGCTCTTTGCCAAACTCATAAACCCATCTTTTAAAAGTGGGAAGTTTCCTAAAGTACTGAAACTTAATATTAAAAACCTTCTCTAAAAAATGTTTAATCCAATCAATAGCAGTTTGCAAATTGGCACATATCAATAATTTCCAACTTCTGCAGTTGTTGAAATATTTGCACTAAATTGACTGGAGTCTGTTAGAATTTAGAAAAATGTCGCCGGATTATTTTCAGAAATTATTTTGGATTTCTAGTTAGTAAATCAACAGTCAGTGATATGGATACAGGTTATGCTGCAGGATTGTTTTTCAATCCAAGCAACGCAAATCAAATAATGTTTTATTGCCATAGAATTCTAAACAAATTTACCAATGCATTAGAGAATCAAATTTTACCACTCCCCTTCAACATTTCGGAATATTTTGGAAAATAAAACATTCTCAAAAACTAATTTTTCCATTCGTTTAGCTCATTAAAAAAAATTATCTTGGGCTTGGGCAACTTACATGTTTTTTTATTTTAGATAAAAATCTTAGTAAGATGATTAAAAATAGTTTCCAGCTGAATTCCACTAATTTCAAAATTTCTACCTAGATATTTTTTAGGAAACCAAAACTTCTTAATTGAAGACATTACCAAATTGAAAATGTCTATATTATTTGGCAAACAGAACAACAAAGAACTAATAAATGAAAATTACTCTCAAGATTTTCATTAACTGAAATTATCTCAAAATGCTTATTTTCAATGAATGGTTAAAAAGTTGCAGTAAAAAATTACACGCTGTCCTCTAAATATTTGAGAAGCACAAGAGAATTGGCAGCGACAAGAACGGGAGGAGACAATCGGCGAGAGCGGAACGGTTTCGAAAGCGAACCGCCAACGTCAGGGAACTCTGTCGCCATTTCCCAATTATTTGGTCCAACAGCGAAATTGGGAAAATCGAGAGAAACTGGACCACGCGGCGCTGCGTACAATGCGACAGGATCCTTCCGGTCCGAACGAACATGACGCAACGTGTCGACGCACGTCGTTGTAATGAGTGGCGCTTACGTGAACGTGCCGTGCGCAAACACCGCAGTGCGACTCAAAGCCGGAAGGCGATTTCATTGCGACAACTTCACACTCTGTTTACGCACGTCACGCAACTTCTTTCTGCAAACTGGTTTAAACAGTGGCTTCCTCTCCAAAACTAACTAAGGGTTTAATCCCTTTTCAGCCAACTTCATAAGAGATTTTGTCTTACCGACACATACTGTGCCTACTTCTGCTGTTTGACAAGAACGGTTAATGAAGAGATTTCTCGGACTAGTATATTTGCATAAACCAATCAAATTAGTTTATCTGATTCTCTACCTCAGTCTCTCGTCAAGACCTTAAAAAATAACCTTTAATACAATAAAAAAAGTTTCAGTACTAGGAATTGTAGTTTATAAAATGGAAACAAAAAACAAAGCAAATATTATCCATATTGAGCATATAGAAACCCTAGTACAATTGGGAAACCCTACACGTACATAATCAATCAACTTGAAAGATATAATTTTAATATTAATCGTAAAGAATCAATGGCTAAGACCGTAAAAATGATGCTTTGTTAAAAGCAATATACAACGCCTGTCGGGTACTCGCCTACACAGAACTGAAGTATATGCAAATGTCCTGGCCAACGTACATATAAGTGCAATAAGACTACATAATCATTGTTTGCCAGGTTCTCACGTGTACAACACAACCTTCATCCAGCTACACAGCTAGCTATTGACTTATAAAAATATTCTGCGATTGATATATCTACAATTGAGTTATTTCAAAAGATATCCTCATGTCAGCAATACAAAAGAAAACTAACAAGCCAGAGATTGTATTAAATTTATTGTTCTTCTAACAATATATATTACATGAATAGTTAGTTATTGGGTATTGATTCTTAATTGGTATTTATAAGTATTCCTTATAATTCTAAAATATTGTTCGTAACAACTGTAAAAGGATGCATAGTTTACTAATATGTCTGTGTATTCGACATGTTTAAAGAGATATTACCGTATGTGTAAATATACAATGTCTCACACCTGTTGAACGTAAGTTTGACATTCCCTAGAAAGGTCGATCCTTAAAACCCACGACGGCTACTTAAGGACTACGTTGACAAGATGTAGTGAAGATAAAGTAACGAACTAGATCAAATTGGGAACCTTAGACGAGTCTGAAGTTACCGCTAACTGCAGTTTACGATGAGAGGAGTCATGAATAAGTATGCAGCGGACCAACGTCAAAGTTGATTTCACAACAATGGAACGTCCTGATGATACGCGTCTCACCTTGTCGCGGCCACTCAGACCTTCCTCTCATTGTTGTAGCCGAGTCGAACCAGCCACGACCTACGATGACCTAGACCCCAATGATAACTCAGTTACGTTACGTGTTGCGCCTGTCGACGGCTTTCCTTGCTTACAAGCTGGACCTCCTTTACTACGCCAAAGTTGGTTCAAAATAATGGAACATCCTGATGATACGCGTCTCATCTTGACGCGGCCACTCTGACCCTCCTCTCATTATAGCCGAGTCCAACCGGCCACAACCTACGATGACCTAGACTCCAATAATAAATGAGTTACGTTACGTGTTGTGCCTGTCGACAGACTGCCATGCTTACTACCTGGACCTACTTTACTACGCAAAGTTGGTTCAAAACAATGGAACATCCTGATGATACGCGTCTCACCTTGTCGCGGCCACTCTGACCCTCCTCTCATTATAGCCGAGTCCAACCGGCCACAACCTACGATGACCTAGACTCCAATAATAAATGAGTTACGTTACGTGTTGTACCTGTCGACAGACTGCCATGCTTACTACCTGGACCTACTTTACTACGCCAAAGTTGGTTCAAAACAATGGAACATCCTGATGATACGCGTCTCACCTTGTCGCGGCCACTCTGACCTTCCTCTCGTTATAGCCGAGTTGAACCGGCCACAACCTGCGATGGTCTAGACCCCAATGATAACTGAGTTACGTTACGTGTTGTACCTGTCGACAGACTGCCATGCTTACTACCTGGACCTACTTTACTACGCCAAAGTTGGTTCAAAACAATGGAACATCCTGATGATACGCGTCTCACCTTGTCGCGGCCACTCTGACCCTCCTCTCATTATAGCCGAGTCCAACCGGCCACAACCTACGATGACCTAGACTCCAATAATAAATGAGTTACGTTACGTGTTGTACCTGTCGACAGACTGCCATGCTTACTACCTGGACCTACTTTACTACGCCAAAGTTGGTTCAAAACAATGGAACATCCTGATGATACGCGTCTCACCTTGTCGCGGCCACTCTGACCTTCCTCTCGTTATAGCCGAGTCGAACCGGCCACAACCTGCGATGGCCTAGACCCCAATGATAACTGAGTTACGTTACGTGTTGTGCCTGTCGACAGACTGCCATGCTTACTACCTGGACCTACTTTATTACGTCAAAGTTGGTTCACAACAATGGAACATCCTGATGATACGCGTCTCACCTTGTCGCGGCCACTCAGACCTTCCTCTAATTGTTGAAGTCCAGTCGAACCGGCCACAACCTGCGATGGCCTAGACCCCAATGATAACTGAGTTACGTTACGTGTTGTGCCTGTCGACAGACTGCCACGCTTACTACCTGGACCTACTTTACTACGTCAAAGTTAGTTCACAACAATGGAACATCCTGATGATACGCGTCTCACCTTGTCGCGGCCACTCAGACCTTCCTCTAATTGTTGAAGTCCAGTCGAACCGGCCACAACCTGCGATGGTCTAGACCTCAATGATAACTCAGTCACGCTACGTGTTGTGCCTATCGACAGACTGCCATGCTTACAAGCTGGAGCTACTTTACTACGTCAAAGTTGGTTCACAACAATGGAACGTTCTCATGATACGCGTCTCACCTTATCGCAGCCACTCAGACCTTCCTTTCTTTGTTTTAGCCCAGTCAAACTAGCCACAACCTACGATGACCTAGACCCCAATGATAACTCAATTACGTTACGTTTGGTGTTTTTCGGCGGATTACCTTTCTTACTTGCTGGTCTTATTTGACTACGTCAAAGTTGGTTTCACAACAATGGCAATCCTAATGACACGCTTACATTGTTGTAGGCGAGTCTAACCATCCATGATCATCGATGATCACAATCTGCAGTGACGTCGAATCCAATGATAACTCAGTTATGTACAGTAGCTTGCAACGGCCTCCTCATACACAATTCTTGAACGCTTGTTTGAATTGCTAACGTTAGCTAAGCCATTTGTTTCTTAGAAGTGGGTAATTATAGAGCAAGGCATAGATATCCTAAAGGAATTGATATGTGAAAGAAAATAAAATTACTTAGACATCCATCTCATGGGCGTTAATTTTTATCGGAGTGTTTCCAGAATTTTCAGCCTGAATTTCCCGATCCTGCTTTTAATGGTATTATTTTCTAGTCGCAGCAAGCCGGGTAAGCTTTAGTTCTTTGGGGTCTGACTATACCTATAACTTAAAGATTCAACTATTATATTAGAAGTTCTTAAACTTCTAAGAAAGTAAGTTGTTTTGATTTTTCATTTCAATTGCAAATTCCGACGAGTACTACATCAATTTATAATTCCATAAAATGCGCATGTCTCGTTGTACAAAATGTTAACTGTTATAATAACTATAATAACCACCAATTTATCCATTTTCTTGTTCAAGTTCTTAGTGATTGCTCTTTGATGGCTGAAGATACCTTATGCAGTTGCTTTGAGTACGGCGAAAGTACAACATTCCATCGACGATAAACATGTAAAATCAAGTAGCCAATGTCTCTATTGAGAACAAACACATTCTGTATTACAAGCAGTAATTTGCTGAAAACATTGCCAGTGCCTGTGATGACCTGTAGGCCTCCACAACCTTGCGAGGTCGGAGGCGAGACGGCAATGAGAACAGCTGTTGCTGTGGCAGTGGCCCAAGCGTCAAGGCCTCCCGACTCGGTCTGGAATAGTGTGCAACCAAGTGCTGGTGCCAATTTAATGAGCCTCTCGGCACAGACATCGCTATGATCAGCTCCGTGAACTTGTAGTGCACATGTTAAATACGAACAAACTAATTTGTGTTTTTGTACCGCTAATTTTCATGTTTGTACTTTTTTAGTTTTTTCCTTGAGACGTTACAAACTGCGCAATACAAGTTCACGGTAGTGCGAAAGTTGGAAATGTACAAAGTATTACATTAGTTTTAATCTAGGATTTTTGTACCTTTTTGTACCAAAATTTTAATTTTTGTATTCCTTTAGTTCATTTTTCTAGAGACGTTACAAAAATGCGCACTACACTACAAAAAGACGTTTTTTGCGAGGGTAAAACTCACAGTTCTACTGTAGTTCCACTGCACATTGGAAGTCTATACAAAAAAATAAAAAAACTAAAGGAGTACAAAAATTAAAGTTTGTGGTACAAAAGGTACAAAAATCGTCGATTAGAATAAATATAATACTATGTAAATTATCAGCTGACGCATTACACGTGAACTTGTAGTGCGCATTTTGTAACATCTCTAGAAAAAAAACGAAAAAAAAATTTAATTAGCGGTACAAAAATACAAATTAGTTTTTTTTTCAAATTTCACATATGTACTACAAGTTCACGGAGCTGCAATGATCAGCTTGTTCTACGGTAATTTTTTTCCTACAAAAAATACATCGATGTTCACGAAGATATATTTATTCAGGCGAAATCACGATCTCGTAGCCTTTCCTGGCAATTTTTGTGACTAAAAGTATTGTAAATAACCAGACTTACAATGCTCTTGGTTAAAGAGTACTCAGACAACAATACTTTCAGTAACGAAAATGATCTTTCTCAGTTATTTATCAACCTATATTTTAAATTGGCATACAGTTGAATTTGGCATAACGTAGTCCACAAATATGTAATAACATTTTCTGGTACAATTTGTATTTTTTTTTTTACTTTGAAATATTTTGACATACGCTATTTTGAAACTGACAATCTTTTACGTTCAACCTTTTGATATAAAAGTGTCTTTTTAAGAACAAAGTTCATACGAAAATTCAGTATACCACTGTACGTGTATGGGTGGGCGGTTGGATCAATACCCCTGTACGTGTATGGGTGGGTGGGTGGGTCAATACCCCTGTACGTGTATGAGTGGGTGTGTGGGTCAATACCACTGTACGTGTGGGCGGTTGGGTCAATACCGCTGTACGTGTATGGGTGAGTGGGTGGGTCAATACCACTGTATGTGTATGGGTGGGCGGTTGGGTCAATACCGCTGTACGTGTATGGGTGAGTGGGTGGGTCAATACCACTGTACGTGTATGGGTGGGCGGTTGGGTCAATACCGCTGTACGTGTATGGGTGGATGGGTGGGTCAATACCACTCTACGTGTATGGGTGGGCGGGTGTGTTTTTGAGATATTACAATTTTTGTAAAAACCCCATACAGACACACATACAGAAAACGAAACGAGATAAGGCACATATTATATTGCATTATTTGCTTTTATTTACCTGACAAACAATCCTCTAAAACATGCGACAGTCAAGGCTGGACACCCCGTATATATACGCAACTTTACAGTCTGCCAAAGTTCCAGATGTCAGGATTGTTCACAACAAAGTTACGCGACTGAATTAAGACTTTACACATATATCAATATTCAAAATATTCTGTGGTCAAATGATATTCTTAGAAACCATGTTTAAAAACATAACTAACTCCAGGTTTGGTTTAGAGTTTAAGAGTAACTTTTCTGTATTGCGGGTATATCAGTCGGGAAACTAATACTAAGTCAAAGTACCTTTAGTACAATAGATATCTTAACACAAAAATCAACAATCAACCTTTTAAAGCGTTGTTCGTAGTCCAATTTTAACAATTAATTTAAATTGTTACAAACTCTTAAATAAATGCTTAATGTTAACTGATTATTGGTTTTTCAAATTTGATAGTTTGTTTCAACGTTAAAAATTAGAATACGATAAAAAATCAGCATTATACATTACAATACCAACAATATGACACATCAAACACAATTTTATCACAAAATGTCCGTTTTAAATTGGTCACAAGGAGAATGGATCCAAGATGGCGCCCACTCCAGCCCTCCTTACCAGTCAGATAATAAATTTTTGTTGATTTCTGATGATGCCTACATTGTAGGCGAAAGGCCTCAAAGAATAAAACCACGTGTGGCGGAGATTGTAGGTTAGGTCCATTCTCTGTTATCTATCTTTTTAATTGACACTGCGTTGCTCAGCGGTTGCAATCAGTGTAGAACAGTCCAGCAATCCAAGGTGTACGGGTTGGGTGGTGGACAGGGTTTATATGTTGCCCAGAGGGGAGAACTGACTATCACGTTTGTCAGCGAGCATACCATTTCTCCGTGGTTCGGGTTCCACGATAAGATATAAGTGCCTTAATTGCCTTGGATATTCGACAGTTAGTAGATTATCCTTTATGAGGGAGTCAATTTCTGGTAGTAACCAGACTACATAGATCACCACAAGGTAATCATTTACCTATGCCTTAAAATACGAAAAAAGGTGTTTAGACATCTCAAATCTGAATTAGAATCATTCATCACATCAATCATGTATTAAAATTTAAGATTTGTAGCATAATATTGGTAACACACTTTTTAGATCAAATTATTGCCAAAGTTTAAGAAAATAATTTGACTTAGTTGTTATAAATGTTATTAATTATCAAAAAACAAATTATTCAGTATGACCTTGAATTCCAATTGAGTAATAGACAGGGATTATTTTATTTAATGATCTTGGCACAAGTGGCGTAGTGATGTAAACCAGCTAGTTGGTGATATTGTGGAGATTAAAGGCGACAGAATCTGTGCTTGTACCATTCATTAGCTCCGCTCAATGGTTGCCATTTAAGTATACACTGCAAGAGAAGTCTGAGCATGTTGTGTGGTAGTCAGTGTCCAGATACTATGTCGGGAAGAGAACTGTATCAGGACATTAACTGCACTCGTCCATAACAACCATCTAACTCGTTGACCCCTCATATTCGCCCAAGTCTCTAAGGTCAGTACCTTAATAATGAATATCATTATAATGAATCCTCCGCGATCCCCACAAATATACCCAACTATTGTAGAACAGTACGTTAATTGTCTATTTTGGAATAGTCAAAGATCCGATTCACCGAATGCTGAATAACATAAATAATGTGAATTCAAAAGATTGTGTCTGAGGTCACGCAACCACTTTACAGGGCATCTAATGTGATTTCACACGAACTTTCAACTCACACACAACATAGTGCAACATCAACAACGTGTTTCACCACTATAAAGTGTGCCAAAGGTCCACTGCGTGTGAGAATATCGTTAAGGTTATCTCCTTTGTGTTTGGGTTGACTGAATTTTAGTTATTATGACTGAAAACCCCAATGTATATTAGAGCTTGGCTTATAGTCACGAAGAATAAACGAAGATCGTAATTTTAAACTCAACATTAATAAATTCTGGTCACGTCTGTCAATGGCCGATGTTTAAAGAGGCAACGAAACAGACGAGATCGAATATATTTGTCGTAAGTCATAGGACTGTGGTGAGAAATGTGTCGTTTTCATAGTCGTAGCACTCGTAGTCAGTGCAGGATGGAAACAAATCCATGATTAGTCAGTCGTAGGTTAGTGTACAAGGTGGAGACACGGTCGAGTTTTGTATCAAGTCATGGGGTTATGCTGAGAAAGGAAAGGTAGTCGTGGTCGATGTTTGGATAGGGTTGAATGAAAGCCAGTTGAACGTTTATGTAGGATGGAAGACATGATGGTACACTTTGTCCTTATGTCGTGGAAATGTGGGGTGTAAGGAAAGACTGTCGCGACCGCTGTTGGTATCACATTGGTTAAGAAAGCATACAAGTCAGTCGTATGTTCATGTAGGGTGAAGATACGATCGTCACTTTTTAGTACCGAAGAGATGTATGTGTTTATACGTGTGACAGAGTGAATTAGGCATGATGCCTGGTATCACTCTTTTAAACAAACTATATACAATAAAAAGTTTAAAACGTTAACGTAAAAGATCAATAAAAGGGTTTTGAATAGTGTTTAAAAATATGCAAGGTGGAAAAGTGTTACGAAACGGAGGCTTGTGAGTTACATCTTTGAAGTTATATTTGGAAAACCCCCTTAGCAAGATGTTAACTGTGATAGTTAATATTAAATAAGTCATTAGAACACGTATTATGATATTATCGAAATATTAATATTTTGTTTCCAATATCCGATATTTTGATATCGATATTCTTTATTTGATAATATCTAAATATCGATATTTGCGTTCCATACTATCGGTCTTTACAACATTTTTAATTTCACGAGTTTTACTTGATATTTTTTAAAATATTTTGTTAAAACTTGTTTGAAAAATAATTTACTTAAACCTGATTATTTCAATTACTTAAACAAATTTATTTAAACGTATCTTCTAAATAACATTTTATAATCAGAATATTTTCAATGATTTTTTTACTTAGAGCTAACAGCTATTAAATAAGGGGAAATGCGGATTTTATAGGGAAAAAAAACCATCAAATTCAAAACGAAATGTTTTATTAATTAAAAAATATTTAAAATATTAGAAAGGGGTAAATTTTTAAATAAAACATAAAGAGATTAGAAAAAAATGTTCCTCCTGGATTCCAAATCACCATTGTTCAAAACTTAACTACAATACCAGTCTCCTAAAAACAGAGAATTTTCATTTATTTTTATTAAAATAATCAAAAGAATAATTTTCGACTATCACTGAAAATAGAAGTATTATTTGCAATTAGGATCAAAATCTTTCAATGAACAAACAATTTATTAATAAACTGTAAAAAATTAGAAAAATTAGTATATAAATGCACCGTTACGCCAACCCTGTATAGAGTATCTGTTGTACCTACTTGTAAGGCAGTCAAAATATCGATATTTTCAAAATTCGATATTTTGATATCGATATGATAATGGTAACGATATTATGGATACGATATTTTCTTTCGATATCCCATCCTTACTGTACGGGTAGACTAGGACGCTAGTATTGATTTCCTTATTAGGTCAACTGTTGACTCTCTTGGCCCCGTTCTCTGCGGCTGATCCGGTGGAAAACATCGATTACTTCATAACGACCTTCTTGATTGCAGGAACACTGTCAACAACTATTCCTCCCAACTACGTGTAGGTTACATAACCTACTCGCACTGCCGTGTAAATATATTGTAATGTTCACGAAACTGGAACATAAATAATGAGATCGCTTCTCTTAATTTTCACTCTTGAAAATAAACGAGTTCAATGTTGTATTACGTTCAGCAATAAATACTAAAAAAACTTTTGATTAAAGGCGCAAAACGGTATTGCTGAATACTGCAATTCAAATGCAAAATCAATTTTTTAAAAAACCTATTCCATATATGCAAGTATTTACACAGTTTGGGATTTTCTGATACAGTAATACTAATTTATAACAGATCGACATTATTATCATGAGATGTAAATTTAATAATTAATTATATTGTAACTGCAGCTTAACAGAGATGGGCAAAAGTCTGGAATACATTTATTAATTTTAAAGCTATTGGAAGAAATGTAATCAAACTTTGTAGTTATACACATGTCCATATAGCAAACAATTCGACATGTTTTACTTGTTTTTCGCGTTATCAGGGGATGACACATGAAAGAAATGTTAAAAGTACGCCTACGTCGAGTTTTAACTAATTTTAAATGTCTTTGTTTGTTCAGAATGCAAAAGTGCAACCCTGAGGTCAAAAGGATGACTCAGTCTAAAAAAATGCCACCTAAAGAATTTAATGTTATATTACTAATTCTTTATTTGAAAGACTATATTTTCTACCTATGTCATCCTTTTGACTTCAGGTTTGCACTCTTGTGTTGTACAAACAAAGACCTTTAAAATGAGGTAACTCGGCGTAACATTTAACATTTCTTTCATGGGCCATCCCCTGGCTATGCGAAAAACAAATAAAATATGTCAAAATGTTTGGTAGAGGGACATGTAACTTACATAACTACAATGTGCCATTACAATTCTTTCAATAGCTTTAAAAACAATAGATATATTCCAGACTTTTGCCCAACCTTGTATGTTATGATATATACAGCAATTATAAAAATTACTGACAAACTGTTTGAGATATGATAAATAAAATGGGTTTTCTTTAATTTGAAAAAATAAATAAATAAAATTTAAAACATTAAAGTGGTATTGGTCATCTATGCTAGCAAACAAGTTACACTTTTGTATTTTTGCAAATAATTGTTATACTCGCCTAATAAATTAATAACTTATGATAGAAAAATCGAACAGAATATGTGTGTAAACAAAATGTTCAATTGTAAGAAACAATAATTCATTGAGAAAAACCATGTTGTATCCTTAAAAGATAAAGATTGAGAGAGGGGGTTACATATAACGTATATTAACAATTTAAAATCTGTAACTTTATCTCCCAGGTCCATAATACCATTGATTTTATACACAAATAGATTTACCATCCAATGTTAAATTTTGAGTCTCAAAATGTCCGCTGTTTTTGTGGTCCACTGTAGAGCGCTTGTATAGTTCCATGTACGTGTAATGCAGTTTAAACCAGCTGTGGTTGCAGGCCTCACTAACTAACCAAATTACTGGCACAAATATTTCTATTAGATGGGATATCTATTGTAAGAGTATATAATCAAGGATAATACATAACAAAAAGTTTAAGTCGTTGAGAATAATGGAAAAAACACAGTTTAACATGAAACACTAGACTGAGCAGATGATCAGCTGGCAGTCAGCTGATGCTTGTTGACACCCGCAACACAGCTTATGGTCAAGGTGACCATATATATATATATATATATATATATATATATATATATATATATATATATATATATATATATATATATATATATAAGGCAAAGCCCTGGCTAACTCATTACTAATTCTCCAACTTCCAATGTAGTTAGAGAACTGAAATATTGTACACCGTATCTTTACGTCTTAAATAGGGCAACTAAAGTATTTTCATCTTGATAAAGTACGCCTAAGAGGTAGAAACCATCCCCTAAAAGATTGTTCCATAAGGATAATATTGGGTTGATTTTATTAAATTAATAACAGCTGGTTTGTAAATAAATAAACATGTTTATTTTGAACGTTTGACATTGTATTTTTTATCCCACATAACAAAGCTGCTCTATGATTGATGCTTTTTTAATACTATACTATGAGTTTAATCTTCAGTTTTAATTAAAAACAAATGAAATAAACACGTTTAAAGTAGGCTCAGTTTGAGTGAGATTTACATTGTGATTTTACGTTATACAATTAATCTACTATTATTTGTAGTTAAACGCCACATGCCGAAGCCGAAGGCCATCGAGCGCAGCGAGCGTCGTGGTTGGCACGCGAAACGTACAAGGATGTCCCCTAGTCTAAAACTAGTTGTTTTATAGATTCATCACGAGGTCTATAAAACTACCGACAGACTTGAAATTTGTACGGTGAACGTACGTACGAAGTTTCTACGGAGAGTGTTTTGCAACTAACTGCTTGTTAAACGTAAATACGTCGATTTTGTTAGGGGTTTAGCTATTTATTAACTGTATATAAGAGGCCTTTTTATTTTTACTCTCCATTTGTACATACCTTGGTGGTTAATTACATATGTACAGAGTTAATTCAAGGTAAGACCTATTTACAAAATAAATAAAATTATCAACATTTACGTCTACACACTTTTTTTATGTATGTACCACACTCGTGTCATAAAGTAGGTGTTCTTTATGAGCATCAAGCCCGTCATTTGACAGTGACTTGTACTATATGAAGGCCGTGTACTTCACTTTGTTAGATGTACTTGGTGCTTAATTTTAATAACACTTAATTAACAGCTGTTTAAATACAATGTTTGTTGCAGTTGTTTTAAGTTACTTTCCATTAAATATGGATTCAATCATCATTTTCACTGCCCACTCATCTAAAAGATGTAGTTATTTTCAAAGCCTTTTCTTGGCCAATTCTTGCTGAGTGCTTTTATCAGAAATGTCTTAATGCTTCTAAAATATATTTTTATATAGACTTAGCACTTTCTTTGTCAGCAGAAATTGCTTAACATTTAACACTGAAGATAAGTTTTCCGACACTAATTTTATAATTGAATCAGTAATGGCGACGAAGTGGTTTTAAAACCAGTTTATTATAGAAATTTAGTTACTACTTTAAGTAACAAATAAATCTAGTTTAGTTTTTTTAGTGCAGTTTCCTTTCAAACAATATTTACATTTTCCAACAGAGTTTGTCCATTAAACCATTTAGCATAATAACATTCATACATAAATCAATGGCCATGATTCTTCTGTACAGAAAGGTTACAGAATGCTCGGATCTGAATTGTTGAAAGTTTTCACTGCAAAATTATCCTAACAGCCATTATCAAGACAAAACAGAGTACAAATAAATTAAAAACAAAAATTGATCATGTAAATAAAGTTTTAATCTTGAGCACAGTGGGAGATAATCCCTAAATTGAATTCAAATGTCTCTAAAGAGTATACGGTACATACTTCTTATGGAAAATAAAATAAAGAAAATCGTTTCTTGGGTAGAGGCACTCTCAGTTTATGTGAAATGCGAAGAAAAACACATTTTGCGTGTTACCGGCAGATATAAATTGGAAAAGGCTTGTTTTCGATTATCTCGCATTCAATAGAATATGAAAATGATCACTATCCTCTGCAATGTTCTTATATCGGTTTTAGAATACGTTTGTAATACAAGTTCTTGGACACAGAAATGTGCTTCTTGACAGACATTTTATTTAACAACAGACAAGAACCACCACCCATCCGATACTGTGCTGAATGGGTGTCGACTTGATAGCTCTCCGTAAGGTTGGCAGGGCCAGCACCGTTGTCAGCCCCGTTCCTTATTTCCCTCCAAACCCTGACGGATAAATATAGTAATTATTGCTACAAATGTATAGACTTACATTAGCGGTAACCACCACATTGAGGCGTTCCCTGCGGTCATAACAAACAGATCTCTGTTTCTTGTTACTTTCTCCCATATGGGTGATCGTCAAAGTATGTATATCGAAAGTATGTGATCGTCAAACATTTTGTTTACAATTCGGTCTAAAAATTCATTTTAGGATCCCCTGAACCCAAAAAGGGATTTTCTCGAAACAAATTTTTTTTGTCCGTATGTGTATCTGTCTGTGTGTATGTGCAGTTCGCTAGAGACCAGACGGTTGGATAATTTTTAATGAAATTTTGTATGTAGGTGTATTTAGCCAATATCTCTAAGCTCTTTTTCACTTTTTTTTAATTTAATTTTTTATGGCCAAAAAACATACAAAAATTGGATTTCTCAAAAACGGCTCTAACGATTTTTATTAAATTTTCAGGAAAGATGTGAATTACATTTTAAAATATTTAAGTAAAAACCGCATGTCTCTAGCTTGACTAGTTTTAGGGTTATGGCAAAAAACATATTTGGGAATCAAACTGGTAATTTTCAAAGTTTTTATTTTTTAGTGTTTAATATGGGAGAAAGTTTGTGCCAATTCTTTGCAACCATTTATTTTTATTCAAATTCATTTATTCCCATTGAAATATCGGTTAAGAACATACATGAACGATTTCATTTATTTTTACTCGATCTGCAGATGTCAAATATTTGCACGTATGGACAGGATAACGTGCACGTTTAACGGAATATAGATCAGAAAGTGTTACAAATTATACTGACATGAAATATCAGAACGGTTGGAAAAACTGTGTCAAATGCTGATTGACTAGACAAATCAACATCTAATAATAAACGTATGATTGATGTATCAAAACAAAAATGTTAACAGTATCAAACAATAATTAAAAACTGTTAATTACGCCGTCACATATCCGTAAATGGTGGTATGACGTACATACGTCAAGATACGTTCTGGAAACGTCTTGAACGGCGTGTTTGATCAATTTTACCACGTTCTACTTCTATGGAAACAGTTCCTACCACCCAACTAGCAAATTACCTTTGACGCCGGAATTCGCTCCAGTTATTTGGCTCGTCACTTCGGGCTCAGTCAAGTAGCAATTCGTTCTACTCAATTGTCTCCATCACAAAACTACTTAAACACGTTAAATAATATGCCCCATTATTTTCTTATAAAATTTGTCACTTAAAAATACATAGAGTGGAGGGAGAATTAACAGTTTTTGTAAGAATAAAGCGAGGTACTCTAGCTTTGTTTAAATTTATTCTAATACAAAAAATCAGCAAAATGTTCTTTTAAAATTTACTGGATATATAGTTTGGGCGTTTATGTGATTTTACATAACCGTGTATGATTCTATAAAAAAAGTTATATATGCAACGCTTTGTTTTGCTAATAAATAATTAATGTGTCCAGATGATTGTTTATTTGTGAAAACAACTGTTAGTTACTTTATTTCAGATCGAATCGTGTAATGAGTCAACCTTTATTTTTCTAACCAATTAAGTTTAAAACTAAAGATTAAGCCACAGAAAAGCTTAGCCGGGCTAGCTAGTACTGTCATAAATGAAGTTAAAGATTTAATGCAGAGAATCGTTTCCAAATTATAGAACAAATTGTTGGGTTTTCTCGGGCATCAAAAAGGTATTATTTCCAGATGAAAGTTTGTGTAACGTCACCGACATTAGATAAATCTGATGGGAGATACGGCTACAATTACTGATATCGTGTAATGTTGTTTGAGAGTGGAGATAGTGAGTCAAAAGGCCTGTTACGATATACGGAAGTAACTATCTATATTGCTGTTCAGTCTTACTGTTGATCGCACGAGGCAGCCGCCTTATCAGTGAACACGAGTGAGAGGACCGAAACGCGTTCAACAACAGCCGTAGGGCTACTGGTGACGTCACAGTCCGAACACAACTATAGGCAGGAACAATATGACTTGGACAACTGAAATCACATGCATAAATAACTAACCAACAAGTCACAAACAAGTTATTTTACAATTATTGGGAGCCGTTCCGTTACACTAAAATCACCAAAAAACATGATTTTTAATTCAAGGATTCGGATCGTAATAATGATCGTAGCTAAAAGGTTGGAGTGTCATATAAAAGGCGAAGAACTGTTCTGGTGGACCATAAGTTGATTTTTCTAAAATGTTGAGAACATTTTTATAGATTTGTTGTCGAAGAACTGTTCTGGTGGACCATAAGTTGATTTTTCTAAAATGTTGAGAACATTTTTATAGTTTTGTTGTCGAAGAACTGTTCTGGTGGACCATAAGTTGATTTTTCTAAAATATTGAGAACATTTTTATAGATTTGTTGTCGAAGAACTGTTCTGGTGGACCATAAGTTGATTTTTCTAAAATATTGAGAACATTTTTATAGTTTTGTTGTCGAAGAACTGATCTGGTGGACCATAAGTTGATTTTTCTAAAATGTTGAGAACATTTTTATAGTTTTGTTGTCGAAGAACTGTTCTGGTGGACCATAAGTTGATTTTTCTAAAATATTGAGAAAATTTTTATACGAGTAGTTTTGTTGTCGAAGAACTGTTCTAGTGGACCATAAGTTGATTTTTCTAAAATATTGAGAAAATTTTTATAGTTTTGTTGTCTAAGAACTGTTCTGGTGGACCATAAGTTGATTTTTCTAAAATATTGAGAACATTTTTATAGATTTGTTGTCGAAGAACTGTTCTGGTGGACCATAAATTGATTTTTCTAAAATGTTGAGAACATGTTTATAGTTTTGTTATCGAAGGTGGACCATACGTTTATTTTTGTAAATATTGAGTAAATTTTTATGATTTTGTAGACGAAGAACTGTTTTAATGGACCATAAGTTGACTTTTGACAAAAACTAATTGGGCACCCTTCTATACTGCAGTTACAGTTAAATATGAGAAACTTTAAGCATATTTTTTTCTATTTTAAATGTAAAAACTTGTAATAGCTTGTCTTTATGTTATGAGGGAGAGAAGGCAGACTAGTCCTAAACTCAACCTATAAAATGAAGACGTTTCTCACTTAATTTCATATCAACTTATGGTCCATCAGATTGTACCTAATCATGTAGTGTTCACTATAGCTTATTTTAATAATAAGCATAAAATGTACAATTGAAATAGAAAAGAATGTTTTTTATGTCTACCATAGGACTATTTACTTTCCAGCAGTGGCTTGCCAGTTTGGAAAACGTCCACTTTAATCATAACAAATTCTTAAGATCACGACTTTTTAATTTTAGATGCCACAATCCAATATAAGCTGCTATACACTAACTAAACTGTCACTTGCAGACTATTAAATACGCAAATTTGATGATTATTTTAACCCGTGCTATATACAATATTTACACAAAGTATTGAATAAAATCAGACTTTATTTATTTATTTTATTGGCTTTTGGAACTCATACAAAAATGTTACAAAAATTATCGATTTTAACCTACTATAAATATAAAAACAATTCACTATCGTGAGTTAGTTTCGTGTTTTTAACGCACTTCTACATGAAGTATTCATCAACGTTTACGTGTGGCCGTGGCCTTTGTATATTTCCATATGAAAACATTTTTATAAACATGTTAAATAATATTATAATAATAAAAATAACAAATTATAAAACATAAGAAAAGCGTTTCTTAGATAATTTAATTGCGATAACACACCCTGCAGAAGTAAACCCCAATAACACATGCGCTTACTACAGAGTACGAACTTGTGTAAAGCCACTCAATAAATGTACGCGCGCACAAAGGTTTGGTGCACAATGTGCTAAACGAGCAAGTGCCGGCCGTTATAGGCGAAAAACAAAGCTGGCGGCGGATTGACGACTACTAAAAATAAAACAAACACATTGGATTGTTGGCCAATTAGAATTCATAAATAACCCTCTAACCAAATGTGCCATTGAAGGATATCAATAATACTTCCATCCTAGACATTCATCATCACTTTTCCAAAATAACAGTTCCAGAATTTTAAAAAAATGCTTTCACAGTTAGTTTACAAAATCACTACGTCAGGTCGTATACAACTGTTGTGATATCATTACATTACATTCAAAAATGATAAAAATGAATGTAGACTTTCACCTATCAGCGGTCCACTGGCGCTCTATACATGAACGTGAGAATTATGAGACACATTAGTTGCGTCCAAATCGCACCAGTAAATGAAAGATTCGGGGAAAATACTAATATGACCAGCGTTTAGTAACACTAGTGTGAATTAATTATTAGTGTATGTAATGACTATATATGGTGGGAATTATCAAAATGTCACCCGTTCCTCAAATACGGACGGGAGTAAATAGGTTTCATATTTTCTAATCCTAAATCTAAAGTTTGAGCTTACATCACAATCGTAACGAGTGGCGACGAGGTTGGCACGTGAAGCGTGCAGGGGTATCCCCTAGTTAATGTAATACAACCGAACATTACTTTCGTGTTTAAATGAATAAATGAATAAATGATTTATTTCCAACAGCACTATACAATAATAAAGACAGATACCAAACTCGGAAATTGACTGACCACTTAACCAGTAGTGTGGCCAGTTTATAAAGGAAAACAACTAAAAATACATTTTTATTTAGAGTCTAGCATAGTCATATAAAAGAACAAAAAGACGCTCTCTGCAATGTTTGTTTTTTACTTATTAGAAAATATAAACGAGTAAAATCATATTTAGAAAAATAATATCAATACTTGCGAAAAGCTAGAAAAATTACAGTTTACAATAAAATAATAACGTGGAAATATTAACTTAGTACCTGATTCATATATTCTATATTATTTTGATTCAACAGCCAAATCTTTAAAAAATTACAAAATTTATTAAAACTATTTACTTGTCTTATATTATAAGGGAGCTGATTAAAATATTTTGGTGCAAGGTAGTTATACGAATGTCTAAAAATTGATTTGTTTACTTTCAGTCTTCTAACATTGCCTGCAGAAAAGCTCCTTGTGTTATGATGATATATGAAATTATTTTCAGTATTGCCACTTCGTTTATAAAACAGACTTAAAACTTTGAAAACAAAAAGATGTTGGAAAGGCAGTATTTTTAAGGATTGATACAGTGGAAAGGAGCTCTCTCTTTTCCGTTTTTTTAAAATGATACGTAAAAAATAATTTTGACATATTCTTAATTTTTCTATTAATGTTTTAATGTTTAATGATAATGTTCATACAGTATCATTTAAATGCCTTGCATTCGCATTTTGGGGCAATGTACTTCTTCATTACATTGAAAATGTAAGTTAGCATTGTCAAATTAAATAGTTCTTTCTAGGCATTGAGCGGGTTAGGTAGTCAGTATACATAACTATTTAAATCTCCGTTGTCTGAAGCACATAAAATAAAATGACTCTTTCTGGGAAGTTATAACTGTCAATTATTTCTCCGTAATTTTTCTTATGAAAAAGGGCTATTGAAGGAACGGACTTAAAAGGCAGTTATATAAGGACAGATCGACGAGAGCACCTCACGTAACCCTAAAAACTTCTTTCTAATCCTTCTGATAGTCTGTTTCAACAGATCTTATACTACTACAAGAACATGAGTGTAAGACATATGGTGGCGCTGTGCTGTCACGCAGTTACATGGGATAAAGTGTTGTGGTTATTGTAGGTGATAGGTCCTTTGCTCTTAGGAGTGTGCAGAGGCTGTCGGCCATGTTGGTTTCTATCCCATAAGAACAATGTCATCTGTGAATCCATATTTTTTCGTTATTTATTGACCAAAAACTGTGTATAGTGTGTCATTTTAAACGTTTTCATATTGAGTATTGGGTTTGCTTTTGATATTTGAAATACATACGTCTAGTTTTGAAAAATAGGTGAAAATAAAAACTTCAAACCAAATTTTTTAAATATTTTTATTACTAAACGAATTAGGAATTCGCAAAGCAATTCCAACGCGCAATTTCATTCTTCATCGAATGCAATATATTTGGAAAACATCCGTTTACAAATAACTGTTTAAAATGGATACGCATGATCGTATATCAGGATCGAAAATAACATTGTTCTTATGGAATTAAAACCAACATGACCGACATGGCGTCCGTTCAATGGTGGCTATCGGCGTGGACACTACTGAAGAAGTCTGGGGTGTTTATGTTGGGTGGTAGTCAGTGTCAGGATATTGTGTAGGAGAGAGATCTGAGTATCATACTTGTCAATTAGCTGAAAAAAAGACCAATACTACGTGGTTCAGATTCCACATACAACTGTAGATCTCTAGATGCCCTTGCTAGTGTGCTATTAAAAATGTCTCTTTCTGAGAATAAGTAGAATAAAGTTAGTAACCAGACTACACAAGTCAACCACACTCATTCATCAATCATATAACCATTCAAACTAGGGGACACCCCTGCACGCTTCGCGTGCCAACACCGTCACTTGCCGCGCTCGTTACACCTCGGCCTCCGGCCTCGGACTGTGAATTTTCACTACAAATTAGTAAGTTAACTGTATAATGTAAAATTACAATATCTCACTCACATGACTTGCGCCGCTATCTACTTCTATGTATGAACACCCAATAATTTCAACGTGTTCATTACATCCTTACCTCGTTTATCATTATGAAATATATAACCTCCTCACTATTACAAACGCCATTGTTTACATTCCACCAGTTGTTAAAACTGTTTAGAAAGTATTATTTACATTTTGAACAAGTGTTCTGATCGGTTCATTTAAATCTGTCCCCGTATTATTCTTATGACAAAAAAACTTACTTTGATGTCTTCCTATGTCCTCCAGAGTGAAAATATTAAAGAATTAAGACATTATTGCACAACTACGAACAGAGGCAAATTTTTGACACTCGACCGTTTAAATTGGTCAAGAAATAAGGGAGGAGTTGCGTTGACAAAATACGGCTTCAAGTATATAAGGACTAGCTGAACCCGGCGGACGTTGTCTCGCCTTTCATTTTTCATTGACATACCAAAATAAAGCAATCAAAAGAATTATAGAAAAAAAAACCATTATTTATTAAATGAGTGCAAGAGGGTAAACAATATTTTTGGTCTTCTTATTTGGTGTATAAATGTAAAGGTTTTTTGTAGTACCTTAACAAACAAAACCTTGAACCTTGAAACCTTGCTACACTATCAAGGTGAAATGTAGAACTACAATAAATCAAAACATATACAGTACTGTTGTTGTGAGAACTTCAATCTGCTTATGGCATGTGAAACTACATTAAACCACACAGTCATATGTTTTTTGTAAACAATTCAGATTCTCCATTTGAATAACATGGGATCTTTAGGAGCCCGTGGGGCGGGACCCTGTGGACGGATCTGCATCAAACTTCACAGAAACCATCTCGGGAGTATACAAGACAACATCTTAAAGTTTCATGGCGATCGGTTGGATGGTTTGGCAGCGCATAAACTTCAAACATATATATATATATATATATATACGAACATCCTCTTTTATAAATATAGATTCGCCTTAAATAAGTGGAAAATTGTGTCGACGCCTCATATCAGTGAGAATAACAATAATAAAACAACAATACCCTTATTAGATAGTGTATAAGTCACAATCACGTTTTATATTTTTTATCTTACTACAAGAAATATCCATGTTCCCAACATGGCATTCTTTCCAACCGCATTACTACTAACTTTGATTCGACAATTTATTATTTAATTACTTATTTAATTTAAATATTAATTAATTTTGTAACATTTTTATTGTTGGCAAAACACTGTTTCTTCGACAAATAAATATTGACCTTGTCTAAATGTGATGTTATTATTCCAGTCCATGTAGCTGACAAACGTTTCTGAACCTCGTGTCATTTTGTGCGTATATGGTAAGAACGTTTTGCATAAAACACGCAACTATGCAGTTTGCACAGGTATTTTTCTTACATTCTTACATATAAGACGCCGACACAACGTTGTGCGTTTTTTAAGGCGAATATGAATGGTTTTATGAGTGTAAGATGAGTGTGGATGAGTGTAATCTGGTTACTAACTGAGTTCAACTGTTCCTCAGAAAGGGCAATTTATTAATAGCCCAACAGCCAGGGCAACTAAGGGACCTACAGCTTTACGTGGAATCCGAACCACGTAGTGCTGGTCTGATTTTCAGCTAATTGACAAGCCTGATACTCAGTTATCTCCCCCACACAACTTCCGCACAATGATTACCACCCAACATGGACACCGCAGACTTCTCTAGTAGTGTCCACGCCGATAGCAACCACCAAGCGGACGCCGTGCCGGTATTAAGAGGACCGAGCATACAACCTATCGCCTACAATCTCCCAAACACTTTGTCCCCATGTAGCTGGGTTACAACAATGCGCCACCAGTGCCGACAACCCAACATGGTCTGTAGTGTTTAAATCGTTTTAGATTGCCAGCTTCACTATTGACCGTACCTTTGTTGTCAGTAGCCTGCTCAAAACCAAGCTTAGATAATGTGAAATTATCGTGTTATTTATATTCATGAAATAGCCAAACGGTCACTAAAACATATTCCTCGCTTAAATCATGGTTCATAAAAGGGATTCATAACTCTTGATCTCTCGTCAAACAAATGAGTTCAATCGGTAGATGACATCCGGCCAGTCATTTGTCATGGACGAACTATGGCCCATGGATAGGCCAACCAGGGTTCAACAGCCGGTGAGGCCATCCAGACTTTTTTACCCCACTGCCACTCTCGAGGTTCGGAAGTCACGATTGCTGGTCCTAAGAGTCTAGAGTAAAAAAGGGCTCGTCCCTGCGGATGAGGGGAAATTTGTTTTGGTTGTCTTGGTCAATCGTGCTATATTTAACAAAACGTACAGTTGGTGACTTTGTTAAAGGTGGGCCACAGAGCCACATTTGCATTACAGTACTGAAGATTATCATACAAGTATTGACGATCTGTGCTTTAAGAACAAAGAAACGACAAATGAACTATCTTTCTTTGTATATTAATAGAGGCATTGACTATAAAAATGATAGAATGTGTCACGGATTCAGAGGGACACCAGGTCCCTTAGTAGTTGAGAATATGTATTCTGACGTCACGTGGCCTAGATATAGCTGCTTCTTACTTTCTAGCTCTATTTGCAGTGTGGAGGACTAGTTCCACGTGTGATATATAGGTCTCTTCTGTGCCGCGGTGTCAGAGGACCACTAGGTCTCTTTGTAGTTGAGAATATGGATTCTGACGTCACGTGGCCTAGATATAGCTGCTTCCTACTTCCTACCTCTATTTGCAGTGTGGAGGCCTAGTTCTACGTGTGATATATAGATCTCTTCTGTGCCGAGGTGTCAAGAGAGACACCACGTCCCTTTGTAGTTGAAAATATGGATTCTGACGTCACGAGGCCTAGATATAGCTGCTTCCTACTTCCTACCTCTATTTGCAGTGTGGAGGCCTAGTTCTACGTGTGATATATAGATCTCTTCTGTGCCGAGGTGTCAAGAGGGACACCAGGTCCCTTTGTAGTTGAGAATATGGATTCCGACGTCACGAGGCCTAGATATAGCTGCTTCCTACTTTCTAGCTCTATTTGCAGTGTGGAGGCCTAGTTCTACGTGTGATATATAGATCTCTTCTGTGCCGAGGTGTCAAGAGAGACACCAGGTCCCTTTGTAGTTGAGAATATGGATTCTGACGTCACGAGGCCTAGATATAGCTACTTCCTACTTCCTACCTCTATTTGCAGTGCGGATGCCTAGTTCTACGTGTGATATATAGATCTCTTCTGTGCCGAGGTGTCAGTGGGACACCAGGTCCCTTTGTAGTTGAGAATATGGATTCCGACGTCACGTAGCCTTGATATAACTGCTTCCTACTTCCTACCTCTATTTGCAGTGTGGAGGCCTAGTTCTACGTGTGATATATAGATCTCTTCTGTGCCGAGGTGTCAAGAGAGACACAAGGTCCCTTTGTAGTTGAGAATATGGATTCCGACGTCACGAGGCCTAGATATAGCTGCTTCCTACTTTCTAGCTCTATTTGCAGTGTGGAGGCCTAGTTCTACGTGTGATATATAGATCTCTTCTGTGCCGAGGTGTCAAGAGAGACACCAGGTCCTTTTGTAGTTGAGAATATGGATTCTGACGTCACGAGGCCTAGATATAGCTACTTCCTACTTCCTACCTCTATTTGCAGTGTGGAGGCCTAGTTCTACGTGTGATATATAGATCTCTTCTGTGCCGAGGTGTCAGTGGGACACCAGGTCCCTTTGTAGTTGAGAATATGGATTCCGACGTCACGTAGCCTTGATATAACTGCTTCCTACTTCCTACCTCTATTTGCAGTGTGGAGGCCTAGTTCTACGTGTGATATATAGATCTCTTCTGTGCCGAGGTGTCAAGAGAGACACAAGGTCCCTTTGTAGTTGAGAATATGGATTCCGACGTCACGTGGCCTTGATATAGCTAGCTGCTTCCTACTTTCTAGCTCTATTTGCAGTGTGGAGGCCTAGTTCTACGTGTGATATATAGATCTCTTCTGTGCCGCGGTGTCAGAGGGACACCAGGTCCCTTTGTAGTTGAGAATATGGATTCCGACGTCACGTGGCCTTGATATAGCTAGCTGCTTCCTACTTTCTAGCTCTATTTGCAGTGTGGAGGCCTAGTTCTACGTGTGATATATAGATCTCTTCTGTGCCGAGGTGTCAAGAGAGACACAAGGTCACTTTGTAGTTGAGAATATGGATTCTGACGTCACGTGGCCTAGATATAGCTGCTTCCTACTACCTACCTCTATTTGCAGTGTGGAGGCCTAGTTCTACGTGTGATATATAGATCTCTTCTGTGCCGAGGTGTCAAGAGAGACACAAGGTCACTTTGTAGTTGAGAATATGGATTCTGACGTCACGTGGCTAGATATAGCTGCTTCCTACTTCCTACCTCTATTTGCAGTTTGGAGGCCTAGTTCTACGTGTGATATATAGATCTCTTCTGTGCCGAGGTGTCAAGAGAGACACAAAGTCACTTTGTAGTTGAGAATATGGATTCTGACGTCACGTGGCCTAGATATAGCTGCTTCCTACTTCCTACCTCTATTTGCAGTGTGGAGGCCTAGTTCTACGTGTGATATATAGATCTCTTCTGTGCCGCGGTTTCAGAGGGACACCAGGTCCCTTTGTAGTTGAGAATATGGATTCTGACGTCACGTGGCCTTGATATAGCTGCTTCCTACTTCCTAGCTATATTTGTGGTGTGGATGCCTAGTTCTACGTGTGATATATAGATCTCTTCTGTGCCGAGGTGTCAAGAGAGACACAAGGTCACTTTGTAGTTGAGAATATGGATTCTGACGTCACGTGGCCTAGATATAGCTGCTTCCTACTTCCTACCTCTATTTGCAGTGTGGAGGCCTAGTTCTACGTGTGATATATAGATCTCTTCTGTGCCGCGGTTTCAGAGGGACACCAGGTCCCTTTGTAGTTGAGAATATGGATTCTGACGTCACGTGGCCTTGATATAGCTGCTTCCTACTTCCTAGCTATATTTGTGGTGTGGATGCCTAGTTCTACGTGTGGTATATGTAGAACTCGTTTGTGTCGCGTGTCAGAGGGACACCAGGTCCCTTTGTAGTTGAGAATATGGATTCTGACGTCAACTGACCTAGATATAGCTGCTTCCTACTTCCTAGCTCTATTTGTGGGTTGCGTTCTAGTTCGTGTGATATACTTTATACCAACCCCTTGGGCCAAACACCCATTTATCTCTCACCATGGACACCTGAATAACAACCGTCGTTAATATTTCAGAGCTCGCTTGACAGAAGTAAATGATAGCCTTTCACGCTTTATCGATTCACGAACACGCACGATACAACACACACTGTACGTCATTGATTCAATCACAACCGGGAAATCTTTCAGACGGTTAATAAATAAAATAAATTTGCTGTAATCGTCCAAATCATGGGGTGCAGTACAGACTTTAAACATTTATGTATGCCATGTACAGACATGGCATACATAAATGTTATTTGCTTAACAGTTGTTTCATTGTTGTCTGACAGAAGAAAGTACTCCTCATCTTTATTGACTGGTAATAAAATTGCCAGTAGGCATAGTTACAGGGTATAAAAAAACATGGAAACGCTTTCACAACAAAGTTATTTTTTCCATGGATGTAATTTGATAATTAATTTTTTTCAATAATTGTGTTTCATAAAGTATAATTTTTTAACAGAATAATTTTTAAAAAACCGTTGAATACCGGAGAAATAATATTGTTCAAATTAGTTTCTTTGAAATTCAAATGGCCACTTCTCTAGAAAGGATCAATCTTTCGAAGTCCGGTTTGTGACAGTTAATTTATCTTGAATAGACCCTTCATTTGGTACCAAACTCGACTTAAGCTTACTAAATTGAATATTTTAGCTCAACCCCTCGTGGGCCATCACCTGTAAAGATGAAATGTTGCTAATGGCGTCAAAAAGTATGTTCTTTGTAACAATGGTCATGAAGAAGTTTCACTCTCACAACTAAGTCATACAACAGTTGTGAAAGCGTTTCAATATTTTCCACCCTGTATATACCACATCATACAACAACGGTCGCTTAAGGAAAAATGTATTATTTATGTTTTAATATATCCGTTTATTTTGTCCCGTCAAGAAATAAAACAATGGGCTGCTTGTGACCAAACATTCTATGTTATGGCGCAGAGTTAAATTTAAATGTACTGTATGTCTAAGTAGTCATTTTGCATTAAAAAGGGGGGAATCAAGCTATAACTCAAATAAACTGTCAATCTTTAAACATGCAATACTGGGCTAATAATACACACACGGCCAAGCAGAACGTCATGATTTGGAGAATGTGGCACCTGAGGTGACCGGAAACCGGCTTGTGACACCCACTTTGTGCCCATCAACCGGCCTCTACCAGGCTACAAATTCAGGTTAAAAAGTTGTACCAATGACTACAAATACACTGTATTTGTAGTCATTGGTTGTACTGCATGACTCCCAAGACTTAAGAGGGGGGGGGGGGGAATCTTACATTTAAAACTACACAAGTTCTTTAGGCCTGAATCTGGAATCGAGGGGACGGGACGATTGGCACACAGTTTTGGACCTTCTGCCCATGGCAGTATTGGCACAATCATTACAGCGGAATAAGTAGGGTCAACTCGCCTGCTTGGAAAAGGCAGGATTGGCACAGTCGCTCGACCAGGTAGACGCCATCGAACGAGGGAAAACGGGAATTTTATTATTCCCGTCAACTCTGCGTGGCAGTCATTTGCCTGTGATATAACAAATTTTTAAATTTAAACCTCACGTTAGGTTAGGTTAGGTTGGGTTGGGTTGGGTTGGGTTGGGTTAGGTTAGGTTAGGTTAGGTTAGTTGCTTACTTCAATAAGCACCACAGCAGGGAATTTGCGGGGGCAAAAAAGTTCCCATTTTCCCGCATTCTGGCCACCTGGCTGCTACTACCTGGCCGGGCGGTGTGTGCCAATCGTGCCTTTCTGAAACTTACAGGTTGACCCTTCTTAATCCCCTCTAATGACTGTGCCAATCGTGCCATTCCAAATCGGCCAAAAATGTGTGCCAAACGTTCTACGGCCGGAATCGAAAATTAACCTCTACTGGTTCTTTCTTTTGTAGTGAATCTAAAAGATATAATACTAGGTCAAATTAAGACACCAATGAGAGGCGATATTATTGGTTGGAAGGCCGTCTTGCTAGTGTGGTTAGTTGAAGGACCCCAGACACTTTGACAAAGCACTAAACTACACAAAGCATAGCCACCAAAAATAATGCTGTAAAGCAGTGTAAAAAATACCACAGATACGCTAAATGGTATTTCACAACATATTACGAACTAGCGCCTAGCGATAGTGTACAGTCAATACCAGAGAGAAACCCCAGGCCTATCGCAACTGGCTCCGTCTCTCACTGGTTTCCCTTGAGAGCTTTCTCGGTGGTCGGCCAAGGTCAAGCCAAGGAGAAGGTCTCGAGCCTAACGTGGTTCGAGACCTTAGGTCTCTCACGGTCCTTCGATCGTGAGAAATTCTCTCACACAATAAGTAAAGAGAATTTTTTTCAAGTTTCTTCTGTGATGCAACTCACATAAAGGATTTTTAAGCGAACTTGAACTCTAGTAAGTTGTACATTCTCCGAAACAAAACTCGTGACACCTTGAATCACTCGTCTTAATCACATATTTGACCTACTCGTACTTCACTAGCCAACTAATTACGCAGGAGTTGAAGCCCAACATGTTCGATCTTCGAGAAGTGTGCTGTCGGTTTCCCAGGGTAACGGAGACTCGGTTCCATTATAAATTAGCCAGCTGAGAGGAGCGACTCCGTGTAGCAATTTGAAGGGCTAGTGGAGCGTGGTACAGTTCTACTGTGGGGTCGATAAGAGCGCCGCGCCACGCGACATCAATACAACAAGGAGTCTCACTCAACGTTTTGTCTGAGTAACTTCGTAAATAACGAAATATAAAAGAGTTCAACAGATATTGGATAGCAATATAACAGTTCGATAAGAGCGCCGCAACACGCGACATCCATTAAAACATGGAATCTCCATGTTTTGTCTGATAACAGAGATAGGAGTAACTTTGTAAATCGTCATCTAATAAAGCGTACTACAACAGATATTGGAGCGTGGTACAGTTGTTCTACTGGAGTCGAAAGAGCGCTAACGATAGATTACGCTGTTTAGACGATACATGTATTGCGTTTACAGTTTTAAGGATAAATGCGTTAAATAATTTTATTTACAAGTTAGATTTTTTTAAATAAGTTAGATTGAATAAACTGAATAAAACTAAGCAACCATTAACAAATAAATAAATGAAACTTCACTGCACAAGACCTATAACAGCAATAAAATGATATTTCATGAAAAATTAATTTAATTTAAATCAAAATATATTAAAGTTAAGCAAAACACGCATATGCTTGCTGTTGTCACCGAGTGTACAAAGCATGACTTCATGTGGAGCCGAAGAAGGACAGCAGCTGGTTCTGAGCGTACCGGTTCTCCCTCGGATAGGATACGGAGACCACGACAGCTGTGGTCATCCGAGGATCCGGCCTTAGCAACGGATAGGAAAAAACATATGACCCTCGGGCACTTGGAACGGGAGAAACTTTAATAAAATGATATCATTAAACTCGTCAACCTTCTAACCCAAGGTAAATGTACCCAATTATCACATGCATATGTACATTAACTTGTCAAAAATGTACGACACGAGAAACTAAAGTGGGTTTATACGTTAAATACGAAGATGTAAAAATTTAATTGTTATTTAAAAAGATATAATTGTAAAGTATTTGGACTATAAATGATGAGCTAAGAGCTTAGTACCGTCACGATGACCAAGCGCCGCTCAATGGTCGCCATCGTGGTCATGAGCAGCACTATAAGTATAGAGAGTTGGCAGTGATTAAATCCACTTGAGGAGTCCAAAACGCCAAAATGATAACAAATACAGCACGTGGTTCAAATTCCAAACTAAACCTACGTAGCCTAAGCTACCTTACCGATTGAGCTAGAAGTTCTAGATCTGTGAACTCAAGGCATGTACCTAATACATTAGTTCTCATAAATTCACTACAAATGTAAATAAAATTTGCGTTCAAACGCGCAAAACGAGTTCATGCTTTGAACCCACAGATGTAGTTCAAAGCTATGAAATGGTGCTTTCTGAGTACACGTTCATCTCAGCCAGCGGCTGAACCCAAAGAGAAGAAGGAAACAGAGGTCGCATCCAAAGTGCGTTGTCGAGAGTTGGTTTCCCAGTTCTCTGTGCGGATGGCAGGGCCAGCACCGAATTGTCAGTCCCAGTACCTTCCCTCGTGTTCCCCTCCAAATAATTTAGGGTAAACGTAGTAATTGTTACTAAAACATATTTACAACAGTAATAACTGCCACAGGCATTTGCTGCGGCCACAAGAAAGCGACGTCGGTTTTTTTTCTCTGTGCTGAGATACAGTGAATAGCAATACAAACGAAATAGCACAACGTGGACTTGATGTCACACCACACCGCTAAATTGCATTCAGAGTTCATTACGACCTATCACAACATCGATTACGAAATAGCGTGAATACCATCTACTACTTCACTCGACTTACTGTTATAGTCTTTGCCACTTAGTTGCACAGGGTCCGAGGCCGGACCAGACCTCATCCTTTGTTGTCACAAAAAAATCTTATTGTGCCGAGCCCAAGTTTCTGGCCAGCCACATTCTTGCAATCATTACCAAGCTTCTCTTTCCAATACAGTCTGCTTGTTACTCGCCACTAATTAGCCAAGGGCATGTGTGGTATAGGACTACAGGTATAAGCAACAAAGTAAACAATAATTTTAATTATTTGTGATCAACTGATGCTCGGGATCGACACAATAACATAGTTTTGACAACAGGGAGTGAGGCTAAACAGGAAAATAACATTTCCGCTGAAATACGTAAAACGATTACGTCAGCATTAATTCATTTATTATCTAAAGTCACTTTAGTTTTAGAAAAGTCACAGGGTTAAAGTAAAAGTAAAATAAAAATCTTGTCATAGTCTTATTCAACATTTTACGTTCATATTTTTATCGATTTTGTTGAAAACAAAACATAAACTGGCACGAGGAGGATGTTTCAACTGGGACTGACAACGACTGTATAGTCTCCAGCTGAAACACACCTGTAGTAGGCCTCAGTAAATCCACGCGGCATCACTGTTCGGTGGTTGGTTTTGTTGGCTACACGGCGTTGGTCGCGTATCCGGATTGCACATAGTGCCCGAGCTTAGCCGTGCTGTACTGTACACACTTGGGCTGAAAATAGCTGGCGTTTCCTTGAACCGAACCTTAGTTGCGGTCAAATCCATCTGTGAGTGATCTTAGCAAATATTTATCGTGTATATCATTAAGCTGTCGAGAGTAAATGATATACACATGCATGATAAAATTATGCCATCACTATTAAAAACAGTACCTACGGTATAGAATTTTTAAATAAAAATCTTGTTTACAAATTATTGTACAAGTGCATAGCACGTTTACTGTCCATAATAAGTAATGCACATTTTAAATTATTTTCACCTCTTATACCATGTCCATGTCACGAAAAATCTCCTCTTGAATCTTCATAGTTGAGCAATTTAATTTATAAAATGAAAATTAACATTGGCCTTACTAGTTTGTATTTTTAGTAATCAACCAATCATCTTTTGAGAGTTTGACATTGAGATTTACCCACTAGCATCAAGGATAAGTACTGTATGAGTGGGTGGGATTGTACACACACATGAGATGGTATAGGCCCACCCACCCACCTTAACATGCACAATGGTGATGGCCCTCCCTCCCAAACATAATACACACTGACCTCCCAATCATATACACGTACTGTTGTGATGAGACTTTCATTTTCATCCCCTTTGAAAATGTCGGAAGAATTTTACACTAGGGGTGTAAAGTTTCGCAAAATAAATATAACTTCTATATTGTATAGTTTCCTCGCAATTTTCCTATTTTTCATGCACTTATAATAAAATTATAATACTAAGTTAAATCACATTTATATTTTTAATTTACTTGGAAATACTTTGGAATATCATAAACCTCCTAAAACTATACATTGTGACTATTTATTTAATTTCTGCTAAGATAATATTATTTGTATTCTGAAAATACTATGGTGTTCACTACCATCAAAAGTTGAAATATGCTACACTTCTATTTTTTATAGGCAACAGTATATTGTGATGTTGCAATAAAATTTCTAATAAATATAACAAAAAATATTATTCTTTCTTTTTCTATAACTTATGTTTTGAGAAACCATAGAAGATAAAAACATACTAAATTTTAATTTGTGATTTTAATGACAAATTGGACAAGAATAAATTTGTAGGGGAAATCAATTGGAGTAATTAACGTTTAAAATTGCTAAACATTGATTTTAAAATTTTGCCAACTCATTTTAAAAAGGCAACCTACAAATAAAAAAACATAATATACTCCCAATGTATGGATTGCAAATTGATTATATACCCGTGGCCTACCTAAAAGAATTTAAATTGTAGAAAAGGCCTTTTCCCACCTAGGCCCCCCTCCTCCCGATAAGAATAAATACTTTTAATATAATCAGTAATATATATTAAGAACTATTCATATATCTAATATACAAAATAATAATTCAAGGCCCTACCACTTCATTTTAATGAGACAATTCGTTGGCTCAATTCTAACCACACCAGATCTGTCCTGAACCATCTGGTACTTTTCAATAAAACTTAGGATAAAATAGCTGGTTCTTTTAGGTACACCCAGTAAACATGTCTGACACTGAAAGGGTTACTTAAAAGAATGTCACAGGGAGTTGCTGTGTTTTGAAAAAATTAAATATGTACTGATGAAGACAACCAGCAGAACAATCAAAACTAGCACTTCTAGCCAGCTTTTAAATTTCACCACTCTATACATGTAAATTTAGTGTCAGGTGAGGTGAACAATATTTTAGAAGACATCTCTCCACCTCTCAATAACAGCAGAGAATCCAATGGCACATACACAGCAAGCTGCTCTAACTGTACTGATCAACGTCAGTTGTTCATATTCATTGGCGAGCCGGTGTCAGGTCTTTGAGCCTGGGTTAGAGATAGTGCTGGTTCGAATCCGACCTAGACTGGAAGAGTTATCAGTGAATCCGACCTAGACTGGAAGAGTTATCAGTAATATTCACCTTCTACTATACTGGTTCGCCCTTTACTCTGTCTGAATAAGTTCCTTTTACAAATCAATAGTCTTTGGGGAATGGGCAGAGTAACGTTAAGGAGATCGGAGATGTGCTAGAGGAACCACAATTGTTGATAGTGGCTTCTCATTTTGTGTGATTTCAATGAACTTTTAATTTGTTGTGGTACAGATGGATACCAAGAAGCATGTGTAAACAGGGAATTTTGTAAGAGCCATACATATCAAAGATAAGAAGGTATATCAACAGACTTGTGTATAAGACTGGATAAGCCAGAGAGCTGTAAAATGAACCACTTATCAAGGACTGAGTGTCCACCAAGGGAAGAGGATAGGCCAGTAAAGATATATGCACACATTGATTGATAGCATAGGCTCATATGTGAGGAAAGAGCATGAGTAAATGCGCAGGATAAGTAGCAGGACGATTGCAGGATTAATAAGAATGCCATCTCTACAACACTTAAGTAGACTGGATGGGAGATAATTATATTTGCTAAGTTCCCTAGTACTGTGACACACTATTGTACTTGCATATCACAATTTAAACAGGAGCTAAATTAAAGATCGTTTCTGGTAAAATGTCAACACTAATGGTGCCCCAGCTACTTGAGGACAAATTGTGGTGGAGATTATAGGCGATAGGCTCTACACTAAGTCCTCTTAATACTTAAATAGGATCTGCTCAATTGTTGCCATTGGCGTGGACACTACTAGAGAATTCTGCGGTGTGTATGTTGGGAGGTAATCAAAGTCTGGATGTTGTGAAGGGGTGAAAAGTGAATATAAGACTTGTAAAATAACTGAAAATCAGACCAATGATACTACGTGGTTCGGATTCCATGTAAAACTATAGAGCCCTTAGTTACCTTTGCTATTGGGCTATAGATAAATGACTCTTTCTAAGGAACAGTCAACTTTAGTAACATAACTACACTTATCACACTCATTAACCTCTAAATTTCACCCTTATCTCTATGATTGGTATCTTAGTAATGAATAACTACTATAAAAAAAATGCTAAAGTAGTTAAAATATGAAGTAGCTAGATTATTTAAATTTTGTAACACTGGAAATCATATACAAGGTTCTCCAAAATACTGTGTTGTTTCAGAGTTAGAAGCGCTTTTTTTTTAACTGTCATGAATTTAGCAATCTTTGGATCATGCACGACTTTAGAAACCAGCTTCTGGTGAAAATGCACATATGGCCACCTTATAAGTAGGTTGTTTGACAATAAGAATCATGTTAGCAATATGTAATGTGTAACACAGTCCAATGTTAGTGCTATGCTGTGTTCAGAAGGTGTTCACATCAAGTGTCCCACACTACCAGCATTACTCCCGGTTTGGCTAAATGCATACACTAAAACCATTATGTAGATTATAATGCAACTGATAATATTTTTGAATAGGTCAATTATATTTTTAATGTAAAGTCTCATTATAAATAAGTTTTTATATTTTTTAACAACTGACACACTGTGTTACTTTTGATATTCATACAAAGTCTGATAAACTTGTCAATAAACAAAAGTTATTCTAGTGGTGTACAAAATCATTTGTATTAGTTATTGCTTTTTTTTTTTTTTTTTTAGAATGAAATATAATACTTTTTAATGCCGTAAGAGATTTCACAACGAAACATAGCAATAGTCAATGTTTTATTAAGTTATCAGATACAATTATTTAAAGACCATCCAACTTAACAACCCATCTGCGAATTCCGATACAGAATAAAAGGCTTTCTTCAATATAAAGGTCAGAATTTTAGTTTTAAAAACTTTAGAGCTAAAGCTAGTACAGTAAACTCTCGATTTAACTGTCTAAATAGTCCATTACAGCCGATTGTCCGTTAAATCAGAGTAAATTCACTCCAAGCTGTTATGAGACTGCCACACAACAAAAACTAACTGCGATGCTGCAAGGTAATTGTTACCTCAAAAATCAATAAAATATACAAATAAATATTGTTTCAAAATTATTAACTCATAAAGAAAAGGGTTTTAGGATATACTGAATAGTATTTATAACAACTATAATATTTGAAGTTGCCTTAAAAAAACTACACGTTATATAAATTAATTTTTGTATAAAACTTCCTTCAACTGGAAGGACAGTATGCAGCAAGTTTAAATACTGTAATACAGCTGCAAGCTGTTCGTTAAATCCAAAATCCGTTCAATCGGGGTCCGTTAAATCAAGGGTTTACTATACATATTTTTGGTAATTTATTAAAAAACCTGCTGCCTAAAATTAGATGATTTATATAACTTTCATGTAGCCTATTAAAAGAAAGGTTTGCACAATTAAAATATCGGGTATTACGAGAGTACTTCTGAACAAAATTTTGTCCTGATTTGGCTGGATATACAGTAAGCAATATACAGTGAGAAGATAGGATTTTTAATTCAACAAAGATAAGTATACAGTGTTTTCTCCTACTAACACCAGTCACAGCTCATAAGGCTTTCTTTTGAATGTGGAAAATGTCTTTAGCATGAAAATTACTGCCCAATAGGATTACACAGGAGTAATAAGCCTAGAAAAGACCAAAGTAGGTTATCCTTATCCACTTATCTACATAAACATTTCAGGGCAAAGACATTCTTGCTCGAGGTTTTTCTACTTAAGGCCAATTTAACGTTGGATCCAGAGATATTCCCAAAAATTTGGGATTTATAAAAGACATGTTAAGCCTAACAACATTTCTCAGCCTAAATAGTACTTTATTTGTTTTTTCTTCGTTTAATACCAATTTATTAGCAGCCGAACTAGTTTGAATAATTTTTTATTATTGAATCGAGAGCATGACTGCTAATTAAATGCTTTGTGATGATTGTTGTGTCATAACCATAAAGGATAACACTAGCCAGCACATTTACACTTAGGTCATTAACCATGATCTGGAACAACAGAGGTCCATGGACAGAGCTCTGGGGTAATCCATTGTTAAGAGGTAAACAGATGGACTTTACATCACCTAAAGTAACAAACAGTTCTCTTCCGTGAAGGTGGGACTGACTTAAGCTAAGGTTGTACCGCTCACACGATAGTATTTAATTCTTTCAATTATGATTTGATACGTAAGGCTTTGCTCAGGTCGAGGAAGGTGACCGCAACAGTCATTTTTCTCAAAGCAATCGAGAACTTGAATGGTTAGTTCCAATAAAGCATACATGTATGGTCGAGAGCGCCTTGCTGAGAACCATATTGTTGCCTATACAATAGGTTGTGACTATCAAAGTAATTTAAAAATTGCTTATATATAAGTACTTCTATGACCTTAGATAATGATGGAACAATGGCTATAGCTTTAAATTACACAAGTGATTATGCTTCTTCTTAAAAACTAGAAAAATGTGGGCTTTCTTTAATGAGCACAGATAAAAGAGAAAAAATACAAGAAGCTATTATTTTTTTGGAAGAACATTTGAAAAACCAAAAGTGTAAAGACTAGATTTAGGTATCTCGTTATGTTACATTACACTTAAGTCTCAGATCCTTTCTTGTGTTGGCCATTATAAATACAGGTATTTGTAAGTGTTCTCAGTGTAACAAACAAGAGTGAATGAGAAATGGTAGCTGCTAGTATTTGTAAAATGCAAGAAATGTTTAGACTTACCTCGTATACATTGGGGTGCCATACTTTCGTAAGAAACCTGATGGTTGGCGGAGAATAAGGATAATCGTTTGGAAATTTCATGTGCGCCTGAAACAAAACAAAACAACAATAAACAATTATAACAATGTAATTAATTTTATAGCATGAAATATTCAGATTAAACACCTTTATTTTCAACATACAACTGCTGCAATGAGTGATGGTACTTTATAATGAGCAATTGGTTGGCCTTTTTCACTTTATTGATAAAGTAGCATATTGTTGATCACAATGAATAGTCCTATTCTAAGAACCCCATCACACCATATATATATATATATATATATATATATTAATACAGGAAAGAGAGAGATGGTCCAGTATAAACAACAAATGTGAGTTTAATAGCAAAATATACCTTGGAAAAAACATAAAACAAAAGTCATACTTAAACAAGAATTATATAACAATATTTGTTTTAACCCAGTGCTCATTCTATGTTTAACATTATTTATATAGTGAATAACCGCACCAAATAATCAATTAAATTGTTGAGAGACAACATTTTTATTAGAATGCACTATCTGTTATGAGTTTTAGTGGAAAAAAGAATAACTACAACTATACACTTCAAAATCGCAGAACAAATTTCTCCCGCTCACAGCTCTAGCTGCATTGAACCAGTTTTGGCCAATGCTGTGACACGCCTCGGTAGTGTAGTGGGTAAAGTCGTCGCCTCCTGTGGCCCGGGATCAAATCCCAGTCGATTCGCAAAATGGTGACTGGTGCAATTGCATTAGAACCGTCCTTCCGCGGGTACTTGTACGTTAGAGAAAGGTGTTTTAGCCTTTACACTGCCTTAAGTTAGTATGACAGAATGCTACAGTGCACAGTACTGTGATATGATGTTGAAATATATTTTTTAAATGGCAATCCTTATACTGCTTCACAACCATTATTTTTAAAGGTATTTTGATCAAATTCGAAAAAAAACACGTTCTATCAAGCAACATTTGTAATGTGTTGAACAACTTCAACATTTAAGCGCAAGCCTACAGACTGTGCCAGTGGCCTTGACCGGCGGGTCCCGATGATATCACACAATACAAAGTCAAGCAACATCGAGCGTGGTTGTCCCTTGTATAGGTGACCATCTGAGCGATCCTGTCCTTGCACGTAGCCCGTCTGATCAGTCACTGGTGGTGGTTCAGAAGTCACCCATCATCCATTGGTCCCCAGGTTAAGTGTTAGAAAGGGCTTCTTAGCCCTAACTTCGCCTGGTAAAAGAAGACGATCTTTAACTTTAACTGTCCAAAGTCAGTCAGAACAATGGACCAATTCTTAAGATTGAAGGAAGTATTAACAGCTTCATAGCGAGTCTTCAAGAATGCACAAAATGGAATAAATACTTTTTAAACAATATTTTTTATGTTTGCATTTCAGTTTTATATTATGATTCATTATACTTCATTTAATGAAATTCCTGACTTGAGATTTGACACTTCAATCAAGCTGTGATATATGGTGTTGCCAAGATCATACAGCATCTGGTAATAAAAATACAATATATATATATATATATATATATATATATATATATATATATATATATATATATATATATATATATATATATAAAGAAAATGTATAATACAATATAAACAATATGAAAATCTGCTATTATAAATTGAATAAATAAAATGTTTACTTGCACATCAATTTATATGTTCAAACAGATATAGTATACCCTAAAGGTGCTGATTAAGAAGCCACGTACGGCGTTGCCATGGTTACCACAGACTAATATTGTCACGTTAATGGTTATAGCATTTTGAACCATTAAGTTGAGCGGTCTCAAAGCTGAGATAAAATAAATAATAGCATTTATGTTATCTTGTAATAATATGATAAATATCCAAATTATTTATAAACATGTCTAGTTAAAAACCATCAGGCATCACTATTGGTCCCTGAATTCTTGAAATATTAAATCTAGACTAGAAAACAGTAGGCCTAAATCTATTACAGCAGAAAACAAAGAAAGCATTCAGATGGTTTTAATCAGCTGATTCTGAACAATAAGACTTTAAAACGTTCTGTTTAGGAAGAATGACATGTCTACATATTCAGGGCACACAAGGAACCTATGCATTATTTATCAAATGAGATTGAGTGAACAGACAGAAAAAATATAGGCTACATAACGTGAGAAAATATCCCACTAGTACTATTGCAATGGATTTTAGATTTAATACTTTAGGTTACACCTTTACATTAAATCTAGTGATTAGAATTTGAACTTGGAAACATATGCATGTTAGTAGAGAATCAATATGCCCTAGTTGTTGAGATGGAAAGGATTAAATAAAGTTTGCAGATGTATACTCCTTGTTTAACTCAGCACTTCATAGGAAACAATATAGTCTAATATGCAACAGACTCGTTTCATGAACAGGTCAAACAGGATAAAACAACAGTCATCATTCACTATGTAATCGACGCTTTAGCAATGAGTTATGAATAGAATAAATCTTTACACCTAGTTTAAAATTTTAAAAAAGTTAAACTTTATTGACGCCTATATATTGCGTTATCACATGTTGTGATTATTCCTTGCCTTTCCGAGTTCTTCAACACAACAGGACTTTTCTTGTAGTTATATCTTCATCAAAACCACATTATGAATGTACTTATTCAAAGAAAATGTTATAATACAATATTGAATTTTAAAAGTAGTCTATAAGACTTTATTCAGCTCCTATATGGTTGTTTATCTGACTGTTAAAAAGAACAAAACTTGTTGAAGTAGAATCTTAGTTGATATATGACGAGTTTTGGTTGTGGTTTTCATAAGCTAATCTTCCAATTTATGGAAGTCTATATTTACCCGATCTTTGCTCCTGCCTTCTAAGTGTTGATTCAAAAGCAGTTCCTTATCAATCGCTAACAGCTCAGTTTCTTTCAATGGAAGTTTTCCGATTTATAAGAGAATGGGAGTATGTTTAATCTCTTATAGCCTAGTTCAAAAACTTCGATCGCCAGTATATACATGAGCCTGCAGGCCTGTGCGTTAACTTTAGTCAACGAGTGAAACACCAACCATTAGCTCAATTGGGAATTCAAACCTAGCACTCCACATTCTGAAACCTTAGTCACTAAGCCCCCACACTGGTTTAGTATTGTTAAAAGTCCTCCTGATATTCAGTTTAATGGATCGAGAAATATAATAACCTTATAAATCATTAATAAGCCATACATGTCTGTAGCTCTAATATTCAATTATATTCACTGTCCTACATTGGATACAAATAACCTTGACATATTATTTACCATCCTGTAATGCTAATCCAGAGTAAACCAATTTTTTAAAATATTATTAAGTTTAAAACTTCGCACTAAGCACTAAAATTTGCATCTATATTACTGCCAGAAGGATGCTCGGGAGACAATCCCGCAGGCCAGGCACCCAATTTTAACGCATATTAACTGTTATTTTAGAGTATTAGGTTATGTTTGGTTAAATAAATAAAGAGTATTTTCGGGCAAACATAATAAAGAAACCTACAGTTTATTAAATTTCAATATGAAGTAAAACAACTTCTTATCAGTTCTTGTTTTTACAGTTTAGAGGAATTACTTATCAATTGATTTTAGACAGGTGTTATTGTTTAACTTTCTTCATTTATATTAAACTCAGGATAGTTTTGTATTTCCTTGTCTTGATAGAGTTCAATTTGGTATGCTGCTTAACATCTAGGCTACTATCTTATGTAAATTATAGATATATAGAAAGTTCATTGATATTTCAATGTATGTGCAGAATCTGTTGTATATTAATTATGTTGTTTATCTTGTTGTTAAGGATTTAATGTTAGATGACTTGTGTTTTTATTGAAAATGTTTAGTACGTGCCTGTATTTTATAGTATGCTTGTACGGGATCTATTTCTATACAAGGCTACATTGTCTTTTATGCTCATTACGTTATTTTTGTTTTCATTATGTTAGTTGTATTTTTATTTTACATTTTTAGTGTATGCCTGTATTTTATTGTAAGTTTGTACAGGTTTTTTTTTGTATAAACATTTCATTTATGTTCATTCTGTTATTTTATCATATTGTTACTGTTTTCATTATTTTAGTTAATTTGCTTGTTTATTCTTAGTTTCTCCATTTTTTTTTTTTTTTTTTTTTTTACATAGTGTATACCTGTTCAGAGTTTTGTATGTACAATAATATTTAATTAGGCTGTTTGATGTTTGCTGATGACCTCTTTAATTTATTTTCCCAGATCTCTTTTGACCAGGAAAATCTTCAGCAATCCCTCGCCAGCATTGAGGCTTGGTGTGTCGAGAATGCCATTGTACTAAGTGTCAAATTGTTTAAATCACAAGAAGATGCTGTTTGCTATACTTTTGACTAACTATCACAATAGTGATGAGATTCCTATAGAGAGTGGACCATGTCAAGGATCTCGGACTTATTTTCGCCTCTACCTTGAATCCTGCTAAGCATATTGAGCTCTTTATATCAAGAGCTAACTCGATCTTGGGCTTCATCTTTAGAGCTACAAGAAATTTCAGATCTCCGAAGTCTCTTCTGATACATTAAGTTTTTTGTTCGGACAGTTTTGGAATATGAATCAATTAACTTTTCACATATCAACTTAGCCATATTGACTTGATTGATAGAGTGAAGATTCATTTCTTGCGAGTCTAGGGTGTTCACCTGGGTTACGCCATTGATTTTATACACAAATAGATTTCCCATCCAATGTTAAATTTTGAGTCTCAAAAGGTCAGTTATTTTTGTAGTCCATTGTGGAGCGCTAGTGTAGTCCCTATAAATGTAATGCGATTTTCGTGTGTTTGCGTGTTTACAGCAACAAACATTAAATTTTGTGTTTTACCTCAAAAGTCATCTTCTAAGACACTTAAAATGTTCGGACATGCATACGGAGTTGAGGCGATGAAGAAAAGTCAATTTTACGAATGGTACAAACGTTTTCGTTAAGTCATAAACATTGAAGATGACTCTCGTAGTGGATGCCCTTTGACTGCAACCACAGATGACAAAATTGAGCGAGTTTGGCAAACTGTCCATGAAGAATAATGATTGATGAAATCGCATATGAAGTAAATTATTCCACACAACAGTCCTTAGGCGCCATTATGAGGAAATAGCCTGAAAAATGAGCAGAAAATAATTGGATTTTGCTACATGACTAGACCCCTGCACATCGATCCCTCTAAGTACGCAACTACCTCGACAAGCTCCACATTACCATGCTACAACACCCTCATTACGGTGTGGGTGGAAATGGCCCAATGCCGGCCAATTTCATCCTGTTCACATGGTAAAAAGAATTTGCAGGAGCTAAAGCTGTCAGAAAAAATATGATAAAAGTATTGAAATACATTTTAAAAAATAAGCGTCAAAAGTGTTTCGAACATCTGAATGATCGTAGGAACAAGTGTATTGTTGTAGGAGGAGAGTATTTTGAAGAAAAATAGGTTTGTAGGTTTTATCTTTGTCCAAAAAATATATTTCAACTAATTCCGGGAACTTGTTGACTGTACCTCGTATAATCAGTTAAAGAGTTACACCTACCGAACTTGTAACTTCAGCTGCAGTTCAACATCCAGCCTCTGCATCTTAGATATCAGTTTCTAGACTCCGCTAACCTACCGCAGCAGATAAACTTATACCTAAATTCATACCTAGAGCGACTAGATCTTCACATATGTTTGCACATGTATACCTACTTACCTACAAACTATGCTCGTAATTGTGGTCTTGCCAAGTAACAACGGTTTGGTAATTAACTCAGCTCAAGAATTGACTTTTTTCATGAATCCTTATCCATATTTAGGAGGAAGCTCTTACTAATAATAAATTAGTTTATTAGTCTACATTATTGATATTGTTATCTAATTACTGTCATTATTTTGTTTTTTATACATATTGTTTACATTTATTTTTTTATAGGCCTAATGCTCATGTTACCTAATCTCAACTTTTTTACATATTTATTCCATTTCATTTATATATAAGTAAAAAGATTATTTTTCAAACGAAAAACTAATTTTATTGAAAAATCAATTATCTATTCGTATTTAGCATAAAAAACCTATTGTAAAGTGCAAAAAGATTTTTTGATAGATTGTTTTCCGAAAAATTGTTTTTTCTAACTATTAAGTAGAAAAAACAAATTTTTCGATTTTGTTGTAAAAAACAAGTTTTCTACAGTTGAAATCAACCTCTTTAAGAGATATAAACTCGTATTTTACCACTTTTTCAAAAAGAATCATATTTCCAGAAATGTGAAGTGCGTACAGTAATTCACATGTTTTTTATGCTGCACGTTACATAATAGGTTTTTCTATAAAATTATTTTTTCTATAACTTAACTATCCTAATTGTCTACTAACCTTTTCATTTTGAAGTAAGTTCATAAAAAAATCATAAAGAATGTATTTCTCTTGACTATGATTATGTATTTTGTATCAAAATCTTCATTACAAATCTGCCTAACTAAAGTTGCAATGAAAAATTTGTATTAGGCCTAGGCCTATAAACTTTCCTTTTTGTATTTATAAAATATATGAAAGTACAAATTAAAATGTTACTTATTTTTTTAATTTATAGCTTTGCAGGGAAAAAGCAAAGAAATTTTTGACTGTCAGAAACTATTTTATTTGATAGAGTATTGTGCTTTGTATATTCATATTTTAATTTGTTTTTAATTTTTTTTTAATTAAAATTTTAACTTGTTTGAACTACAAATAACAAAGTTATGTATACATTTTCTTATGTATATATTGTTAATATATGGTTTGTTAATTTTAAAGCTGCAATGTATAATTGGATAAATATCCAAAAGTCATGTTTGTATATTCATTAATTAAAAAATGTAGTCATCTCCAGTCACAAACCTAAGTCCAATCCATCGAGCCATCTAAGACCTGCCTCACTGATACTATGTATGCTGGCCAATTCCTCCATTAAGAGCACAGGGGACACTGTAACTACGTGACCCATTGTTTGGATAGACTCCCCGCAATCACTGCCTGATCTAGTGTCAATCCCTATTTATACTTCCAGTAATTGCATCTGCCAACACCAGTTCGGAACCAATTCAAGAGTGTCCACTCCCTACGAGGGAGTTTCATCACACATACAGGTATTGACGGATCATTAATAAGGAACTTATTATGTCCATCAAAACTGTTCCGTGCTACGGCCCAGCTATATTGGACGAGAAGTTTGATCTGCTCAAATGGAAAGCAGTACGTAGAGGTGGGTTTCGAGATTTTAAGCAACCGTTCTGACATGGGAAATCCTGTATAATGGGTAGATGGGGGGCATTCAAGATCTTATTGAATTCTTTGATTAGTGCCTCCTGACGTCTGATCTCTGGAGGAGCTATATTGCACAGTACCGGCAGCCAAGGAAGTGGAATTGACATGAGAATGCCACTAATAGCTCTCACGGCCCTAGTTCAACAGCGACCGCTTTAGTGTGAACACTATTTAGCCATACGGGAGCACCATATTTTTTTCAGCAGCTGAATAGACTAGTGACAAAGCAGTTGTACACAGAACATTTGCATTGGCTCCCCAGGTTTTCCGGCAATATGATGTAATACATTTGCCCTGGTTGTCATTTTTGAATATGGCTTTTAAGTCAGCGATCAATCTAACGTTACTCCCAGGTACTGTGGATGATCATTATGATGGAGTATCATTTTTGTATATCCATAAAATAATGATATACAAACTAAATGATATGCTAACTGCAAAATCAATAAAATAATGTAGGCCTACATGTAATTACATAATTAGAAATAATCAACAGAATGTCATACAAACTGTACAGCTGACAGCGCCTATTATAATGTTTTGTAGTCAATTAAAAACAATTATTTTGGTTGCACAATAGTTGTAACTAATTGTAGGCTATATGACTTAACATATGTATAAAAAATATATTTGACACAATAACATCATTATACTTTGCTTTAAAACTACCTACTGAAATTTTGGCGTTCAGAAATCGACTACCTGGTCCTACTTAGGTAATATACGAATGTCCAGAAATCGACTGTGTGGTCTTTTCAGCATAACTATCAGGCATCATTAAGTCGGGCGCTTGGGGTTCAAAAGGTTAACTTAAGAAAAATTTGTAGTTTGCGTTAAATTAGGTACAGTACAAGTAAACGTCACACAACACAAATTTATTACAATATAAGCACAAATGTACAAATATATTACAATACAAGTACAAAATGCATGAATATTATGGTGATCAATTTCGGTGAACCAGGCTCACCTTCCTCAGACCAGAGGGATTCACAAATTTGATTCTTTTGTAAATCCCTCTGTGATCTGAGGAAGGTGAGCGTGGTTCACCGAAATCGATCACCATAATATTCGTGTGCATTTTGTACTTGTATTGTAATATATTTGTACATTTGTGCTTATATTGTAATAAATTTGTGTTGTGTGACGTTTACTTGTACTGTATGTATACCAACACGTATTATGCTAATTAAAAAACTATTTAAATTAGGTGCCTGACCTCCGGGACAACGTGCTGGCCGTCCCTCCGTGGGGAATATAGGTGGATTAGGTTTCTGTGGTTAACAGGACTAGTTGGTATAATCTTGTAATAGCCGCCAATCGCTATTTACCAGAAATGTAATTTTTCCATTATATCTTGAGAAATAACTCTTATGGACCAAAATAGTTTTCAAATTAGTATTCAGTTAAAAAAACGTAAAATTAAAAAAGATGGTTCAAGAATCATTTAAACTAACAAAAATATGTTATTAATTAATCGTATTAAAATACACAGTATATCTTCACGCTACATATATAACTAACTAAATAAAAATTGTCTAATAGTAATGTTTACTTTCTAACTTTACAATAACCTTTGTAGGCCTACTTCATCAATTTTTAAAAATGGGCTCTAATTATCAATTGGTTTTGCGAAAATAATAAAGATTTTCACCCATAAAAACACTGTCCTAAACTAAGATAACCGAATTTAACATAGGCTTATCCTTCACAGAAATTAGAGATCTTCTTTAAATACTTGATTGTGGTTAATAGTTTATTTTTAGCCCATTCGCCTACAACTATATTCGTAGTCAGACAACGTTTATTATATTATATAAATAACTTGTCATGTATACGTATTAATTGATAGAAAACAAAATATTATCAATAACTACAATAGTTTTTACATGGGCTCCCACGAATATTACGCAGAAAAGTATCGTTACAAAGGTGTAAAGCAAGTCTATTTAGGTGGCATATGTGCACAGTCAGCTCCTACGCCGCATCAGCAGACCGTCTTTGAATGGCATGAACAGATACCCAGGACTGAGTGAAACAAACAGTGTGCGTTATTAGTAAAGTATTGTGAAAGTAAATACTATCATTTAGTTACCATAGAAATAAAGTATTAGGATTGTTTAGTGTTGAAATGAAATGAATCTCGAGCGCAGTACTAACATTAAAAATTTACTCTTTATTACATTTACAATTTATTTACTCCTTATTTCTTTATATTGTTTGGAGATGAAAGTGATCTTAAGTAAGTTTATATTAGAACGGTACTTGAGACATTATCATTGTTTACAGTACTAATTTCACATGTAACGCTTCATAGGACCTTTTGTATGAATTTTTCCAATTTTGCAGACATTTCATTTTTAGTTCTACAAAATTTATTTTTACATCATACAGATTATATACTCAATTTTCCACGTAAAAATATTGTTCCTCTAAATAAATATGGCAAAAATAATAAGTTTAGTAATATTTTAACAGTTTTGCTTTAAAAAAAATAGTGTTAAGCCTACCTAAGGCCAGATAATTTATATTGTATTCAAAGCCCACTTTATTAGGAACAAAACAGTGAAAAAATTATGTTGATTAGTTTATATTTGTAGATTTTACACTTGTTTAAATTCTAACAAATTGGCTACTTTTTGCTGGAATTTCTGGTCCAACTTCACTCTTAAAGTGGAGGTTGGGGAATGTATTAATATTCATTATTCATTACAAGCTGCTCGTAGAGATATGGGTGAATATGAGGGGTGCATGAGTATGATGAGTGTAGATGAACAAGTGTAGTACTTAATGTTGATAACTGAGTTCGACTTGGCTCAGAAAGGACCACTAATTAGTCACCCTATAGCCAGATAAACTAAGGGACCTACAGCTTTACATGGAATCCTAACCACATAGTATTGGTCTGATTTTCAGCTATTTAACAAGTTTTACACTCACTTCTCCTCCGCACACATCGGGATCCTGACTGCTACCCATTATGGACACCCCAAACTTCTATATTACTGTCCACATCAATCACAAACATTGAGCGAACGCCGTGTAAGTACTGATTCAAAGTCAAAACATTTATTTGCACATAACACTGTTTCTGTTACAAAGATAACTACAATTGGTGCATTATCACATTACACTTAACCTACGACAATAAAAATTAAATACTCATCTTACAATGATCATTCTCAAGATTAAATTTTAATAAAATTATTGTTTTTTTAAGGGTTATTTGCTTCTCTAAATCTACAAATAACTGGTAGAATAAAACAAAATGATAGGATCTGGGATATGGTAGAATATGATCTATTGTTATTTTACCATTGAAAATAATTATCATCGCACTAAGAGGATCGAGCATAGAATCTACAGTCTACAATTTCCAAAGCACTTTGTGAAATGATCATGTAATGCCATGCTAATCGTGATTTGACCACAAAGTATTTTTTCCATTATATTTCGAGATATAATCATCAGACCAATTAGTTTTTTAATTTATCATCAGCGAATAAAATATAAAAAAAGAAGGTAATTATGCACTACTTACCACCTCTGAAAATACGATTTCTTGTTGAAAAAGTGGTGAAATATGAGTTTATATCTCTTGAAGAGCTTGATTTCATCCACAGAAAACTCGTTTTTTACCGAAAATTTTTTTAAAAATCGTTATTTTTTAACAACTTTTTTTCATTTTTCGCATTTTTTTATGTTGAACTTTTTTATAACTTTTTTATTTTTAAATATAACTGGTTTTGTCGTAAAATGATTTTTTCAGCCTGAAAAATGCATTATTTCTGACATAACCTAACTTATTCTAACTGTGTATTTTCTCAAAAAAATTAGTAATTTAGCCTCCGTGACGGCCTGCCGGCCATCACTCCGGCGGTAATATAGGTGAATTCAGTTTTTGATTTTGTTTCGGTTTTTGAATTGTTGTTGTATATAATGATTGTGTAATGGCCGCTAATCGCGATAGTAATTTTTCTGTTATATCTCGAGAAATAGTTGTAATAGAGAAATAGTTTTCAAATTTTATTATTTATTATTTCCATATTTTTTTGGTGGCAAGAAACTGCATGAATACCAAAAAGGATATAACTAAAAATCACCTAAAATAATGGTAGGTCTTAAATGAAATAGGTCTAAGGCTTGAAAAAATGTTGAAACATGAATTATTTGGTAGGAAAATCAGAATTGCCGCTGAATAAAAAGCATTTCTCATGAACTTATAGCCTTGACCCATTTCAGACAAGTTTTCAAATTTGTTTGGTGAGTAGAAATATCATAACTAACTAAAATATTACTGAACCATTTGAACCCACCCATTGGTAATAAAATTCTCAAAGATTTGCAAAGCTTCAATTGGGCCTAGATTCATTGGCTAAGCACCATGTGCTGAAAGCAGCATACCATTTTGACTGTGTTACTAAATTCACATAGCCCCATTTCTCGAATTTTTCATCTTTGGGTTTCGAGGCTATTGTGAGACACTTGAGAATTTAACTGCCCAGTGTCATTGGCCAGTGGGAGGATCAGTAAAATATAGGAGTGAGGAATACATTTTCTATTTAATCTGAACAATGATATTGATGCAATTTGACATAAATCAATGTCAAAGTTGCCTGTTGATACAAATCAAATCCAAAAAAATTAACTGCAGATTGCTAGAGGCTGTATCTAGAAAATGTTAATTTTATCACAAACAACAATGCCCTGGAAAGCCTATTACAAAACTAATCAGCAATGTCAAAGTACTAAGGTTTCAATTGTTATATAGTTAAGATAGGTGTTAAGTAATAGGCTAGCCTATTACAGTATAATACAATTCTAATACATACTGCAAATATTTTATACAGGCCTAGGCTATCAAACAGGATGACCTTCTTTACCTTGAAATATCCTCCTTGGTATAATGTTTCCGGTGGCCCAAATATTGCAACTTCCCACTCAAACAAATTGTCATCGTTAGCAAGTTTCACACGGAATCCTTCCACTGGCTCCTCTTGTAAACTTTTATACTCCAGGGCCAACGCTCGCACAGCACTACCAAATGGCTGTTGAGCCATTTTCACTTGTTTCACTTTCGAACACAAAATCTATGGCTTAGACAAATATATCATTAACTTTACTAATACTAAAATTTATCTACAAATAAGTGACGTCACGGGCTCACAAAGACTTTTCAACAACAGCAACACAAATTGAAATGATCTGCTCACAAAACATTATAGCACGTATAACATGTTACTATAAACAAATGAACACACTTAATTTCAGTTGGTAATTGTTTGTAAATAGGAATAATCAACAATAAATTTTACAAAGCTCGCTATTAGACTCCACCACAACAACACTCGTTTACGGAGTGACGCAGTGAGTCGAGTGACTGAGTGTTGTTGGAGCGAAGTAGTGGAGTGAGTATACTGAGTATAGATGGGACGGAAAGATGGAAATGGACTAATCGTGATCATGAGAATAGGAAAAGAGAATATCACGTTGAGTGCCGGGGCGTTTGAGCGGGCCACCGCCTGTAGTGCCAACCTTAATTTGTCAATATAAATGTTTGATATTTCAAACACACATATAATATATATACTATGTCGAATATCTTGCATTAGTTTTCATTTATATATTTTATTTAATTGTCGGCCGATTGGCCCGGCATGTCAAATTACATTACAAATAATGCATTGTAAAATGACATGCCGGGCCAATCGGCCGACAGACCATATCTCCTCTATTCTTCTAGAATGACGTGTATTACAGGTTTCCCGCGCTCCATAAGGTTCAATTTCGGTTTCCCGCGTTCCATACAGTTGTATTTCGTTTGCTTTTGTGTGTGTGTGTGTGTACCACAAAGTAGCTGAGCATTTGCTGTTTGGAACTTGTATAGTCAACTCATGGCTGGCTTACAAGAATAACGCTGATGGAACTCAATCTCGCATTTCTATAGCTGAATTCAATGAAGATATCTGCATGAATCTAATGGAACTGGCAGACAATGGTGTGATCTCTCAAGTACAACAAACAGGGCACCACTACCTCAAGGAATCTAATGACTTTGTTGGTGTATTTAAAAATAAAAGACGTCAACGGAGGGCGTGTAAAATCTGCTACTCGAGAATATCATCATCAAAGGACAGAAAGAAGGCCAAAAATATGACTCGGGTTACTACTTATTGTTTAATGTGCCCTGGTACTCCATACATATGCAAAGAGTGTTTTGAAGAAAAACACAAGTAATGAATTTTAAAATTTTACAAATGATAATTTTGTTACATACAATAATTGTGTTTTGACAAATAAATGTAACAACAATATCGTAATACTATTTTTTTAAAATTATAATTCCCTCTAGCTGCCAACTTTCAATTGTAGAATGCACTGTCGTGCCGATCGGTACGACAAAATAGGTGGTTTTTGGTCTGTTGCTAGGCAATACTTAAGTAACTAAATGAAAAGAATAATATTTCTCCGTTTACTTTGGATATTGAACTGTTCAATAAGTTAGTAGGTTATCCGATAGATCGTGCTGTTTGCTGTCAAAAGTATTAAATCTATTACCTTGCATTGGCACTGTTGTCGTTCCGATCGGCCGACACGTTACTATTTTAAGACCACAGTTGCCGTGCCGATCGGAACGACGTGGCACTTAACGTGATATATAGAACTAGAATGGAAGGGATCTGAGAAATATAACCACAAGAGAAAACATAAGCTTAATCAGCTGACTTTGGATGCACAATTTTTTATAAATTAAATTTTGGCAAAGGCAATTAAATTAATATGTAAAGCAGCCCTGAACTTCCTAAAAATATACAGTGTTCAAATCGTTTGCAGTTATTCTAATAAGGAAAGTTTTGCATAGAAATCTTCTACATCCATGATTCTTGTTTAAAAAACAAAATAAATATGCCATGGTAAAAATATATGCCTACACCTATAGAGCAAATAAATATATGGCTACAATGTAACAGAAATAAAACTGCAACAGATCTTATAGACGACTAAAATATAATAATATGAAGAATTGCTAAAACAAAAAAAACACTATGGAGTGATAACAATATGGACAAAATAGAGTAATAACAATATTTTTATCCAGATTGATAAGATGAAAAATACTTCTATTAAAAACATAATTAAAAATCTGATACTACAAAAGTGATAGGTAAGATTAATAAATAAAACCAAATATAACCACAAATATCAATCTGTTCCACTGCAAACATTTTTTTTTAAGGCAGAGACAATATTTTACCTTTATCGTGTCTATTTCAAACTGAATGTTTTGCTTAAACACGTTGAAAATAACTCTGGTAAATTGGACTACAACACTAGAAACCAAACAAATCAAACTTATAACAACTTGGACTTTAAAAAAATTAGAAACTAATAATTATTACATTGGAACAAAACTTTATATTTTATTCAAAATAAAAATATTTAAAAAGTGTAATAACCCAAAACAAAATTAAAATCGAACTAAAATAAATTTAATCTGTGAACAATACAATCCATTCAAAATGTTATTTTACACATCGAATAAAATTCCTTCTTGATCTCCTCCAAATAAGCAAAATAAAGATTATAATGACTCTAATATCCCAGAGAAGTCGTCTAATGGTGGATAAGTAATTCGTCAATGAATGTATTAGTATGAATGTCAACCAATCCAAACTAATTTGTTTATTGTAATTTAATTTACGTTTATAACTTGTTGATGATTTATCCGTCTTCTTAAATCTTCCCAGAATGGTCATACCATTACTTCCCGCTATTTTAAACCTCTTTTCTTCACTACTTCCTTTACTCCTTCTACTCATCTTGATGTCGGATGTCTAATCGCTCTTTTTCCATTTACTTAAAGCTTCATTACTTTGGGAAGTTTAGTGTCTTTCGTGCTTTTCACGTGACCAAAATATATTTACCTTCTTTTTTCTCATACTCTCCTGTTTCGATTCTAATCTAATATAAGTATTTCTAACTTTGCCCCTCCTTGTTTTCTTTTTAACACTCAAGTAACACTTGGGTTCATTGGACTGAAACCCACTCAATTTTTTAATGCATATCTTTTTTATTAAAAATTTTTTCATTCATACTCGGGCATGTAAATTTAGTTTAATCTTTTATTAAGATTTTGCAATGGTTCAGTGCTTTTTTTTAAATAAATTAATTTTGTAATAATAAATATAACAAGTTATAGTGGGGTCCTGTGGACCCCATTGTTATATTTAAGTGTGCCATTTTCTTACTGTTTCAATGGGAATCCATAGATAAATGGCTATGAAGCAAGTATTTATTGCATATTTATTTATTATTGTGTCATGCTGTGATTTGTGAAAACGGTCTTTTGGGATTATGCAAGCAAGACCATAAATGAAATTTATTTTTATTGTTAACTTTTACTTCAAGTTTTATAACATATTATTTCCCATTTAAGTTTGATATTGTAAAAACACATGTGCATTTTCAATGTTTCGCCATAATTATCTTTAAGTACATTTATTCCTGATTTCAAATATATGTTTTGTTATTTATTTAAATGTTAGTTCGATGTTCAGAAACATACTTTTATTGTTAAAAAACTGTATGTTTTTTCAATCTTTTATTACTAAATTATATATTGAGCTGAGGCACATAAAAGTATGTAGAGAAAATTGACTATACTCCAGCCGTTCTAACTTTACCTCTGATAGGAGCACAACATGGTATATCTTGAACGCTTGGCTCCTTCCTGTCCCACGGATAATTTGTTTCCGGTCTAGATAAATCACAACTAGGGCCTGATAGCTTTTATAAAATAAAATTGTCCGATTGTCTTCGTTTTTTATATTTATTTTGTAAACAGTAAATAAAGTACTTCCTAGTTAAACACTAAAAATATATTAATTTCTATTAAAAAATAAATTTGTATCTTCCTATGTTCTTCCCAATTGTGAGCACCAGATGTAAAATTTAAAGGAGCAGTCTGGATGTAAATGTGTGGCTGTCTGGATGCAACGTTGCCTATGTCCATTTTCCAATTTAGCCCGCAAACCTCAGAGGTAAAGTTAGAACGGCTGGACTATAATCGGGGTCTGATGGACCCCACCGTTGTAATTTGAGGTACGAAAAGTAAATGAAATGAAAATTGTCTTTATTGTATTTATCTACAAATCACGAGGTTAGGACTATATAGTCCTCTCTTACATCTAACCATTATTACAATTGCATATTATTTTTAATTTACACATTATTAACTAATAGAAATTACTTCAATCAGTGGCTTGGGGAACACCATGGGTGCCACGGCAAAAGTAATGTAAAAATTTTTAAAAATGATGTTAGATGTACATAAAGTATGTTGGAAAGATATGAATAAAGTATAACTGAATTTTGAATATTACGTTGTATGCATTTATTGAACAAATACATATTTGTTAACGTTCCCTAGTCTGTACATCCTAGAAGTGTCGTACTTTTTTTTAACAAAACATCCAAATTCACACGCATAAAACAGGTTATAATTATACATTGAGAAATGTCAACTAAATACCAACTCCAAAACACCGTACTACATTTTTTGAAAAACAAATGTCTGCATCTTCAGTAAAAATATTTAATAACCTTTCATCACGTCTTAGGGCTCAGTCCTCACTAAAAATGTTTAGAAAAATGCTAATGAACTTTTTGATAACTAAGGAGTATTACTCTATAAGTGCCTTCCTAGCTGATGAGGAAAAATTGTAGATTATATGACTGTTTGTAATTATTGAAACGTTATATTATTTTTGACTGTTGTCATGTAATGTTACATTGTTAATCGACAATGAATATTTTGATTTGATTTGACACCAATCACTTTAAATATTTGCAACGTTTTTCCAAATTAAGTATTTTAATTAATTGAGTAGCTGGATTTGCTTGTATACTACTTTTATTTTAGTAATAATAGCCTAATAATGAACTCCACTGTTGAGTAGAAGGCTCCAGAAAACGTTAATAAAACCACATTCTTGCGCCTAAATTAGCAAATGTTTTAGGATGGACGCCCGGATCTTCCTGTTTCGTATTGCAAACCTGTTGTATATTTAGTTCTTAATAATCATCTGGTTGTTTTTGGAATATTATTGTTTTGTGTTGTCATGGTGGCAATTGTATATAAGTGATAGGGATTAAAAAACTTTGAAATATGTTGTTCGAATTCAGTTAGTATTTAATAATTTGGCAACGAGGATAATCAGGTAATTAGTTTTCTTTCAAGTTTTAGAACGTGTTTGTTGTTTTTTTTTTTTTTTTTCATTTATAACTTTTGGTAGGTAAATCCACCTACTTCAATAAAAATCAAAGTTACCTTGGTACTAGTGCATTCAACTAGGTAGGTGCCACATTTCTTATATGGCAGATCAAAACATTACAGCTTTGACACACGCAATTTCTTTATTAATTAGTAAATTCGAGGCTGCGACAACAGGACAAATAAACAGAGCAGAAATAAATGAGCCTACTTTAGGAGCAAAAAGTTTCGATACTTTTGATGAGTCTAAGGAGACGTTTAGATGCTATAGGGAAAGACTGGAAAACTTTTTGCTCTCAAGCTTGGTTCAATCGATGAGAATAAAGAACTGAAGGCCCGCATTTTGATTAACAGTATTGGGATCAAATATTATCAACTTCTGTCGAGTCTTACAGCTCCCGATATACCTTCCTCTAAGCCTTATGACAACTTAGTTACCTTTTTGGAGAATCATCTTTGCCCAGGCCCTAATGTTCATACGGAACAACATAAATTTCTCTGCCACGTTCAGTTACCCGAAGAATCTATTGCTGAATTTATTGCAGCACTACGAAAAATTAACAATAACATGCCAATTTACCTGTGAAAACAAAGATTGTGGAAAATCTATAGCAGGTCAGTTTCTACGAGCGCAATTCATAAGAGGTTTATACGATACATCAATCAGGGAAAAACTGTTACATGAAAAGTCTTTGACATTTGACAAGGCCTGTGAAATCACTCTTGCTCTGGAAGCGTCAAATTTGGGAAATTTAGAAATGTCTCGAGGCTCTAAAATTAATGAATCCGTTAATAAAGTGTTTCCAAATGCTGGAGGTTCAGCCAGGAGAGAAGGAAAGCCGTCTATGAGAGGGAGCAACACAATGCCTGCGAATGATGTAACTAGAATTAGAACGTTTGATTTTAAAACTCTGGGAATCAATAATCTGTGTTTCAGATGTGGCTATGGAAACCACATTGCTAAGAATTGTGAGCGAGAAAAGTCAACATTAAAATGCCAACTTTGCAATCGATTCGGTCATGTCTCTAAAGTGTGCATTCAATCATTATCTGGAAACGTTAATATGAGGCAGCAGAATGTACGAGAAATAGATGAATCTGAACGTGGTTTTGAAGCAGAAACAGATCTTACAGATCGATTTGATGTCAACAAACTAATTGAAATTAATAACACCAAGAAAGTGTTGCTAGATGATTCAAAGTGTATAGTGCCCATTACAATAAGCGGCAATAAAGTAGTTGAGTTTGAAGTTGATTCTGGCAGTCCAGTTAGTATTATGAATAGTAAAGAATTCAAGAATTTACAGATAGACCATGCTTTGAAGAAGACTGATGCTCGTTTCAGGACTTATACAGGTGAAAGTTTCTCTCTTTTAGGAGCTGCACGAGTCCTGGTAGAATATGATGGACGAAAATCCGTAGAGGATTTATATGTTGTGGAAACATCTTCTGCAGCAATATTAGGACGTACATGGCTCCGGCGCTTATACATAAGCATCAATAAAGTAGAATCGAGTACACCTGCTGAATATGATTTAGGATCAATAAAGCAAGAAATCGTAGCATCCTACAGTGATGTGTTTGAAAAGAAGATTGGAAAAATACCCAATTACAAATGCTCTATTAAGACAAAACCTAAGCCTGTGTTTTTAAAACATAGACCTGTTCCTTACGCACTTGAAGAAAAGGTTGAAAAAGAACTTGAAGAACTAGAAAATCAAGGAATCATCACAAAAACTGAGTATTCAGACTGGGGTTCACCATTAGTAATAGTTCCGAAGCCTAATGGAGATGTCCGCCTTTGCATGGATTACAAAATGACTCTTAACCCCCAGTTAATGGATGCAAGATATCCTATACCTCTAATAGAAGATATATTCCATAAAATGAAAGGGGGAAAGTACTTTTGTACCCTCGACATTCACAAGGCATATCACCATTTGGAAGTTGATGATGAAGCTAAAGTATTACAGACTATTTCTACCCACAAAGGTACGTTTTTAATGAATCGTCTGGCGTTTGGAATCAAAACAGCGCCCAATGAATTTCAGAGAGTTGTCGATAATGCAATACGCGACCTGGAAGGTACAGTTTCCTATTTTGATGATATTGTCATTCAGGGAACAAGTGTTTTAGAATATAGGGAGCGTCTAGAGAATTGTTTGACCAGAATGAGAAAATTGAACCTCCAAATCAATCTTGATAAATGCCAATTTTTCCAAAAGGAAATCAAATACTTAGGTCATGTAATTGGGGTCGATGGCTTAAAGAAATGCCCTGAAAAAGTTAAAGCAATAGTTGAATCATCTCGGCCTACGAACACAGAAGAACTTAGGAGTTCCCTTGGACTGACTGCCTATTACTCAAAGTTTATTCCAAGATCGTCTGAAATACTTCAGCCTTTAAACCAGTTGTTGCACAAGAATGTCAAATTCTATTGGTCACGTGATTGTGAAAATGCTTTTGTAGAAATCAAAAATGAGATCATCAGTGACAGAGTGCTAGTTCCATTTGATTCAAGTCTTCCATTGACACTTGCAACAGACGCAGGACCGAAAGGAATTTCAGGAGTATTATCTCATATCATAAATGGAGAAGAACACCCTATTGCTTTCATATCAAGATCTTTGACACCTGCTGAAAAAGGTTATTCACAGTTGGACAAGGAAGCCCTGACAGTGTTTTGGTCATTCAATAGATTTTACCAATATTTATTTGGCAGGAAGTTTACTCTAATTGTCGACAACAAACCTTTACAAACTATTTTCCATCCCAACAAGGCTTTACCTACTATATATCAGCTACTCGACTTCTTCGGTATGCCGCATTTTTGAGTAATTTCAATTATCATGTGCAGCACCGGAAATCAGAGCAACATGAAAACGCCGATTACTTATCAAGAACTCCACTTCATACGATAATCGAAAGTGTATCAGAAGATGATCAAATGCTGGAACATACGATTAATTCGGTGTCATCTAGAACCGTGACTCATTCTATAATTGTAGAAGAGACTAATAAGGATCCAGCCTTGGCGAGGCTTAAACGGGACTTAATCAGTGGCAAAGATCGTTCGACAGACTTTCATTTATACAAAGGTATAATATTCCGAGGGCAACGAGTAGTAATACCTAAACAAATCCAGCACGAAGTGTTACAAGAGTTGCATGATACACATATTGGCATTGTTAAGATGAAAGCATTAGCAAGAAGATTTTGTTACTGGAAAAAGATTGATGTTGACATAGAGCATACAGTGAGAAACTGTAAGGCCTGCTGTGATATCAAGAATAACCCCGAAAATGCTCCTCTTCATGTATGGGAAGTTCCAGAGAAAAACTGGCAGCGTGTTCATATGGATTATGCCGGGCCCTTTAAGGGGCATCATTTTTTTAGTTTTGGTGGATGCTAAATCTAAGTGGCCGGAAATTAAAATGATTAACAGCTCTCCTTCCACTGGATCTACAATAACGATGCTACGAGAAATATTTTCTCGGAATGGCCTTCCAGAGATTTTGGTGAGTGACAACGCTTCAATATTTACTTCTGGAGAGTTTAAAGATGTTTGTATTAGAAATGGCATTAAGCAAAGATTTATAGCTCCTGGACACCCGGTGACGAATGGGCAAGCGGAGCGGTATGTTCAGATCCTAAAACAAAGGTTAAAATCGTTGGAGGAAGAAAAGGAATCATTGAGTCTGAAACTACATTCAATATTGTTTAGGTTCCGGGCTACACGTTTAGCTTGCAGAGCAATTCCTGCTGAAAAGTTTATGGGTTGGAATATTCGCACCAAGCTAAACCTTATCTTTCCCCCTTCCTCAGATAAGAACAAGGTTCAATAACCAGCATGTAAATCATTAAGGATTGGTGAGCGAGTACAAGTAAGAAATTATTCAGCTTCAAATTTCTGGCTATATGGAACTGTTGTTGAGAAACTTGGCAAAATCCATTATTTAATTTAATTAGATAAAGGGTACATAGTAAAACGTCATCTTGATCAAATTAGGAAATGTGAAGTAGATATTGAGCTTAGGAAATCACAGGAAAACCTACTTCATTTCCAAAACTTTGCTAGGAGAGAACAGCCTGACTTCAAAGTAACTTCACACCTAACGAAATTACAAACAATTCATCCAAGAATACGTCTCAAGAAGTTAATGTTAAAGATGAAGTACCAAAAGAAGTGGATTGTCATGATCACCTGGAGCCGGATGAATGCCAAGTTTTCCAATCACCAGAAAGAAACCCTCCACAAGCTCCCCAACTGAGGCGGTCAGATAGGTTTAGACGCCCAGTTATAAAATTGGACTTATAGAGAAAATAATATGTTTGGGAGAATTGTTGTATATTTAGTTGTTAATAATCATCTGGTTGTTTTTGGAATATTATTGTTTTGTGTTGTCATGGTGGCAATTGTAAATAAGTGATAGGGATTAAAAACTATGAAATATGTTGTTCGAATTCAGTTAGTATTTAATAAAACCCCACATAGCTGTAAGGAGGAGGAGCCCCTTAGATTTTGAGTTGCACAGGACCCCGCAATGCTATCACCACAAGTAACTGTCCCAACTTAATTATCTTAATAAGTATAAGTCAGTATTGCAATGTCAAGTAAGTGTTTGAAAAATCTAAGGCATTACGTACTTTACATAGTATTCAATCTCTGCATGTTTTGTTGTCTTTCCATGTCGACAAAAAAATCATGTTTATCATTGAGGGAAATGGTGAACTGGTATTTATTTACACATTGTCAATATGTCAAAGTCCCATATGTTCCTTTGAGTTGTACTGTAGTTGTACTTATTAAGTTGCTGAGGTTATGTCATATTGTATATGATAAATATAATTAAATATTAAATAGTTTTGAACAAATTAGGTTGATATGGTTCTAGAAGAAACTGCCCCCTTCAATAGTAAAGATAAAATTGTACAGCTAATAAATAACATCAAATTAAAGTAAGCAGCATCTGTTTATAATAGGTATTGGGTAATCTTTTATACTATAGGCCTACTGGTATGAAAACTAGAACTAGTGTTGTTCTAATGTTATTTTTATTTCTTGAATTGAAATATTTTCATAGAAATTTCTTCTACATGAAATGAACCTTTCTCATAAGGAGTATGTTGAGTAACTTTCATCATAGTTGTTCTGTGCTTTTGCAGAGGTTAGGAGGATGCAAATATTGGAAATATAAGCAGGGATTGGCAAATTATCAGTTATGTGATTGAGGAGCTGAAACTCAAACTTTGAATTACATAGTTTTAAATTGCCCAATGTGCTCTTCGTGGAAGATTAGCTGGTCTTCATTTAATCGGAGACAGGTGTTGAATGGTTGCAAAACTTGGGCTTACCTTTGTAACAGTTCAATATTTTAATACTTAAATGGTAAGTCATAAGTTACAAAATATGAGAATTTTAGTGTAGCAAGTTATATGTAGCCTATTTCTTATGTTAATGATTAATATATTTGTTTTAGGAAAACTACTGACAGCTATACAATTACTACAGATACAGTAGGAGTACTTAAAACTATTGTAGGAAATTCAAAATGGATTACTGCAGAGTAAGTAAAAAGTTGAATGATTCATATAGATTTGTTTATTTATTTATTCATTTATTTAAACGGATAACACTATTTTACAAACACATTTTTCATAGATAACTTAAAGCAAAATAGTTCTATATAAAAATAAATCAAACAACATGAAAATTTTTGATAGAGAGAAAATATAAAAAGGACTATAAACAAATTTAAGATATAGATAAAAGCATGATAAACAATTTAGTGGCAGCATATTTACCGTACTTTAACTAAAACATAATTTAAAAAAGAAAACAAAAAGATAATTTCTTAAAAAACTAAACAAATATTCAAATTATAACTCATAAAATTAACAAAGGACACTCACTCAATAACTTAACAACAAAATATATATATATGTTCATAAAAATATTAGTACAAAACAGAAATTACAAAAGAGCACTTGCTCAATAAATTAGCATTAAGTATCTAGTAGAAGTAATAAATTCATAAACAGAGACACAGAAATCAGAATAAATAAAAGTAGTTTGATTAGGGGGAATTTAGACATAGCCAATCAAAGAGCGATGGGATGGAAACAGTATAAGAATTCGCTGTGCCGTTAGGAGTTGTACGTTTTTTGGGGTCTTACAATTTGGAGAAAATTATTAATGTTTGCTTTCACGATCTTTTACTACAGAGTTTAGAGCCAGAAGATGTTTAACCCTAGGTCGTGAAACAAGGCGCTTCAAGCACTATTTTCGGAGCTATCGTGAGAGTAGGCACATTGTGTGGTATTTTGTAAAACTCAATAAAACACATGTTTATCATCAAGCAAGCGCAACAAACTTGATACCAATCGACACAGAATGTTCTGGTATATACATTTCATATTTTTAATAATTTTTAAATAATTTTATAAACGTAGGAATAAAATTAAAACGTGCAACTTGAAACTCCCGCTCAATTTCTGCCTGTCGGGAGTGGGAACAATGGCCGATATTTGTTGCATAACTGTACAATAACCAATAGTCGGAATCGGTGTACTCACTGTCAGTCTGCAGAGAATGAAATACTCTAGCCACCAAAACAAATTGTAATATTGTTGGTGCTTTGGTTGTTTTATCACTAATGTTGTTGTATACCCTTGTTTACGTATTTGGCCTAAAGTAATATGTATTATTTGTGTTCGCCTAAAATGACGCTAAATTTTATTTATCGACAACAATATAACGTAGTATGTTATTATCCTACGCCAAAACTTTATTTTCGACGTATATAATTATTTTTTTATATTTCCATTCAGAAGTATCTGTTCTATAAATGTTTGGTCTCAGAAAAATCCTAAAAAATTGTTAATTACAATATGCATAATTTTTCAATGGCCGTTTACACAATTTGCGCACATTGACTTATGGTGTTATAAGTTTTATACTTTTTGGAATATTTTACATTTTCTTTTAGTTAATAGATTGTAATAATAAAATACATGTAGCAAAAAACTATACATACCCCTTATTTATGGATTGTTATGTAATTTTTCACAGAAACTTTTCGTTTCCGTGGTAAAATGTTTATTTTCCACAACAAACTAAAAACATAAATCTTTATGTATGGGTACTATTTTTCCTAAATAACTTTTTCTTGTCTATTCAATGGTATATATTTTAATTTGTATATGTACTATTTGACTACCTACAATGATCATACTGTAACTTTGCACTTTTTTTCATTTTTGCGTTTTATGTAAAAAACAATTTAACCCTGTAAGTGTGGTATAGCTGTTCCCCCAGTGTGGCAGCAAAATTAGTTGTTTCGCAAAGGTTTATTAAATTGATATTCCAGCTGCCTTATTATTGTATAAATCTAACTTGTATATCATTGTTTTCAGCCTGAAATGTAGCATTTGACAGTACATATATTAGAAGGCTAACTTTATTTTCGGAAATCTGGTATGAGATAAGAGACAATATAAATAAATATGTAAATAAATAATTTTTTTCTTTTGCTTATTTATATAACACCAGTGATATTTATTTTAGCTTGGTAGTTTCTTTATATTATGTAAAGTTTTATACAGGTTACAAAAATGTATAGGTATCTTTAGAAACCAGTACTTGATAGGAAGTTATAAGTTCCAAAAAGTAAATTCGCAACATAAATAAATGATTTATGTAACCCACCCACCCACCCATACATGTACAATAATACTAACACACCCATTCAGCTATACACGTACAATGGTACTAACCCACCCACCCTGCCACACGTACAATGGTACTAATCCACCCACCTAGCCATACACGTACAATGGTACTTTATGCTTTTTACATTTTCTAAAAACAATAACTATATTTACACTAAAATAAATATCAGTAAATACAATAGACACAATATAAACAATATTCGACTGTATGTATGAAATAAAACGGTAAAAATTAGGTTAGATTTCAACAAAATAATGTGACAGTAAAACTGAAACAGACTACATCTGACAAATTGACGACTGTAGTATAAAATACATCAGCTGTTAGCAGAGTGTATTCAATCAAATGCGCAACCAAAGACATCTGAATATAACAAATGGAACCTCATGAACCAATTGGTGGTGATTATAATGGAATTTGACATATAATAATAACGTAGTGGTGACGAAATGAGGCAGTCGGAAATTCTGAGAGTCACACCCATAATGACTACCAACCATCGGAAATTCCGATGGCTCACACTTGCAGAGTTAAAAAAACCTAGTAGTTTATCTTAACTGTAACAACATATTATTATAGTTCACTAAATAATAAACAATTTGGCAATCTTGGAATTATTTCCAACAAATGTTAGTGCTCCTAAGGATGGTTATAAGTTATAATTTATGTACAATATTTTTAAAAAATCTTCTAGACAATTATTGTTTACTATTTTTTGTTGTTGTAAGTTTTGATGGTAGCATGTGAAAGTACAGTTCTTGAGAAGAAAAATGAAATGATAAAATTTACATTTGGAGCATATTTAGTATTTTTTATGACTTTTACAAAAAAAGACTTGCGAAGCGCTGAAAAAAGGACCTATCAGTTGGGAGTTCATAATGGGTAAGCTAGTACTCATCGTCTAGGGTTAAATTCAAGTGGAGTTCTATCTCTAGATACTTTTATTGATGAGAAAGAATTATCCATTTGAACTGTTGCAGCTTTGGAGAAATTACTCCTAAACGTATGACATCCAACTGGTTGTTTAATATGACTTTCAGTGATCTAGGTTAACACGATCCTGGCTGGTTTTTACCAACACTGAAGGTTTTAATTTCGCTAGTTGCAAAAGAAGATAGAAAGGGTAAGAACAGTTTGTTGAGCAAGAATGCCATACAACTGTTTGTAACAAAATGCACGTACTTTGGATGTCACCAGCAGAGGATTCAGCTAGATTATAGACCATGATGTTCTTGGAGCGCCTTGAAAGGGTAAAAACACTTAATTGTGTCCTAGTGAATGGATTATTTTTAATTTGGACCAAATTGCTGAATATATTAAATGAATTAATAAATCCTTGCATGTAACCGGACCACTGAGGTGGCTCAGTGGCTAAGGCTTCGGACTGCGGAGGGCAAGGTCCAAGGTTCGAATCCCCACTGAGCCAACGGTCGATACTTCACTCGTTGAATAAAGTTGACGCACAGGCCTGTAGGCCCATGTCAAATGGCGAGTGAAGTTGAAAAAAAAAAAAGAAAAAAAACCTTTTTGTAATTGGTGTTTAGCCTACGGTGTAATAAAAAACAAAGTAGTCTCTAAATTTGTAAAATAAGAAAAGTCTGTCAGATGTAGTCTAACATTCAATGTAACATTGTAATATTGGATGGTACAATCGAAATAAACAAACTAAACAGTAAAATAAAATCACAATGTTATCAAAATGACAATTCTATAGAACTAATTTCTGTTTGTTTGAAAACCCAATTTCATTCCTAAGCATTATGCTAGTTTTGTATGAACTTATAAGTAACACTTTAATGAAACCTGTATTGACAGAGAATATTTTTCTTTTTACAGAGATATAATTGGAATATTAAAAAAAGAAGGAAAGACATTAACACAAGCTTTGCCTATACATGCTTCCATTGGAAATATGGTGCGACGTGTACTCAAAATTATACGAGAAGAGTATGTTGCTAGTCATGAGGTAAGAACGACTGTTTTCAAACTTAAGTAGTATATATATATATCTTTCATTTTCCGTGTCAAGTCTTAAAAGTTAAATGTTGTTGTATGTAATCAAGAAAAAATAAATTTTTATGTGCAAGAATTTTAAGTAAACATTTATTTAAAAATAAAATAACAATCTTGAAATATTTTAAACTTTAAAAATTAAATGTTTTACTTTATTGACTGGTAGTACAATTATTTAAATCATATTAAGGAGGATTTCTTCAATACTAATCATATTAAGGAGGCTACGGCAATACTAATCCGGTTTCTTTCTAGCCAACCCTCATATTCTGTCGCAATATAATTTAAGGCATTCATTCCTCTGAATTCTCTCTACATGAACAAGCCACTTCAATCTCATTGATTGTAACAATCTTAAACATACTCTCTCTTAATAAACTCATCCAAGTCCTTATTCTACATTGTTAACCAATATAGAGTGTAGCATTGACCAGGACTCAGTAGCATATGTTCTTATGTCTCGGTAGTACAAATACGCTGCCACCACTGTCACTTATTAAAGGGGACAGACCCTTACATACTTCCTCACGGATGCACCATGTGGTCACGGAAGGAGCAATAACAACTGCGGCTTTCAGTAAATTTCACTTGTATTTATTTTACAAGAACCATAATCCATAGTAATAGATTCAGTACATAATGTTATATTGTAAAACGAACAAAATCCCAACGTCCCGTATCTTCAAACTACGGTAACCTAAACATATCTGATAATTACTATTAGCCAAGAGCCGACCAAGACATAACTTATACCCATACTCCTCGAGATCTGCCAGAGTTCACCCCTCCTGGCCACCTCCATGCGTTCAGATGGCGTTCGGTGACTGGTCCGATCGGATCATACGATCGACACGGTGATGACAATGCAGTTAGGCGAACGACCTTAGCTTCCGCCATGGACTGAGTAGCCCACGTGGTCGCTAAGATACAATTTTGGGAAATGCATGTTTAACGTAATCTACTAAAACACTTTAATAAATCGTTAAAGAACTTCACTGAAAAAGTATTATTAATTAATTGTTATTCTGACTGAATGAGGAGGTGACTCGTCACACTTACATGCCTCACTATGGCTTGTAAAGCTTTAATTTGCTTATTTTATTCAGAAATTTTGACTTGAACAATTTTGTGTGCTCAAAAGATGCCCTGTTGATCAGATGTCTAGCCACAAACACTACATCATCAGCATAAGCTTCAATCTGCATCAACCTGTGAATTATATATTTTGTTTATGGTTTTTAGTAATTTACTTCCTAATAACTCTTCAATTAAAATCATTTTTAATTGATTCGACTTAATTTTAATTATCCTATTCATTCATTTCTTTTATTAGTCCAGTTATATCCTGAACAGTTCAAACTAATATTTTCAAAACTCTATCGCACTCTGTCTTTTCTTTAAAAGTTTAAAGTGATGTAATAATTCTGTCACTATAATGAAGTTTTTGATGTCATGTACAGAATAAACAGGAGGAAGTGGATCCACAAGAATCTCTTCACAAGATAGTGACAAGTGAAGGAGACACTTACGACTTTTCTAAGGACATTCCAGATTTAAGGGAATCAGTGTTGGAGCACATATCGGAATTCCAGATGGAGCTGGAAACTAGGTGAATAGATTAAGCAATCTGGATACATTTATTTGTAATTAAGGCACGTAACTTATAATTCCATAAAATTACAGTAGGTTTGTCTTTACAGTTTGTAAAAGTACCTATAATACTTGACATTTATTTGTTTCTTCTTTAGTCTACAGTTTATTTTTTTCAATTCAAATTTTTACTAAACAAGTCAAACTTTAATTTAATGTTGCTCTTGAAACCAAGCCAGTTTATTTGGTTAAAAGGTAATCACTCTTCTGTTTTAGCCTTTTACAATACAAAATCACACCTTCTAACCTTAACGATTGAAGATCCTTCTCAGATTGGACTTTTTACTCCTGCAAGCCTTTGAACTGTTGAAATGGTGAAAATGTGCTTTTTGAACATCATATCTAATAGTAGTATACAGCAAAAATAACATATTAATTTGCCTGTATATTTCATGGCTGATTTCACTTTTTGCTCAAGAAAATTGTTGTGGCCGGGTGGTATCCACTCAACTCCAGAGCTTGAGTTACCGGTTTGATTCCCCAAGTAAATGATAATAAAAAATTGCACCTCAAGTCACCCGGATTGACAGAGCATCATTAGGAGCTACAACTTCAGTAGTAAATCCTGGTTACAAACGCTGGAACTATCAGCATCAGGACTCCATGTGCTAATCACACATCCCCCAACAAAATGCTATCCATTAACATGGTTCTTACAGGTCAGTTTGTGAATTATTATTTACATGCGCACTCCGGAAGTCGTCTATTGATGTCCCAAGCATCTAGAGTCGCGCCACTCTCATTTTCAATACATTGCTTGAGGTTGAGCTCAGCCATTGCTGGGGAAGATTATATCACTATCAGCGTGTTGTGTCTCTAAGCGCTTTCCCTTTCCAGATCGGCTATTTTAGTTGTGTTTAATGCTTGCGCGAACTCAATTGTTACAAAACTTTTATTTAATATATGTGAATTTAGCTTTTTTTCCTACAAAAAATAATGAAGGTATATTATTTTTGAAAATTTTCTCTGATGGTAAATTTGAGTCACAGGAAATATTCGACAGCTCTGATGACGATGCTGATGTCAATCCAAGGTGCTGGTCACCTTAGGCTTGGCTCCACCATAGTTTGCTAAGCATATACTAATATGCAGAATTAATATTTTCTCTGATAAAAATATTTTTTTGAGTGGCCTTTAAATAAAAGATATAAAAATGTATAAATAGTGCACTAATTTTTGTGGAAATTGGAAGATCGAAGACTTCCAACTCCAATGGTCGACGATACCTATAGATGCCCCCCCGGAAGAGACATCATGATTAGGCATTAAAATATTGTCTATCACTCTCCAGACAACATTTTGACTATCCTGACATTCTTATTTACATACGAGAGTAATTTTTAAAGTAAAAACCGTTTTCAAAAAGCGTAAGAGAAACTTTATTTATGGATATAAATGATAAGAACATTTTTTCACTTTTCTATGTAGTCACCATTAACATCAACACATTTTTGAAGTTGTGGTACCAGCTTTTGGATCCCATATCAAAGAACTCTCCCGCCTGACTGTTAAACTAGTTCGTAACTGTTTCTTTCAACATGTCATCATTTTCCAAGAGCTTTCCACCAAGAAATTCCTTAAGATTTAAAAAAAGATGAAAATCCGATGTTGCTAAGTAAGGACTGTATGGTGAATGATCCAGTATTTCCCAACAAAACTTGTCCAGTTGCGTCTGTGTCCTTGCCGCAACGTGAGGTCGAGCGTTGTCATGAAGCAGAATGACGCCGCTAGAGAGCAGGCCCCGCCGGTGGTTTTGAATAGCACGCCTATATTTTGTAAACTACTGATCTTGGAACTTGGGGAAATTTCTGACTAAGTTCGTCAATAGTGAAACGCTGATTTTGGCGAATTTCCTCATCAACTTTTTGTGCCAACTCTTCTAGATGACAGTAGGCCGTCCAGGTCGTTCTTCGTCATGAACACTTGTCCTTCCTTCATTAAAAAGCCTGCACCATTTTCTCACATTTCCATCATTCATAACACCCTCACCGTAAACTTCAAGAAGCTGTCAGTGAATTTCAGCAGGACGAACATTTCTTGCGTTTAAAAACCAAATAACTGAGCGTACTTCACAGTTGGCGTGATTATTGATTGACATGGTAACAAACAAAGTAGTATAACCACACAACCAGCATCGGCAGAGACGTGCAACGTAATGGCGGCGTTGACGGAGACAGGCCAGTAAGAGCTGACCTTGAATGGACGTCACGTGACCGGAGGCGCGGACACAATCGGTTTTTACTTTAAAAATTACCCTTGTAAGTTATATAAGTTAGTAACATCAATTGTAAAAATATTCAGCATTGAACGTATGAATATATTTACGTATTCTATCCTTACTTCTTAGTTTGTAATCTATCGATTCTGCATCTGAAAATTGTAAAGCTATTTTATATGATGTAGTTTTCCATTTCAGTGTAGACAATATCGCCCAACAAGCAAAGGAACACATTCATTCTAATGAAATCATCATGACTATTGGCAAATCCAGAGTTGTGGAAGCGTTTCTCAAGAAAGCTGCCAATGATCGCAAATTTGATGTCATTGTTGCTGAATGTGCACCATTTTTCCATGTGAGTATATTTTAAAGCATTATTTCTTGAGACGAATTAAAATTTTCTTGTCTCTTGGACTAAATATATTTATCATGCGAAAAGAATTTTGAGTTAAAAATTAAAGCTGCTTTCTTAAATAGATGTATAGGAAAAAAGAATAAATGTTTTTTTATTTTTAACTGTTCAAAAGAGAAAATTAGGAACAGTTTATTAGTCTAAGCATATAAACAATTAGCTAATTGAGACCTAGTGGTTTTAAAAGTGCTGTAGAACTATCCGAGTCAAGGGATAGTTCTGATCCGGTGTGTTGGCTCGGTGGCTAAGACTTCGGGCTGCGGAGGTCATTTTCCAAGGTTCTAATCCCCTTTGAGCCAACGGTCGGTACTTTACTTGTTGAATAAAGCACAGGCCTATGTGAACTGGCAAGTGAAGTTTAAAAAAAAAGAAAATTTGGACCAAACCCCATTCGAATAATCAAAAATGCATATAGCATTAGTCAACAAACAGCCTCTCACCTGCACAATCTGAAAATGCTGTAGTTCAAAATTGTACCTTATGCGATCTCAGTGAACACTGCAATTCTTTTTTAGGAAGGGACAGTCAAAAAAAAGTAAGGCACAAAATGGCACAGAAGAGCAGAACATTCCTAAACTCGGCCATAACAGAAAAAACACTCAATGCCCAAAAATAGAAATCCTACACCAGAACATCAGAGGTATGTCGAAAAAAGTAGAAAGACTAAATCATCTGTTGGAATCCACTCAACCAACAATGCTAATCTTAACTGAACATGGTCTAAGTCAGGATAAACTGAAATCTATAAAAATTAACAATTATAGACTAATCACAGAATACAGCAGGCAGGAAAATAGGCTCGGTGGAGTTGCTATCTACATTAAAGAAACGGAAAGTTTTGAAGTGGAAGCACTTGACATAACAACTCACTGTCAAGATTTTACACTTGAAGCTGTCTTGGCTAAAATTAGCACAAAAAAAGAGTCCTTGCACATCCTTGGTGTCTACCGACCACCAGGAGGCAAAATCAAGGAAGCAATGGAGGCCGTGTCAAACATCCTAAACTTACTACGAGGTGAAGCGAAACCATTAGTCCTAATGGGTGATATTAACTTGGATAGACTTGATCTCACAAATCCTGCAAACAACTTATTTGAAGACGAACTGTCGACCTTCGGGATTAGAAGACTCCCACTTCCTGCCACACGCATAACAAGTACAACCAGAACATCCATTGATTGTATCTGTACAAATCTGTCTGAAGAAAAAGTGAGCTTTACCATTTTCCAAGGGGGAATGTCAGGTCATACTGGATAGTTGTGCAAAATTAAAACTGCAGCTACAAATTCCAAAACCCAAACCAGTTCATTCAAAAGAATTTTTAGCATGGAAAACCTCGACAGTCTAAAAAATGAACTTGATAAACAAACCTGGGAAGAGGTATATGAAGCACAAAATGCCGAACAAGCATATAACGCATTTCATAGAATTATGACAAATGCGCTAAATTATGCTTGCCCAAAAAAAATAGTAAGGACAAAACCAAAGAGAAAGCAAAACATTCTATATGATGACGAGGTAAAAATATTAAAAGAAGAATTTCTGGAATCCCTTCATATGTATGAACTCACAGGAACCGTAAGAGACAAGGACAAAATGGTTGATAAAAAGAAGGCATATGACCTAAAACTGAGAGATCTAAAGCGTAACGCAACCACTGATCAGATTAGAAAGTCGGATAATAAACCAAAAGTACTATGGAACATCATCAACTCCGAGAAAAATGGAAACCACTTCTCAAACAAAGCATTACGGTTGGAAATAGAAGGGAAAATGGAAGAAAACCCAGCTCTGATTGCTGAACATTTGAGCAACTTCTTTTGCAATATCGCAAATATAACACTAGAAGAAAATAAAAAACAGTTTCAAAATGCTGAACATCCAGTGGAAATGTCCTCCACCCCTGGTAAATATAACCTCTCACTTAATCTAACACCAACTGATGAGAAAGAAATACTAGAAATTATAAGATCACTGAAGCCAAAAACTCTCATGTGGTATTGATGAAGTCCCATCAAAGGTGGTGAAGCACTGCGCAGAACAGTTTGCCCTACCGTTGGTTAGTATAACCAATAAATCCTTCAGCAATGGACAGTTTCCTTCATTGTTAAAAGTGGCAAAAATCTATCCTAAACACAAAAAGGGATCAATGGCCAAGACAGAAAATTATCGCCCCATATCGCTCTTATCCAGTTTGCAAAAATAATTGAGAAGACTGCGTTAGAAAGAATGCTAGCACACCTGGAAAGTCAAAATATATTAACAACAAATCAGCATGGCTTCCTACAAGGGAGATCTACTATCACTGCATTAACAAGTCTTGTAGAGCATATAACAGATGAATTAGAAGAACGAAAGTATGTCTCGGCTGTTCTCCTCGACTACAGCAAGGCGTTTGATTGCTTATGACACGATCTAATAATAAAGAAATTGTCATCACTGGGATTTCAAGGCACATCAAAAAAATGGATAGCTAGTTACCTTAAAGAGCGCAGCCAAATTGTTGAAGTCCAAGTGTCTGAAAATGGGAAAAAATCCTCATATAGATCTAAACCCCTGCCAGTGACCAGAGGAGTGCCACAAGGGTCAGTCTTAGGTCCTTTCCTGTTTGTGCTATTCACAAACGACTTTCCAAGTTACATTGGCAACAACAACTTAGAGACGATCATGTACGCAGATGACACGACACTCATCCTGGCTAGTAACAATGTACAAGATCTGCATTCACATATTTTATTTTCAAACGACAAAGCTATAAAATACTGCCTACAGAACAACTTAGCCATAAATCCATCAAAAACTACTCATATAAATTTTAGTAGAAGACACGATCCCCTTCCAGAAATCCCACATGCTCATTTAGAGAATCAAGCAAAATTACTAGGTATAACCATTGACTGCGACCTCACTTGGACAGCACACATACACAATTTGTGTAAATTATTAAGTTCAGGGATTTTTGTTATAAAAAGAATCATGTGGATTGCTGGGCTAGAAGCGGGAAGAACAGCTTATTTTGCGCTAGTAGAGTCGCACCTGAGATATGGACTTACTGTGTGGGGCGGAACATCTGAATATAATCTTAAAAAAATTTTGACCATTCAAAAAAAGGCTATTAGAACGCTTGCAAGTTTAAATCCACTAGACAGCTGCAGAGAAGCCTTTAAGTCCCTAAAAATTCTAACAATCATTGGCCTATACATCCTCTCCGTAGTCACATATATAGATAAAACTGCAAACGAAAGGGGGGAGGATATTCACACATACAACACAAGAAGAGCCATAGACTTTATACTTCCACAACACCACACTACCCAATACAGTAAAAAACCTTCATACGCAGGACGCAAGATATACAACTCTCTGCCGAAGCATCTGAAAAACCTCAGTGGGAAGAAGCTCAAGAAAGGGCTACAAGACTGGCTAGAAGAACGACCCCTATACACAGTAGGAGAATACTATCAACTAACAAAAACTTTTTTGTAAAGCAAGCATAACTTTTTAACAATGACGCCATTATACTTCTTAAAGAATGTATAAATAAAGAATTTCTGATTTCTGATATTCTATTTAATTACTATATGTATGTTGAAATGGGATAGCACATTTTTTAAACGAGATAGAGTATGTAGTTACATTATTAATGACAAATTACGTTTCCTGGCAGAATTTGGGTTTGTTCTTTTAAGACAGTGTTACAGTGTTCAGTATTTATTGTAGCATATCATGTGTTATTTATTGTGATGATTAAGTGTATGATTTATCTATTTAATGATTAAAAATAGTACTGTACGTTGTTTTTTGTGTATGGTTTTGTCAGAACAAAATTTAAAAACTGAAGATTTTAAGGTTTTTTTATGACACTCTGAAAGCCATTAAGATATTTTGAGTTCTTGAACTATACTGAATTTTGAATCCTCGAAGGTCATTCAATAATTAAATAAATAAACTGAACTGGAGAGAAAACAGTTTATTTTTATAAATTAATACTTTTCAACATAATACCCTAATTCAACACAATTGTAGATGATATTTCAACAAAACTATATAGAATGTTTACTAAATTATTTGTTAGAAATATAGATTTAATTTTTTCAGGGACATGAATTGGCTTCAAGTTTAGCAAAGAGCAAAATCCAGACAATGCTGATCCCAGACACAGCTATTTTTGGTATCATGTCACGGGTGAATAAAGTGATCATCGGCACACACACAGTGATGGCAAACGGAGGCTTACGTGCTATCTGCGGTGCTCACACACTGGCACTCGCTGCTAAGCATTATTCTGTTCCGGTAATTCAACTCACTTTGTTATAATAAAAGGCTTAACTTAAAAAAAGTTCTTTTAAAGTACAAGGTAGAAGGTTAGAAGAAAAGCAGCACTCATCTTGTAATCTTCTACTGTGATGAACCTTAACCTCCATGTATTTCTTTCTTTTTTTCGTATACTTTGAAAGGACTCACCCAAAGGACTTTGTAAGTCTGCTTTCCTATTCTAAAATCTAAATAATTTCCTATTCTAAAATCTAAATAATTCAGGCACTTGCCATATTGTTGAAAACTAGACTTTGATATGTTACAAGTTATATTTTCAATTTTTGTGAAGTTAGCTTGTTACACAAAAAAATTGTGTTACCGTCTCATAACTGAAAATATCGGAACTGAGAACTAGGTATCAAACCTTTGTGTTTTTACTCTGTTCGCTGTACTATAGTGATAGCTGCAAATTGCTGTCAATTCTGATGGGACAAATTGACGTTGAAAAATTAGGTACAAATGGACAGAAATTTGTAAGCTAGTCATATATTAGGGCAAATTTAGCTAAAACAAAAATTTAAAACCTTGTGTTCATTTTCGATGGAGCAACTGTAGCTAAGGGGCTAAGGTGTGGCTTGCCATGGAGCCGGCTTGGGTTCAATTCCCGTTGTGACCATAACACATTTTACCCCTGGGCCGTTCCTGTGGTTTTTATATCACAGTAGGCCAGTCATGGTGGTTAAACGAGCTTACAAAATAAAAATGGGCTCGTCTAAGCAGGTGAGGGGAACTGTGTCTTAATTGGGCATCTCTGCCCACTAAAAGCCATAGGACATTTATTTTATTACTGGTAGAAGGAGACTGAATTCAGTTTCTTGATATGTTACTTGCTTTTATTTATAGTCCATAAACGTTAGTACCACCAACAGTTTTTATTATGTTGGCCACTATCAGTCATACTTGCTTGAAAGGAAAATGAGTGGGCTGATAGGAGTGGTTTTGGAAGAGAGCGTGGATTGGTGGTCAAGAGTCATATTCAAAACAGAATTTAATGGGTCATTAGTTTTTCTATATAAATAAGGGAAGATGAATTAGTGTCTATGATTAGAGGGTAGATGGGCTAATTTTAGACTGTTGAAGAGATGATGACAGCTTAACATGACTTCTGAATATGGGATTGGCATAACGATAAATGTTTCTTGCCTCACTGGAATCGATCGTGGACAGCTGTATTTTTTTATATAGATTAAAAAATAGAAAATATGCTTTAAAATAGATCATTTTTAATGAAAAATTCAGACCTGTGGAAGTCTTTCAACCTTACAACTAAATAAATGTTTAGAAAAAAATCATATATATCTAACTTGTATATTTATACGTGTATCAGAGTGGGCTTAGCTGGCCCATTGTTCAGAAGTCACGCTAAGCCGTTGGTCCCCAGGTTAAGTGTTAGAGAGGGTTTCTTAGCCTTAACTTCACCTGGTAAAATAAGACAAACTTTAACTTATTGTGTTTTATATCCTATCCATCATTTCTTGAATATTATTTTATCCAGTGAATATAATCAATAACATTTTTTATTGTGTTTTAGGTAATCGTGCTCTCACCCATGTACAAACTTAGCCCTCAGTATTTGTGTTCATACGACCAAGACCTCTTCAATAGTTTCATATCACCGGAAGGAGTGCTTCACTACTCAGATGGCGATATTTTGAACAAGATTCACGTCTACAATCCTGTCTTTGACTACGTTCCGCCAGAGCTTGTCACCTTGTTCATATCGAACACGTAAGCAGATAAAGTTTCATGTAATGTGTTGTATACTTTGTTATTTGCAGAACATCTTATTTTTGCTTTGTCTGTGAAGACAAGTATCAATTTACTCATGCAACTAGATTTTAAACGTATTTAATTTCCCAATATTTTGTTGCTAAATGATTATTATATCAACCTAAAAACTAAATTTATCAGACTTATTAGCTCGTTATGCTGTGAATGACTTGCTATTTTTTACAGAATGCTTCTTGGCCACACTGGTTCAGTAAAGGCTATTGGTCTAAGAGTTCCAGAAGTAATTTTCACTTAAGGTGGCCGTTTCCCTCCACGAAAAGTGCCCCAAAACATTGGTTTCTATTTCAATGATTTGGTCCTTATAATTGATCGCATCGCTACACTTGAAGTGTCATTGGATAGGGGAAGAACTGTTCTAGTGTACCATAACCTGCTTTTTTTTAGAAAATTGTGTGATATTTTAGTAATTGGTCAGTGAAGTATGCAAAACTTCAAATGTATTATTAACAATTTTAAATCATAAAACCCAAAAGAGCAACTTATGATCCACTAGATTGGACATTTAATAAACAAATAGCACTCACTGTACACCTCATTATAATAATAAAAATGAACCGTACAGTTGAAATACTTAGGGGGCATTTTTAGCCCACTAAACGCTGATTTGTGCGAACCAAGTGGCCATTCTATGAACTATTTGTTCCAACTTACTATTCTCGCAACTTATTTAGACCCATCCATATTTAAAGGCCAACCTACAAAAATAAATGTAGATTACAAAAGAAATCTCTTTATAGCCAAACCAAAACCACCTTCTACTGCTTATAGACACTGATCGTGGCTTACATCTCATTCTGCTGGCTAACATTTCAATCACTTATTACCAAATATCACATTCCATTTCATTTTCCAATTGTTATTCCTAGTTAATTTAGTAAAATAACTAGTTGAGTTTCAAATGATAAGTTCAAAATACATACCTTTAGGCCCACCTGATTCTTACTTAACCTAAATTCCAATAGTATTTTGTACAGTATTACCTTTTGTCGTATGTACTGTAAATTTTGTAAAAAGAAAAAAATAACAAAATTAAAACCCACTCTTAAGATCATTTTTTTAAATTGAGCAGAATATTTGAGAGAAATGAATGCTGTCTGATATACGTACACGAATCATTTCACATAAAGGGCTACTCTTCTATAATATATTGAAGAATTTAACGTAATTGTAATAATTTTTGTCAAGAAATACAAATAAATAAAAGTCTGCCTGTACATAGTCTGGCGCGTGCGTGAGTGAAGACCGAAGGGCGTAGTTCAAAATATTACCAGCACTGTCTGCCATAGTTATTTTTAGGATATGCCCATGGTTCTTTAGTACAATTGATAGGACTCAGAAGGTCTAGGTTTTGTCGGTCTTTTCAATTGGTTAAATATTTATTGCAGTTTATATTTTCAATTGGTTTGTATTTTTGATTAGAGAAAATTAAAGGTAAGTTCTATTCCATACTTCAGTGTTTTGTAGATATTTTGTGTTTAATAATATAATTTATAAAACACTCTTTTGAGGAACAACAAATATCTTGTTAGTGAAAGTGTATATATGTGAGTTTGCAGTTACATACACAGTTAATTATTTTTTATGTTTGATATTTAGTAAGTATTATGTTATAATTTAATTTATATAGCCTACAATCAATATTAACACATTGATGGACTTGACTGCTATAGCAGTCTACATGAGTGACTGATAAAAGGCCACTTCAAATCCTCAAAATGTGTGACTGCTATAGCAGTCAAAGCCTATGAGCACCTCCATAAAGACACTTTCATATCTCGTTAAGTCTTTGACCTACAGAAATAAAATCAATATGGTCAGTCTACTTGTAACACAGAGGTTTCCGTGGAAGAGAAAACAAGTAGGACTGCTATAGCAGTCATGACCCTGCACATCAAAAATTAAGAAATAGGTCATGATGACTACTCGTGATGAGTGAGTGAGTCAGTGATATTGGGCTTTTATATAAATAGATTATGTATAGTATCTTCATTAGTATCATCCCTTTTAGTAAGTTAGTTACAATTAATTAATTTTGATCATAGTATTTATCTTGTCAACATTACTACGCCCACTTTTAGAAAACATTATGTACAGTATATTTATTAGTATTATCTCTTTATGTAAGTTTATTACAATTTATTCTGGTTATAATATTTATTTTTCAAATGAATCACCCACTAGTATAGAACATTATGTACAATATCTATCAGAATTATCCTTTTTTGTAAGTTAGTTCAAATTTATTTTGATCATTCTATTTAATCTTGTCAACTGTATTACCAATTGGTATAAAACATAGTGTGCAGTATATTTATTAAAGTTATCAATTTTTTATGTTAATTAACATTTTTTTGATCATTGTATTAAATCTTGTCAACTGTATTAGGTTTTACCATTTTAAACTTTATTTGTCAACAATATTATAATTTTAAATTGGCATAATATTTAAACGGTAACAATATTGAGTTTTATTATTTTCCTAGCTGTTTTAATTTTATTTTGACCGTCATATTTGTATTTGGTCAGACGTGAACAACAAGAAATAGATGCAACAGAAATTGTCAGACATCAATTATAATAATTATATTAGGTTAACTAAGGAAAATATTGTTTACTATTTATGTGACTCCACCACTGATTTCTAGCTAGCAGCGAACCGCGAGAGAGTAAAAAACAGTATGCCATGTTTCGGAACTGCATTCTTGATCAGGGCAAGCTGCATCTGACTCATGTGACCTTGAATAAACAGTAGTGGGTACAGGCAACAGCCACCACCGCCCATGGCACGCCACTAGTGGTAAAATTCTCTTTGGAAGGAAGTTTCCCACGAATATTCCCGTTATCAAACGAAACAAAAACCCAGCCTCCCGCTGTGAGCTGTTTTGCGATCCAAGTGGAAACTACAAATATCGTATTGTGATTTCAGCCTCGGACTCCGGCTCCCCCTTAAACAGTTATTCTACGATTATTTGTAGCCAAAATTCACAAGCCGAGGTGCCGAGTGCAGAAATTGACAAGGTTGGCACGCTATCTGTGCAGGGGTGTCCCCTAGTATAAATTAATTTATTATGTTAAATATGATCACAGGGAACAGATAAACCAGAGTGTCAGCGCAATGCTATAAAGGGGCAATTGTTTTACACTACTATCAGATTTTTTTTATTATAGACACCTCACTTTGCGGCGCTACTATTTTTACAAAACAAATGCTAAAAATATATAATCACATTTTCATGTGCAGTGTTTAATCTACTTTATAACAGTATTAAAGTTTTACATTTCTATTCTACGTGTTAAAATGAATATGAATTACAACTAAAATAACACAGTTTTCACACAACTTTTTGAAACTTGTGACTTTGAATTGTAATTTGAAAATAAGTATTAGAATGAGACTATTTTTTCTTGTTCACCAATTGTAACTAGTGTTACTTTTCTACATTACGTGGAAATTCGAATGAAAATCGTACTTAGAGTAGAACCAAAGATACTATATCCAACGTGTTTAAATATTTTATTTAAATTTAAAAAAAGAAACTAAAAGGCGTACGATAAATCAAATTACACCATTGATTTCCTCGATTAATTGTTCATTATGACATATGCTTATTTACATTTTATTATAGGCCCAAGTTTTACTTATTTTTACCCTAATTGGAACAAAAAAATACAGGAATTCTAACTAGTTTTCACTGTACATCAACTTAAAACTTTTATTACTAAACATTCGAAAATGTTTTGATTAATATTTTGATACGTTGTTGACACGCCTATATTTGAATTGAAATATCAAACACTTATGTATTTGAATTGAAAAATATGAACTTTTATAACATAAAGCTTTTGACACCTGTCATAATTTAAAAACCGAGTTAATTAATAAATAAAATGCATAAATACACCTATCTTTCTCTTTATTCATCAGTAACAAGCTTAGAAAACTATATTTAACCAAGGTTATTAACATGTTGTTATCATAACCTATGTGACTCATAAACTACATTATTCACAAAGTTAAATTAATAGGTTATTAACAGCATTAAATGCTTTATTCAACGTTCAATCAACAAAAACCAAACACCAGTGGTCTACTACGAGCAGTAAAAACCGCCCTGTTTGCAAGGACTCATTTGTTCCCACACGCTAGTACTTGGGCGGTGACAGCAGTTTGATGTTTTAATCAAATTATTTTGAATGGTACGATTTTCATAAAATAATCAACCTTGTAATAAAGCCTACATTAACAATTACTGTACATTAATTCTTCGCAGTCCATATTACCTGCTCTTGAGGTTTTATAAGTTGTAATCAGAATAACATTTGATGTAAAGATTTTTGAACACAATAAAACTGTTATTAGTTATATTGTTGTTGAATAAATTAAATAATCCAAATATTTTGTTATATTCAAATGTATTTGTTTTATTGGTACAGTAAAAATTTTGCATATATTAGTTTTTAAACCCTAAATATAACTTGGATTTTGTATAATAAGTACGAAATGGCTAGGCAGTACTGGGTCATTATAATAGTTAATTTTTTATCACTATACTTCTGCAATATTGTCGCTGGAACTAATAGGCCTACTGTAAACTACCTTTTCTGATGCAATCTCTTCATGTTTTCGTGGCCTGTGTAAGTACAGAGGCAAGAACGATCCGCATAATTTCTCTGTAAAACTAGCATTTACATTGACAACGATGAGCCCCACAAGAAGATAGCTTTTCGATTAGTCTGGGCCTACTCATCTCTCCTCACTCTCCCAGAAATAGACTTCCGGCCTGCGTCAATACCGGTATCCCTACTAAATGCATTGTCGATTTTCCAGCGGTGACTGGGCGGTTTGGGAAACGGCCACCTTAAGTGATCCATTTGTTTACCTGTACTTTGGAGTATGTGATCCAGTGGTCAGTTGTGCTAGCATCGCAAACAGCCTTCACAACCTAGATTTTTTCGATACCTTTTGTAGAAGGTTTCCAAACTCTAGTACGGTTTGCTGTGATATGAGAACAATCGCTGTAAGAAGGAGCAACTTACGAGGGTCGTCCAGAACGTAAAGAACGTTTTGGTATAAAAAATTAAAAACGAAAAATAACAACCCAGAACTTTATTTACAGGCTCACAGTAACCTAGCCTACTTCTCAATGAGGTTGCCTTAGTTTTCAAAGCATTTATTGTACCGAGGAATCAGTTTTTCAATGCCCGTGTTATACTCTTCAGCCGCCAAAGATATGAGCCAGGATGTCACTTCTTCTTTCTGTTCTTCATCGTTTCCAAACTGCTTCCCGCCCAAGAATGTTTTCAGTTTCGGGAACAGATGGTAATCTGAAGGCGCGAGGTCCAGACTATAGGGAGGGTGTCCAAAAATTTCCCGAAAAGTTCTTGCTGGGTTCGTACCGATGCATGGGGTCGAGCATTGTCGTGGATCAAAAACACTTTTTTTGACAACATGCCACGTCTTTTGTTCTGTATTACACGTCTGAGTCTTTGAAGGGTTTCGCAGTAGGCTTCTGAATTTATCGTTTCTCCCCTTGGCAAAAACGCGACATGGATTAACCTTTGCAGTCCCAAAAAACAGTTGCCATCAATGTGGTGGGATTTTCAATGGGCGCCGTCATTTTGAAAGTTTACAGAACAAAGATGCGTGACCGCACAGGAATGAAACTCGGCTCACACTGACAGGACAGCCAGAGGTAACTAGCGTGCACGCAGTCGCAGTGGTGGGGGATCGGCGCCGCATGTGATGCACAATCGTTCTTTACTTTCTGGACGACCCTCGTAATTAGTACCATAGATGGTACCTCCATTTGTGTATTTTCGAGTGATTTACAGTGTAAAGTCAGTATAAATGATGATCAATTTTCTTGTTTCAGAGGCGGCCATGCTCCTTCATATGTTTACAGACTTTTAAGTGAGCTCTACCACCCAGATGATTACAGTTTGTAGTTTTATATTATAATAAAGTATTGGAATTAAATCCTTTATATTTACTAAACCTTTATTCGTTTATCCTGTAAAAGTTAATTTCAAACCAGAACTACTCATTCTCTGAAAGTATGCTTACTTTATGGACCAATAACCACTGAACGTTGGCGGATTAAGGCTTAGCGGGGCTCGTGATAACTGCAGGGGGTAGCTCCCACGGCCCGGCCGGGGGAAATCTTGAGACGACCTCTCTGGTTATGTAGATAGCCTTTTGTTTTTATTGTCTTTAAAAATCGCAGATAATTTTTACTATTAGTTATCGAAATGCCTGTCTTTTATACCAGCCACCATATTTGATATTTATGAATGTAACTAAATATCCTAATAAAAATCCAAGATGCCGGTCGTAGAGATATGGACGAATAGGAGAGGTGAATAAGTGTGATGAATGTAGATGAACGATGTAGTCATTGTTACTAACTAAGGTCAACTGTTCCTTAGGAAGGACCATTTTTTTATAGGCCAATAGCCATGCAACTAAGGTATCTACGGATTTACGTGGAATCTGAACCATGTACTATTGGTCCAATTTTTAGCTAACTGGCAAGCCTCATACCAAGTTGTTACAACTTCCGGACTGTGAGTAACACCCAAATCCAGACTTATCCCGTGGTGTCAGATTTAGGAGATAGATATTAAATATATAGAGATAGGGTAGTTGTTTACCTAGTCATGATATCTACCCCTCTCTAGACTTCACAAAACTTTGGGTAGAAATCATGTAAGACCGGAATCATTATCTGGCCATAAATAAGGTACTTGCATGGCTGTAAAATACTAATTAATATATTTATCAAAATAAGACAAACTTATTATTTACAAGGTAATAAAGATCAAAATAAATTAGCAACCTAGTACATAGCAAACAACCAAGTGGCTCAAAAGACATTGACAAGTAATAACACAAAATAATACACAAAATCAATACATCACAAAGTACACAAATAAATTTAACAAATTATTCTTGAACTTTGAGTACAGAATATGCGTCAATACCTATTTTCAATTTTAAAACTCTTCAATTGATTAATTCATTTCAGTCCGCCAGGCAATGAGATTGTTCTAAGACACGTCTTAAACTGTCTTCAGCAGAAATTCCTCAAAGATGTAAAAGTAATGGTCCATGAGCCATGATTTTAACACTGTCTTCAATTCATTTCCTGTTTTAGATGTTAGATCTGGAAGAGGCAGTTGTACAATTTTCTTTGCATTTATGTTGTTTTTTTTTTTTTCTTATATAAGGTGAGATAATGTCGTCTAAGGAGATACATTGCTCTTGTGTTATGGTTGTGAATGTTTTGGAGTCTGTAGGCTTTCTTTGTCAAGATACAAAACCACCTCCTGGATTGTAAGGGTTATAACTGTCAAGATTTTTAATGTCTTGTTTTAATGTTCTCTGCAGCTGTCGAGTGGATAGAGTAACATAAGAGCACAGATAATAATAAAAACTCTTTAAGCACATTAAAATTGGTTTATTTAATAAACATTTAACAAATACAAGTTATTTTAAAGATTCAATTTCTCTTTTGATGTTCCTTCTAGCTTGTTCCTCGTATTTTTCTCTAAATTCCTTTGTAGCAAATATATTTGGTATTTGTAAAAAGTTTTGTAAAACCTGAAACAAGCATACAATTTTACAGATTAGTGTTGATATATAATTAGAACGCACTATAGAAAAGTACTTATTTTTTAGTAGTTATTCCTACCCACACACAGCTCATTCAAATAGCAGATCTACCATCCACTATGTTGTGACACACCTTCTCACCACCTTATATATCTCTCTCTATCTAACCAACATTTGTTAATGGAAAACTGTAAAAGTGTGTTTCCACAACATTGAATATAAAAATTGTAGTAATCCAAGCCATTATAATTAAATATATGGTAAGGCAAGTAATCTGGAAGAAGAAGAAAATAGCAGAAGACTGCAAATTGGTTATAATAGTAACACTAAATAAGAAAGGCAACAACCAAAAGTGTGAGAATTATAGAAGAATAACTCTGTTTTGACATTCCGTGAAAATCTGGAAACGGAAACGTGGACATGGACAAAAGATGATTTAAGCAGATTACAGGCAGCATAAATGAGATTTTTAAGAGGAATAGAGAATATAAGCATAATTGATAATATAAGGAACAAAATAGCCAGGGAAAGGTTGAAACTTTGAAAGTGATTCCGCTACAGGAGGTAATGAAAAGAAGAAGGATACAGTGGATAGGGCATGTGAAGAGGATGTGAAATAATAGATTGCCGAGGATAGCCCTGGAGAAAGAGCAATATTGGAGGACCAAGCGTGGAAGGATAAAGAGAAAAAGAGAATGCAGAAAAGACAAGTGGAGAAAACATTTGTATTGTAGGAATAAACAAATAAATGGTTCCAAAGAATTAGCTCAAACTTTCCCCCATATTAAACACTAAAAATCAAAACTTTGAAAATAACCAGTTTGATTCCCAATTATGTTTTTTCCATAACTCCAAAAGTAATCAAGTTAAAGACATGCGGTTTTTGTTAAAATATTTTAAATTGAAATTTATATCTAACATAAATATTTAATGAAAATTGTTAGAGCCGTTCTTGAGAAAATTCAATTTTTGTATGTTTTATACACATACAAATAAAAAAAAATTATTTAAAAAAAGTGAAAAAACAGTCTGGAGATATTGGCTAAATACACATACATACCAAATTTCATAAAAATTTATCCATCCGTTTGATCTCCAGCGAACTGCATACACACAGCCAAACAGACACCAACATTTAAAAAAAAACACATTTTTGGGTTCAGGGGACCCTAAAATGGATTTTTATACCAACTTTTAAAAAACTTTTTTGGACAATAACAATACTTTCTCAATGCTAACGCATATGGGAGAAAGTAAAATGTGTAGAACGACCCTGATAACGTAAACATCAACGGATGATGATGATGTCTATAAATGTTTACTTTCTTTGTGAAAAATGGGTTTTTGTAAATTAAACCAATAATTCAAAGTATTTACAAACAAAAAACGCCACATACAAAAATAATTTTCAGGAGATTAAACAGAAAAGCAGGCTTTGTTTATTTATAAGCACACTTCTCAAATAGTCATAGAAAAGGTAGCACTTATAACATATTTGTTGTAAATACCAGTCATAATTTGTTCTCTTTTATTTCAATTCAAAGCCGGAACTGACCAAAATAATCCTTTTATTCCAGCGATAACTTCATAATATATTATTTAACCATGAGCATTTTATTAGCATACAAATTCTGTTCATTATTAAATTAACACACCATATTATATAGTTAGATAATTCAAAATAATAATAATAATAATAGTTTTTAGGCTTATCAAAACAATGTTTTTTTTTCAACCATTTGATGGGTGAATTCCATTGAAGTCAGTGAAGGTGGTTGTTTCTCAAACTACCAAGTTACCGCTGAAAATGTAATAGCACCAGCCATACAATCTTAATGTCAACGGGCTAAAAAATTCTGTTCTGTTTCAACGGTACAATACGGGTTTTAGTGGACCATTAGTTAATATTACGAGTTTTTTAGTTTAAAATTATCAAGACACTGTGAAAAAGTGTTAAAATACTTAATTTTTTACAAAAACCTACTTACGCTCAACTAAAACCTATCAAACGATATAGTGTTGCGATATGATCATTATTACAAACCGAATTGTTGAAATAGAAACTCATGTTTTTGGCGTTTTCGTTAAGTGAAAAAAAACCCCTTGAGTAGAATAGTCATTGGCCAAAGCAAAGTACAGTAGAGCCTCATTATCCGACATTCCATTTCAACCGACATACCTGTCCCGAAATCGCCACCATAAAAACGTCTGATTTTCCAAGATAGTTGGGACCAGAACTGACTTTTATACCACGAAAATCGGTTAATTTGTTACAGCATTTGATTATGTACAGTAGTATATGTACTGTATTGCGTGAATTACGTAACAATTCAATACAGCAATAAGTAACTGGTCAGCCACTGTATTTTAGATTGAGCAGATACAGTAATTTTGTTGTTACTGTCCGACCTAACGTTCAGTTTTAGCACGGGATGTACCGTGTGAGCTATTATAAAAAGTGTATTTTTAGACTAGTGTATAAAGTTCATTTATAATTGTTTAATTTTATATTTAGCCCATTTTGCTCATTTACCTTTCATTTTAGGTATTGTTAAATAACTGTATACTGTAAATAACGGATACTGTACTGAAATGTTATTACGTTGTATTTCTTATTGTTATCAGTTTTATGTTGTGTTCTGCAATGCAAAGTAATGATTGTTTTAACATTACTAAAGTGTTATTTCTTAGTAAAATGCATTAAAGTACTTAAATATACAACATTAGCGCCTTTTTTGTAATTCCCCAATTATCCGACATTTTCACTTATTCGACGTCCACAGCCCGTATACGTCAGTTAAGTGAGGTTCTACTGCACACGGTGGACCAAAGGAAGTTTTTATATTACCTTTACTCGAAGATCATTGTACACGGGTTGAGGCAGAAAACTGTACTCCTGCTGAACCTTGCGAGCGTAAGTCCCGTACTGCTCACTGTCTGAGCCTAACACTGCCATGTCTAGGTCCAGGAAGTAGTGTCTATCCTCACAGCCATGAGCCCCCTCAGTCTTGTGTTCCTCTGTGCTGCTCGTGTCTGCAACCTCAAGGAGACTAATTACCTCAGAGTACAGCGGACTTTCCTAAATAAAGACATATTTTTTCAAATAAAAATACCTTTATATATTAATAGCAACTGTTATGTTGTGTTCAGAATATTAAAACATTTGCTTCAAACGTCTAAATGTCAACACTATAGATAGGCCGCTTAGATTGCAACCTACTGAAAGCACTGGTGTGAGAGAGATGAACTGAATGGTGGAAGTAAGACAGAGAACTACCCTTCGCACACTGTGTCATTCCATTTAATGTAGCCATGGAAAACTAGGTAGATAGTAGGCTGTGTGCTGGCAGTGCAGGAGTAAGTCCCGCCCTCTACACCATCAGCAGCAGTGACAATTGGTTTGTTTGATCAACCCTAACGAATCAAGATTGGAAAGATTAAATTTAGTATTCCAATAACAATTAATAATAACACAATTCATGATAATGTAAACATTAAATATCAATAAAGCAAACTTCTACAGTTGATTACGGTTACTTTTCACAGCTATACTGTTGCGAAAGTTAAACATCGACTCGAGCTAGAATGCAGAAATTAGTCCTGCCCTTGATGTATGGTGGCGGAGTGGTGAAACGATTTCCCTCTATTGTTGAAACCCCTATATGCACTAAATTATAACACGCAGGTCTCAATCTATCTGGCCCAACTGTAGAAACTGTTTATATTGAATTTTTTTTTACCAAAGAAGCTTATTTTGAAGTCACTGTGACATCTTTTACAATACAATCTTTGGCAAACTGAAATAAATAAAACTAAAATTTAAAGTGAAATCAAATCCAAGCAACTTCACACGAGCACAGTCTGATACGCTTGCTCACAGAGCTTATAACAATGAACATTCTCATAAAAAGTACACATTTAACTAAAATGTGAGAAATACACTAGAGTCCTGCAATCCCCAACCTCTATAACATCTAGATAACCTGAATATTTCTGGATACCTGAACAACCTAGTTGGGCGCAAAACACCCTGTGCACTGTCTGTGCAAGCAAGATTTTTTTTAAGTTTTCTAACAGTTTTTTTTCAGCTTTATCTTCCTTTGGCATAATGTTCCTTTATAAAATGGTGTAATTGTAAGCAATAAATAAAAGTTTTAAATGGTAATGTCAAACATTTCATAAAAACAAAAACTCTTTGGGCTAACAGTTCAAGTTTACGGGACTCTTCTACATATGAATAATATAATATAAGAAGGCTACTTTGTCACATTATATTTAAAAAGGTCCTGAGCTGATTTAAAGTCAAAACAATTTAGAATTTCATTACTTATTGGGTTTGTTTATTGAATTTTCTATTCATTACTGACATTCTGAGAAGGTTCATTCTTAGACTACAACAAAAACTAAATTCGATCTAATAAATCCATTATTGTTTTTCAATAATAGCATAATTACCTTAAATCTGCAAATTTACAAAAATTCCATTTATTCATTCATTATTAAGACACCAATCAATAGCCAGGACAATTAAGGGACCTACAGCTTTACGTGGAATCCGAACCTACACTCATTCGCTCATCTACACTCATCACACTCATTCGAAATCCATATTCGCCCATATCTTGACGATCGGCGTCTTATGAATAAATAAATAAATAAACCATGTAGTGTTAATCTGATTTTCAGCTAACTGACAAGCCTGACACTCAGTTCTCTTCCCTGCACACCATCTAAATCTTGAATACCATCATACATGGACATCCTTGGCTTCTCTAGTAGTGTCCATGTCGATGGCAACCATTGAGTGGATGCTGTGTCAGTATTATGAGGACCGAGAATAGAACCTATCTCCTCAACACTTTGTCCCCATTACAACACTGTGCCGACATTAAATTTATGTTAAGATATTTAAATCAGGTACATGCCTTAAGATCTATATATATATATAATATATATATATATATATATATATATATATATGTCCTTGTGAAAATTAGAACGGTTTAAAATTTCCTTTAAACAACTTGTGTGAAGAGGACCGTTCTCTCTAGCAGTTGTGCGACATTCATGAATAGTTTTACTAACGGACTTCAAAACTAAATCTTCATTAGTTAAAAATATAGCATTTATCTATTAATATTTTTCTAAATGTTATTGATAGCATACACATGTGTACTTTTATCATTTAAAAACTTTTTAAAATATACTTTAATTGTGATATTTTAGAATTGTTTGCTGTTAATATATCATCACAACACATTTATTACTAAACAAAATAATTTAAAAGTTCATTGTAACATTGACAATTGAAAATTTTATAGATATTTCATCTTGAAATGATATAAGTAATAACTTAAAGATTTTTACATTATCTTTTAAAAGGCTTAAACTTAACTTAGAACTTAACTTGTTATGTCTCTTTTTAGTAGATGATGACAGGAATGGTAAATTAAAATAATAGCATATTGTCAATTTTGAATATAATTTATAGCACTAAGATACTAAAAATTACAACTCTGGTGAAATAATATATCTCAAGAAAGGTGTAAAATAATTTCAAAATCAGGTATAGATCGTAAATAATCTGGCTTAGTTTTGTCAAATTTATCTATTAGTTTAACAATAAAAAATAAATTTGTCAAAAGTGCTTCAAACAGTAGGATTTTTTATCTACTTGTTCTCAAACATAATTATTGATCTAAAAGTTTGATTAAATATAATTGACTTTAAATTATCAGAGATAATAAATGGAAATAATAACAAATTTCGCAATCCAGAACCAGGGGGGGCCTCCTACAAACCTAATTTTTTTTGTAAAGAAACAAAGGGGAGCAACACTCAACAATAACTGTAATGGGCAATAGTTTTAAATAGTTACTTCATCAAGAAGGTAGCCCTTTCATCATAAATAGTTACTTCATCAAGAAGGTAGCCCTTTCATCATAAATAGTTACTTCATCAAGAAGGTAGCCCTTTCATCATAAATAGTTACTTCATCAAGAAGGTAGCCCTTTCATCATAAATAGTTACTTCATCAAGAAGGTAGCCCTTTCATCATAAATTTAATAATTTGTAAGCTTAGCTTCTTATGTGTATCATTATACATAATATGATAATAAAGATAATTTGAGTTTGATTTTTAGTTTGAATGACATTTTTTATATGTGTCAGTCGCCCCCTCCAAACACTAACCTTGGGTACACCCCTGTCCAGAAGCATAGAAATACTGTATACTGTATGTTGGCCACAATTAATTGTTAAAATGGAAGCCAAAATAGTTAAAGATATATACTCTTTGTTTTGCTTTCTACCTGATGAATAACAAAGATCACAAAATTCATAATATGAAACATTTCTTTACTTACACTAGTAATGTTAAATCTTCACAATAATTTTGGAATCCTCACAAATTGTAACACATTAATAAAATATCAACGTGAAAAATAATATTTCAAAGTTCTATAGAAATATTTCTTCTATTCCTTCCTTGGGGTCACTTCATATCAGTTGATTTCAAGAAATCTTTCAGGAAACCTCTTGCTTAATGTGAAATAAATTTTCACCTTGCTGTTCAGCAAACTAAAAATTAAGGAAGAGTCTTTGACAAACTCAGGAGATTGTGATACCAACTTCCCCACTTTTTGAAAGTCTTTCAAGAAGAAGACTTACAAAAACTGTTTTTACTGTCTAATTTATTTTATTTCGTTAACTTTTTACCAATTTTAAAATACTTCATTAAGACACAAATTCCAAAATCAGTGTAAACTGCATTGCTTACCCTTACATCTGATTATTATTAGACAGGTTTATACATTTGATTTACTGAATAATTCTAAAGCACACCAGTATGCAGAGTACTGCTAAAACATCAACTTACCGTTGCAACAATATCAGTCTTACTAACAACTATAGAAGGATGGAAAAGTAGATCATTTTGATACCTTGTTCTAATAAGAGAATGCTTCAATTTATCTTAAATAATATTAGTCTAAAATGCTGAACAATATCTAAATAATAAAACATACCAAACCAAGTTCACAGTCATTGAAGAATGTTGTAAAAAGTTCAATATTATTCTTGCTGTAGTCAACTGATTTTGGACTATATTCAAGGCTGCAACAAATATGTTTGATAAAAAACAACATTCTGAGCAAAATATGTAAGGAAAGATAAATCTAAAGTTTTACTCAAAAACTAGTGCAGTGAGAGCAATGGCGATGGGCCCATCTTCCTTCAATAGCACCATGGTGATATCCCTGTTTTTCAATTCAATTCAATTCAAAAATTCTTTATTTGTCAATGTACAAATATACATTAAATAGCATCACAATTCACATAATAATTATCATTAGATTGATTATTGTTCTTAATTTATCGTTGTACACAGTTAACCATGTCTTTACTGTAAATGTGAAATAAAATGAAAATCTGAAATGACATTCAGACTGGAGCGATACTGCCTTGAGGTTCTCATTCTGATTTAACAGTATACAATCTAAAAGTACAATTTTCAGTGACGAAAAGAAATACAGTATTGTATTTTTTTGACTATTGTTGAAGATGTTCGATATTGTTGGGAGGAGTACATGATTCATCAAAAGACACTTAGAGTACAGAAAAACTTACTTTATGTATAATTTTGAATGGTAATGCCATGTTTTACTGAACTAGGGTTTATTGAGTTAATTGGTATTTTAATTATTTAATAAGATTTAATATAGGTGTATTATAACCGTGCATTTATACAAAGATATTTTGAAAGTCAATAAAAATTGCAGTAAACTACAGAAAACTAATTAAGAATTTCATGAATAAAATATTTATATTAACAGGAGTTACAGAAAATCTCACTAACTTGATACCCGATGACTCGACAGCTGATGGAGTGCAAGTCTAGCAGGCTTTGTATTATGTCTAATTCGAATTGAAGGAACACACAAGGCTTATAATTATAATATGTGTCAAATACATTGAAGGAACGTTGTGTTGCATTATTTGTAACAACAAGGATCATCTGCAATAGATATTTTAAACCTCTGATGAAGAATTAAAATATTTAATATTTTAGTTGAAGAAAAGCAATCTTCGATTAAACAATTTAGTCAGTAAATTTAGCTATACTGTAATTGTTGGATATTCAAGACTTTTGCAGATATAATTATATACATATCATTCTTCAATCTTGTTTCTTACTGGATATATAATTTAATGTTATAAGATGAAACAAACACTCCAGTAAATAGTTATTTTTATTTTGTTAGGCCTTTCAGTAACAAAGTTACCATCTTCATACACACAAACTAAATTAATATTGTTTACATTTGATCGATTTGTAAAACACATGGTAAAATAAAAATAAAACATGGAATAATTTAAAAAAGAAAATAGTAAAATATATGTATAAATGTAAAAATTTTCTAAATTTAAAAATAGTTTTTTAATCAGCATAATATGTGTTGGTACATATACAGTACAAGTAAACGTCACACAACACAAATTTATTACAATATAAGCACAAAATGCACAAATATATTACAATACAAGTACAAAACGCACAAATATTATGGTGATTGATTTCGGTGAACCACGCTCACCTTCCTCAGACCAGAGGGATTCACAAAAGAATGGAAAAAAAAATAATTTTTGTGAATCCCTCTGGTCTGAGGAAGGTTAGCATAGTTCACCGAAATCGATCACCATAATATTCGTGCATTTTGTACTTGTATTGTAATATATTTGTGCTTATATTGTAATAAATTTGTGTTGTGTGATGTTTACTTGTACTCTAAATTTAAAATAATAGTGGTGAGTTTTCGAATGTTCCTAGATCGTTATTAACAAGAATTTCCTTGAATTTTTTTATGTATAAGCTTTCATAAGCATCTAATTGTTCTTTATTTTTAACTTCTTTTAGTAAATTACATTTTGTAAAATTATGGTTGAAATTGATGCAGTGTTTTGCTATGGCTGATTTCTCCTCTTGATAATTTAAAAAATTATATTTGTGTTCTTTTAATCTTGTTGAAATTTTTCTTTTGGTTTGACCAATATATTTTTATTGCAATTGTCACATTCAATTTTGTAAATTCTAGACTTTTCTTCATTTTTAATTTTGTCCTTTGGATTTAAAAGTAAATATTTTAATTTTGATGTACATTTGAACAATACATTTAAATTAGAGTGTTTTTTAAACTTTTTTCATTACATTTAAAAAAGATCCATATGTAACACTTCTCCAAACAGACTTTTCTTTTTTGGGTAATAGTGTTGTTTGGTTTTGTTTTTCAATTTGTTGTCTTTTCTTATTTATCATTCTTGTAATCATATTCAGATTGTATCCATAAAAAATTGCGGTTTCTTTGATTTTTGTAATTTCTTTATTAAAATTTGAAGTAGATAAAGGTGTATTAAATATGTTAAAATATGGTATAAAGAACTGTAAGCATACTGCATGTTAACACAAAATGAATTTAATACATGTAAGTCAAGTCACTGTTTACATTACATCAGAATATTATAACTCGAACAGAACAACAAAAACATTTTAGATATTTGTTGAACTAAAAACAGCTGAGAGAAAGAATTATTGAAAATGAACACAGAGATAATACTGAATCTCAACACTTTCCCTCATTTTTAAGAATTTAAAGTTTACTCATTTAAGTCCCATAGCTTGCCACAATGTCACTAGTCTTGGTTTATGAAGAGGCTTGGTCATGCAGTCTGCCAATTGGAACTCAGCTGGAACATGTTTGACTTTGATTTGTCCTTCTGCCACAAGCTCCCGTATGAAGAAATGCCTTGTCTGGATGTGCTTGGTTCTTCTATGATTCTCAGGGTTTTCAGCCAACCTTGTTGTAGCTTCATTGTCAATCTTAAGGACTGGTACTCCTTTCAACACTGTTATCTCTTCAAAAAGTCTTTTAAGCCATACGATTTCTCGACAAGCTTCACTTGCTGCAACGATTTCAGCTTCAGTGCTTGAAATCGCTACGCTTGATTGCTTCTGACTTATCCAGGTGATTGCTCCTCCTCCAAAATTACACACAACACCAGTTGTAGAGTGGCCAGTTGTTGAATCTCCAGCATGGTCAGCATCGCTAAAGCATTCTAGAAGATGGCAATTTTCTCTTGATTTGTACTCAATTCCATAGTCAGCAGTACCTTTAAGGTATCTTAGAATCCGTTTTACTTTTACAAAGTCATCTTCGGTAGGGTTATCAAGAACGCGGGATGCTTTACTAACAGCAAATGCTATGTCTGGTCTGGTTGCAGTCATTAAGTACATGAGTGCACCCACAGCTTCCCTGTAAGAAAACATTTCTTTTGAACTTTTCACTTTCCCTACTTGCTCTGATTTATTTTCTTTCACAATTGGTGTGGGAGCTGGTTTACAGTCTATCATGTTAAACCTTTCCAGTACATTCCTCGTGTACGCTGATTGAGACACTTTTATGTTCCCGTCCAGTTTCTTTTCTATTTCCAATCCCAAATAGTAAGATGCAGGTTTAGAAGTGATTTTGAATTCCTTCGTCAAGCGGTCCATAAATTCTTGCTGCATTGCTGAATTGTTTGACGCTATAAGTCCATCGTCTACATAAAGTGCCACGAGTAGTTTCTTCTCATCTTCCCGTTTTATGAATAGACACGGATCAGCATCAGTATTCTTGAATCCTTGACGATTCATAAAGCTGTTAAATCTGTTACTCCAACAGCGAGGCGCCTGTTTCAAACCGTAGAGACTCTTGTTTAGCCTGCATACACGATCTGTACCATCATTGAACCCGTCTGGCTGTGTCATGTAGATTACTTCATCTACTTGACCGTAGAGGAAGGCTGTTGAAACATCAAATTGTGTTAGCGTCATCTTTTCGACAGCTGCAACACTCAAAAGTGATCTGATTGTACTCAGTCTTGCTACTGGGCTGAAAGTCTGGTTGTAGTCCACTCCTTTTTTCTGTGAGAAACCTCTCACTACCAATCTCGCTTTGAGTCTGTCAACCGATCCATCAGGGTTAGTTTTGACTTTGTATAGCCACTTGCATGTTATACATTTCTTCCCAACAGGTAGTTTCTCCAGAGTCCATGTTTGGTTTTCTGAGTGTGACTTCATCTCGCTTTCCATAGCTTGTTTCCAGTAGGAAGAGTTGTCACTTTGCATGGCTTCTTTGAATGATTCAGGCTCTTTCAATTCTTGCATGTTCATAACTGCAGACATAACGTAGTCGTCAAATCTCTTAGGTGCGATGATTGTAGATCTATTTCGTAGACTGTAATCATTTGAACTCTCAGGTACGTTGATTTCTTCCTCCTCGTCATCATTTTCCTCTGATTCTTGAGCTGTTTCCTGATTTCCATCGTCGTTTGGTTCTGGAAGTTCATGTTCTTGACACCTTTCACTAGGCAAAGGGATTTGAATCTCTCTGTGTTGGACCAATAAGGGTTCTTCGTTAAAAACAACATACCTTGATCTTACCATTACGTTATTTTCTTGTATCCAGATCCGATAGCCACATTCATCGTAGCCTACAAGGATTCCCTTCTGTGCCTTCTTCTGCATTTTCTTTCTTCTTTGTTTAGGTACATGTGAATAACAAGTGCTTCCAACTATCCTTAGGTGCTTTATACTTGGTTTCCGGCCTATCCATAATTCATATGGGGATTTCTCATTTTCACTAGAAGGACCCGTGCGGTTGAGTATGTAAGCAGCACAGTTGATCAGTTCCGCCCATAGGCCTTGTGGAAGTGATTAATGCGAGTGCATCATGGCTCTTGCTGTCTCTATGATGGTCCTATTTTCTCTCTCACTGCAACCGTTCTGCTCCGGTGTGTAAGGCATCGTTAGAGTGTGTCTGATCCCTTCCTTTTGTAGAATATTTCGGACTATGCTGTTATCAAACTCGCCACCATTATCGCTCAAAATTTCTTTGATAATGTGTCCAGTTGTCTTAGCTGATGCCAGAAATAACTTAAGTTTTTCTGCGACCTCTGATTTTTCCTTCAAGAAAAATACACTACGGTATTTGGAATAGTCATCCTTGAACTAGACATAATATTTGTAACCTGACATTGAATTTTGAAACGGTCCTCACACGTCTATATGAATTCGCTCCCCAGGGGCTTTGGCTCGTTCTCTTGTGCCAAACTTCAACCTGTGACTCTTTCCATATACGCAACCTTCACACAACTCACTAGGCCTATTCATTGTCAGTTTTAATCCCAGTTCTCTCTCAACTATGGCTTTTACATGTTTCTTGTTCTGATGCCCCATCCGCTCGTGGTAGATCTGAAGAAGGTTTTCACTGTTCGTTAAAAGATTAGCTTGTATAGGCCTATCAGGTTTTATATTTCGTACATTCAGCTTATATAAGCCACCTCGTCTGCTTCGAGACCAGACTAGCACCACTTTCTCATTTACCTGCAGTTGACAAGTTTCAGTTTTGGATACAAACGCACTCTGTAAATGCTTATCTTGTGAAGCGAGTACTGAAAACAGGTTTTTCCTTATATGAGGTACGTACCACACATCTTCTAGTGTTATCCTGTCCCGACTTCCGTTCACTTCGACGTCCAGTTCAATAGAACCTTTTCCTAAGGCTTTTATAGAATCTCCGTTGGCGGTCATTACTGTTTCCTTAGCAACAAACAGCTGAAACGTCTGAAACAAATCTTGCCTAAATGTTACATGATTTGTTGCACCATTGTCAACATACCAGCAGTCATAGTCGTCTTCAGACATCATTACATCAATTGACATGAGTGTCATATTTGAATTAGCTTTAGGCCTACTATTTTCAGGAGTAGTTTCTGAAGTTGACGGTTTTGGCGGTCTACCGTCTGCTTTCCACTTGGCGCACTGTTTTACTTTGTGCCCATCTTTGTGACAATAATGACAAAAAATTTTCTTGTTAAATTGTTTTGCTGTCGAGCTAGGTTTTACATTCACTTGACTTTTAGTCTTACCGTCTGATTTGACAAACAAAGCTTCTTGACATTCTTTATTCTGATTATTCCTTTCCAACGCTTTTTCATACGCACACAGTTGCGTAGTCAGGTTATCAACGGTCCGATCAGATTTTGCCATTAATAACCAGCTTGATTTAAAAGCAAAATAATCATCTGGTAACATTCCCAAAATTTTACAGATCAAAAACAAATCAGGTAGAACAAATTTGTTGTCTTTATCCTTTGATATTTCTAGCTTCAACTCATTCCACAAGTTCTTAAGCTTTGAAAGATTACTAGAAATATCTTGGTTTGGATCCCTATTGAAGCTGAAAAACTCTAGACATATGTCATAGGCCTTGTCTTCAGATACTCCGTCAAACAACCTGTGCAACTCTAGCCACACATCTCTTGCTGTTGAGAAACGCATCACTTTCTCAAGTGTTGTATCTGACAGATTGCTTGTAATAAGTATCATGGCTGTACTATCAGCCTTCATGAACTTTTCCAAGTCCAAGGTATACTTGGTTACCTCTTGTGCTGAAGCTCCATCTGCCGTTAGCGTAGGTTTTTGCAGATTTCCCTCCACAATGTCCATCACACCAGGCTGACTCCTCAACAAGATACTTATTTTAAATTTCCATGTTGCTCAGTTCTCCTTACCATTCAGAAGTCCTATTTGTACTTTTGCAAACTCCATCTTCGTTAGCCTAGCCTACCTTTTCCAGTACTGGCCTATTAGTTTACAAAAAGAAATTACACTTACGTAAAACCACGCTCTGCTACCATGTTAAAATATGGTATAAAGAACTGTAAGCATACTGCATGTTAACACAAAATGAATTTAATACATGTAAGTCAAGTCACTGTTTACATTACATCAGAATATTATAACTCGAACAGAACAACAAAAACATTTTAGATATTTGTTGAACTAAAAACAGCTGAGAGAAAGAATTATTGAAAATGAACACAGAGATAATACTGAATCTCAACAAAATAAACGATGAATTAATGAATGGTATGTAGCTCTTTTGTCAGATGCTGAATGGAATGAATCAATTGGTATGAATCTTAAATTTTGTGTTGGTTTTCTATAAATATCGAATTCAATATTACCAGATGCTTTGTTTCTTTTAAGAAGGATATCTAAAAAGCCAATGGAATAGTTGTTTTCAATTTCATAAGTAAATATATTACTAATAAACCTCTGTATGTCACAAAATACTTTTCAAATAAATAATGAATATTACAACCAAATAGAAGGAATACCTATGGACAATCCTTTATCTTGTGTCATTGCCGATATATTTTTAAGCAATTTTGAACAACATGCAAAAAATGCGTTAAATTACTTTCCTAGAATTTGGATTCGATTTGTAGATGATATTTTTTCGTTTTTAATAGGAATGAGAATCTTCAAAATGTTATAAAAGATATAAATGCATTTTATCCAACCATAAAATTTACTTATGAAATTGAAAACAACTATTCCATTGGCTTTTTAGATATCCTTCTTAAAATAAACCAAGCATCTAGTCATATTGAATTCAATATTTATTTATAGAAAACCAACACAAAATTTAAGATTCATAGTAATTGATTCATTTCATTCAGCATCTGAAAAAAGAGCAACATACCATTCATTAATTCATCGTTTATTTAATACACCTTTATCTACTTCAAATTTTAATAAATAAATTACAAAAATCAAAGAAACCGCAATTTTTAATGAATACAACCTGAATATGATTACAAGAATGATAAATAAGAAAGGACAACAAATTGAAAAACAAAACTGAACAGCACTATTACCCAAAAAAGAAAAGTCTGTTTGGAGAAGTGTTACATATGGATCTTTTTCAAACATAATGCAAAAAAGTTTTAAAAAACACTCTAATTTAACTAGCCAGGAACATTATTTGAAAACTCCCACTATTATTTTAAATTAAAAAAATTGTTTACATACATTTTTATTATCTTCTTATTTAAATTATTCCATATGTTTTATTTTTATTTTACCATGTGTTTTTCAAATCAATCAAATGTAAACAATATTAATATTGTGTGTCTGAAGATGGTAACTTTGTTACGAAAGGCCTAACAAAATTAAAAAACTATTTACTGGAGTGTTTGTTTCATCTTATAACATTAAACTATATACATAGTTAGTAATAAATTTATTATGTAACACATGACTATCGTGTGTTCATTTACTAAAATCCATTGCAAATTTCAATGTCCTAGATAACCAGACCACCCCCAAACTCGACATCCTTTTGGTCAACAACAAAGTGACAGATTAGTAGATTTTATTGTATTTACAAAACTTCCTATAAACCATATATTTATAAATTAATTTATATAAATATATAAAACCAGATGTAGAGTTATTGTAAGTTGAGAAAAATCACATACTGCCTGCTCCAATGGTGATGTCTTAATGTGAAGGAACAGATAGGAGTTGATCTGACTCTTTAACCGATTTTTCGGTAGGCTTAGTAATGATGAAGTAAGCTAGAGCCAAACTGATCTGCCATTAGACTGCAATATACTTGAATTGCCAGGTTGGGAAGATATAATCGATTAAATTTTTTAGAGAACAGCAATTTTAAATTGTAATGCACTACAGTGCTTATAAGTTTACATTTAGACATTTCTTATCAACTACATGATATAGGTATTAACTTATTTTGCAATGAATATTGTATTATTTGGATAGGACTTTAAAAAATCTTCATTGTGTTCCATTTAGCCCCTTATTTTCATCAAGACAATTTTTTGTGTGGATTGGTTACAGTCAAGAGAATAGAAATTCCATTTTATTCTAATTCTATTTTCCCATAAATTAATAATTAAATGTAAGAATTTAAGTGACGTGTTGACTAGTATTTTGCTAAATAAAATTCATCATTCAAACTTTTAATGCAATTAATTGTATGGCATGTATAGTAAATTACATGGTATTTATTGCCACATATCATAAGTAAGAACTCTACAGCACTGTTTTAAAGTCTGTAATACAGGAGATCTGGTATGCTAATAACTTGAAGTTGTGGATTCTAATAATAATAAATCACAAATTGATTATGGTACAAAAGACTAATCACTTCATAAAAATTATTAGAATACTTAATAAACTCATCCACTAACCAAGCAATTAAGTATATAACATTGATTAAACTCACTACTGAAAAAATAGGGCGAAGGCAACAGCAACTGGATTCTTTAATTGTGATTTCACTGATAAAAAATGTTTGAATTTTTCTTCTAGACTTTCAATGTCATGGTATTGTCTACCTTCTGATGTATAATTTTGTATTATTTTAGACCACCAATATTGCTTTTTATCAAAATTTATCCCAGCATCATTTGTTATTTCTGACCATTCTCTTTCTAATTCAGCAGACATTTTAATTAGTTAAACTATATTACAAACTAATGTAATACAAAATATGATGGTAAGACAAACTAATTTACATTTCTTTCACCTCCGTATCTGTTTTTCAAAGAAGGCGCTGATCAATAACTTCCTATGGTCACAGTACTGCCAACTACTGATACAAAACATTACATACACTCTAATATTTTATTTACAATTACAACAACTTAATAAAAATGTGTTTGGTTTTTATCGTTGTTAATTTTTATTAGGCAATACAATTAATTGTCTAAAAAATATTTTACAAATATCTACACGACGACACATATTTGACCTAATGTACAAAAAATCTCCTGAAGTGAATATTTCTAATCAAGTTTTTTTTTGTTTTTCATTTTAAATGTCTATATATATAAATCAGGTATGTATTCCAAATTTGTATTTCATAGATTTATATTGTATCGTAAAATCACAGTTTTAATCAAATGCATGAATTAAAATAATTTCGAGCACCTGAATTGCACTTGGTATAGTATAAAGTCTATGGTAACAACGTCCTTTTTATTAATTCTGTATGTACTCTCTGTCTCAATAATCTCGCCCCGCACCTCAAAACCAAAACATAACCTATTCACAAATTCAACTCTGTACTGTGCCGAACTAAACTTAATTACATTTATTTAACCTTCTGAAGAGTTTGTATTTTTATTTGAATACTTATCTATAATTTTATCTGTCAAATGGATGATGAAGCTGAGACATATAAGTTATGGAGAATTAGAAAGACAGTCATGCAAGTAAGTATCCATAATATTGATATACCTACAGATTCATTCAAAAATAACTAAGGTTAGGTTTAGTTTGCTTAGATTAGGAAAACCTCTGTATTTTGTACAGACTGTTCATACTTTGAGGCTGATATCCTTGTGTGTTTCTGCGTTTTTAATAGAATGACCATATTTTGATAGGTTTATTTAATTCAGCCTGCCCAGTTCTTACAAATAGGCCTAGTTGTTTTTTAGCTGTCATAACTTTATTTCTTGTTGAACTAGTTTTTTTTCCTGTTATTTCGCTTTTTATTGATGGGCCTTCTATAGGCTATTTACTTTGTCCATTATTCCTTTGAAAATATCAAATCTAAGCAATCAGTCAGGCTAACATTTCATAAATAGTTGATTACCAATTAGTCTAGTCATTATATAGATCAGTCTATCATATTACATTTGTTTGTACTTGTTAAACGTGAAAAGATCAGAAGTACTGTAGTCTTTGTAAATAAAAATAGGCCTTTCCTATAACTATTTATAGAATTTGGTTAATAACATTTTTACCATCTTCATACAGTTTTATCAGCTGTTGGCTTGTTGGTACAGTGATTCCCAACTTGTCAATTACTCTTTTCCAGTTTTATTGAACATGTTTGGTATACTAATTTTCATAAATGTTAATGTAAGCCTGTCTTTTTCAAGCTTTGTCATGACCGGGGGTACCTAGTAACTCAGGATGAATTGGATCAAACACTTGATCAGTTCAAGGACCAATTTGGAGATAAACCGAGGTTTGTGCAGAGTTCTTTTTTTTAAATTATATCTACTTTGTTATCTCCGTTCACATGCCTCCAATGTAGGCTACTCATATTTTAATCTTTAGTATAGTTTATTAACTTTCTATGCAGTGAGCATTGCATAACGCACAGCCTTTTTCTGTAGTAGGAAAATATTGTGGACTCTCTGTTTTCATGATCCTATAAAAAGAGCCTGAGGGAAAGAATAGAAGAAAAATTTAATAAATCTGTTAAACATGTTCACTTCAGAGGAAAAATTATTTGGCTTGACATAGAGGTGATAAAACTGTTATAATTAGGGAAGGCATATTATAAACTAATGATTGAAACAGCAATCGTCATTGTTGAAACTAAAAATAATTTGGATTAAATCAAACGAGGAATAGTGAGAATAGGATCATATAAACTTGGTAGGCAAGGCTTTATGGATATCTTCACTTGATCTAGATAGATTCCCACACAGTGAACAACCACTCTGCTCCCATCGTTTCTCCCCTCCACTACCTATCCAATCGTGTATTTTGCTTTGAACATATTTGAATCTAAATTAAGTCCCATGTTTTAGTTTTCGCAAATTTTCTAAACAGTTAATTATCAAATGTAACTGCTTTAGTCTGAAGGAAATACTTTTTAAAATTTAATATTACAATATCCTTCTTTAATGATCTTGATTTCATAAATCAGACTGCTTTGTACAGCTGATATGCTTGTTTCAACGAACGGAGCATATTTCATACTTACCACTAACGTGGTCAGAAGCTTGACAAAACCCTTGTCAAAGGTCTCTAGAAAGCCTTGATGCAATTGATGCTGAGACTGAGCAGAGAATTTGTAAAAGACTGTGTGTGTTTATTACTGTTCATGGCCACTTCAGGAAACGCTTAGGTTAGCCTCCACACTGTAAAATGGCTCTGTTATCTAAGCAATATGATGAAATCGTGGATCGTATAATCTTTGAATGTGAGGATTTGGTCTGCTCCAGGCATTAACTCTTCGAGGCTCACATCCATGCACAATGAATTATTTTAAAATTAGAAGCAAGATCCTACACCTGATAAAGAGTACAGGAATTAGATTCAGCAACAAAAATCAGCTGAAAATGTTGTTAAAAGATTTAATACTTTAAGTACTGTCACTATTTACACATGTGTACTTGAACAATGGGATAGTGCTGTACAATGTGTATATGCATTGAGAGGATAAAGGGGTTAGGATTACCCTAGATCTTTGGTTTCCATGTACAGATATGACTAACAATCTGTTCAAACCTGAACAATTTTTGGGATAATTTACTTAGTGTTGTCTATGATAGAATAATTTCCTGAGTAAGGAGTCCTCTTTCTTTATTTTCTTGTTGACTTCAAGATGTTTTGAACTCTTTAATTTGATCCAAAGTCTGATAGCTTACCTGTTAAGCTGTACTTGCACCTGTTTGCTTTATTTACATACGTTAGATTTTATCTTTGATTCTTGATTATTTTTTTACCAAGCAATTCCTACATTAGTTCCTGTTAATTATGTTTTGTGTGCAGATTGTCTCTTTAGATTTGATAAATGAAGAATGTACATTTTAATGTGATTGATATTTGCTAATTGTTTTTGGGTTTTGTTTCAGTGAAAAGCGTCCAGCAAGAAGTGACTTAATTGTTTTAGTGGCTCACAATGATGATCCAACAGGTATTATTCCATTGTTGTAAGTTTAGAAATAAATAAATTTAAAACCGTGCATTTTTCTTTTTCATTCAACAATTTTTTTTGAGAAACAGTAGCAGATGAAAGTGGTTGCTGAAAAAGTCTCAGAAAAAATAGGCTGAGAGAAAAACATATGATGAGCCAAGGGCATAGAACTCTGCTTGTAACTCTTTGGGAACATGAGGTTGGCTTTCAAAATGTCTACCTTTAGACATAAAATTAAAGATACCACAAGAAGGTGAAGTATTTAGTATAGTCAAACTTGATACCATACTTAGTTGGAGATTCCATTTCGACTATTCTCTTAACAAAGCTACTACTGCAACCCACCCTCATAAAATCAAATGCTGGGCCCTCCAAGGGTGGGTGCAGAGGCACCGGACTCAGGAGTACACAGAACAAACAAACACAAGTTGCGGCTAAATAATAGTCTATTTAACAAAAATATTTGTTTAAAAAGACATTTTGTTTAATTTATTTAACTTAGGTTGTTGCCAGTTCAAGACCTAAGCAATCTTTGTAGGCCTATCCAAACAAATTTAAAAAAATTATAATACTATTACATATATATCAAATAACAAGAACTCTTGTAAAAATTTGTACATAATACCAGGAGACAGAGCTTCGCTCAGTTGAATTTTGCAAACTGAAAGTAGCATCAATATTTCCCTGAGGATCGTTTATTGTTGCTCTTTCTTGTAGGTTATTAATAACATTCCGTTTTGGAGATCTTCCGCATTTATCTTTAGCCCCTTTGTGGAACTCCGTCTACGGCCTCACAGGGCAAAGTTCGGCCTGCGGCCTCAACAAGGAAGGCATTCTGCTACAGTCCCATTTGTGGATCTCGGCATTTAGCCTTGTGAGGAAGATCGGCCTATGACCTCGCCAGGATTCCTAAGCAGTATGACTATGACTTTTGGTTTTTGGGGCAGTGGAACCCATAAACATAGTTTTTTCTAAAATAAATACTAATAAGATATAAACACATTTTTTATAAGGAGTCAAAAGATAAACAGTGATAGTGAAAAAAAACAATTTGACAAAGTATATAAGTTGGTAAACTATACACAAACATATGTACAAGTAAACCAAACACACATGATCTTCTAAACAATAAAGTTTTAAATAATTCCCACACGGGATGCAAGGAGTGTCTGGGGCAGATATTAGAATTTTCCCAGGGTTGAGACCGGTGCCAATCGATTTCTCTTGGTCGGAAACCCCCCAAAAAAGTAAAACTTTAATAATCCTTGGAACCAAAGAAAATGTCATCCTGACATGGCTTGTTTTAGATAATAAGATTGTATTTTCTAACTAATTATTTTGCTTCAGACCAGATGTTTGTGTTTTTCCCGGATGAACCCAAGATTGGCATCAAGACTATAAAAACATATTGTCAGAGAATGCAGGAAGAAAACATCCACCGGGCCATCATTGTGGTACAGGCAGGAATGACACCTTCTGCAAAGCAGGTATACTTACTGTTTGCCTTAAACTGTTTTAATTGAGGTGTACTCATTCGTTTTTGTGTATTTTTAAATTACTACGTCGTGCCTTTCATTCCATACTTAGCAAAAATAAGCTTGCTACTATTCAGAGAAAAAGTAGCAAGATTGCCGGCGTGGAGGCTCAGTGGCCAAGGCTTTGGACTGCAGAGGGCAAGTTCCATGGTTCAAATACCCTACTGAGCTATCGGTCAGTCAATAATTCACTTATTGAATAAAGTTTACACAAATGTCTGCAGGATCATGTGAACTGGTTTGTGAATTAAAGCAAAAAGGATTACCAACCTATTAATTTTAATACTATAAACATACATCTTATACAGGCAATCCCTCACAGACATCTAATCCTTACTGGTCCTACTTACATAGGGGCAAAAATATTAAACAAATTACAGACAAAGAACACTCAGAATAAATGGGGGAGCGGTAAGAGGGGCTAGAGGTGTGCCAAACAGTACCAATGCGGAAACCAGCTGCAACTGCGACGGTGCCGGCCGTGAGACAGTACCGCGAGACAGTTCCAGTTCCAAACAGTTCCACGACTCATGAGACACACTCTGTGGTACTTTTAGCTTTGATGGTGTCAGTTCTAAAGTACCATAAAGGGTGTGAATTTTTAATCATAATTTCAGTTCCAGCTTGGTACTTATAAGATAATCATTTACTCTGTTAAACACATGTTTGATTTTAATACAACATAAATGTAAATATTCATCTATAACGTTCATTTTTATGGATATATCGATTAAATGCTTACGATAATGCATATTAAAAAAGAGATAATCTCAGGAATAATAAGATTTAAAAAAATAAAAAAAGGATAGTATGATTTATTTTACAAAATATCCAGTTAACATTTTTAGGCCTATATATGAACAAAATATTAAATATAGTCCACTTTTTGACATAATTATAGTTTATATTTAAATAGAGAGTTCCCTAACTTTTGTAGTTTTCAACTAAGTTCGTCTTTCGTTTATAATTAAACCCGTTTTCGAAAAAATATGTTCACAAAGGAATAGACGTGGCAATGAAACATAGGTATTGTTTAGCCAGAGTACTTAGTGATGGGTATAATAAATTAGTACTAATATAAGATAATAATGATACTATAAAGGCCGAATACTACGATTAGCGATAGCACGCACGCAACTGTTTGGTTTTGGCTATTAAATTATTTAAAGAGTCTACAGAAGTACAGGTCGAGACTTGTTTCATTTCTAAGAATTGCATAGTCCGTGAGAATGGGTACTGATGACGTTGCCGGTACTGTATCACTGGCTCTGTGGAGTTGGAAGTTGGAACTGGGAGTTCCAAATGTTGTAGCGGAACTGTCGCGGTTACGAGTGTGAAACAGTACCAACGAGACAGTTCCAGTTACTTTGACCCACCTCTAAGAGGGGCTGTGTGAGGCAACGCAGAAGACTATGGCCTGCCGTTAATTTACAGCTGGGTCCCCGCTGCCGGCTGTAATAGAGACATATGGGCTCTCTAGGGGACACACGTCATCCTGCATGCTATTAATAATTTTCTCTTTGCGTTCAAAGCTTCTAGATCTTACTCGTTTCTTTAAGTCTGATACATCTGGAGTAAGTAATATACTCCTATTTCATTAATAAACAATGCCTTTAAAGCTGGTTTATTGAAAAATTTTATTCTCCTATTCTTTAAATTAATTTTTTAAATGGATTTTTTTAAAACAAAAGCAGTTATTCATCATTAAGACATACTTTGTGAAGATACAGATTAATGTGGCTTGTGGTTGAATGTAATCAATGGAGATGAATGGGTGTAAACTTTGTTACTTACTAAGGTTGACTGATCCTCAAAAAGGACCTTTTAATATAATACTAATAATAATACATAGTGCAGCTAAAAATCCTTCAGCTTATGGTTTGATCTCATAAATGTACTATTTAAGGTTTATTCTAAGAGGACTGCTTTATTCCATGTTAGGTCTTTACGTTAATTGTATAAGATAATCATCACTATTATTACTCTCAGTTATTCAGTACTGTATTTCATTAAGGTTATTTCAAACAGAGAACCCCCCCCCCAGGCATGAAGACTACGAAGCTTTGATACGAGACCAGTGATAATGGAAGCACATCATCTCACTAACAGACTAACTTCTTTTTCTCTTACCACTACATATTTGCATATTGCATTAAATCTTAAAATATTATGTCAAGTTTCTTGTGAAAGTAGAAATGACATTTTTTTTTCTCAATGTAATACTTGTGATTTTTCATATGCCTAAACATTCCATAAAATTTATTGTGTAACGGAGGAGGGGGTGTGGGAGGCTTTCATCTGAACAGGAAGGGGCTTCGTAAAAAAGTTCAGGAACCTCTGATTTAGCTGTTTTGTCTATTGGATACTGTGTATTTGTTTCAGTCCTTGGTAGACATGGCACCAAAATACATCCTAGAACACTTTTTGGAGTCCGAGCTGCTGATTAATATTACTGAACACGAACTGGTTCCAGAACATGTTGTACTTACGCCCGAGGAGAAACAAGAGCTGCTTCACCGATAGTATCCTTTATACATTCATAGCCATATTCGATATTTATTTTAGCTAATATGATATTTTATGTTAGTTACTTTTAGCCGATTAGTCTGCATCACCTTTTCACATAATTTCAGTGACCTTGAAACTAATTTAATCTTAATGATAATGCAGTTATGCATAGATTCAGCAAACATATTTAGTTTCATTCTAGAAATGTTTTTATTACGTATTTTTGTCAGGTAGAATAATAATTTATCTTTTTTTAAATGAAATAAAGAAAACTTGGCAATCCTCATATCAATATGAATCTAATAAATGGGAGACAAATAATTTTATATGAAAATATTTTTTTGAGTGTCACTTTACGATGGTGACTGAATCAAGCGCCAAGAATGTGTCATCTTCTTGAAGGAATGTTTTTTTTTTTTTTTTTTTTTTTTTTTTTTTTTTTTTTTTTGAGTCTGAATTACTCTTAGAGCCAGTAAATTTTTTTATGAATGGTTCATAGTTTTTATTGTGATTTATGTATTGTTTATTGTGAAGTTGGTAATTTTATTTTTACACGTACAATAAAACTGGTTGGCATTTTTCATGTAGAAAAATAAGAAAGTTTTTTTCTCTGACACTGGAAAAATGTTTCAATGTGCGTCGCTTAAAATATAAATCTTAAAAGAGACGTTCCATGACATTAGTTTCTGTACCACTGATGATCGCAAATTTCAGCCGTATAATTTGTGAAGTAGTAATAAAGTTGCTGTCTTAGGCCCAATTAGATTATATAATACTAGGTTATTTTTTTGAAAATGTTATTAGTTAATATTTTTGCAATCATTACAGATCAACACTAAACACATTTTCAATTTTTCAAAACGTCCACCTTTTTACCCCTTTTACTCAGATAAAACGACTAGAAACCTCAGCTCCAGAAACAAAATCAAAGACTGGGAAGTGTATAGGCTGTATATTAATGAAGAAATCAAAACAAAAACTGTGCCGTTTATAACACAATATCTATATGGTAGTCTGAGGAGATCTAGTGAATTTGTTGAATCACTAATCATTAAAATTTGTCTTTGAAATTCTCTTTTACCTATATCTGGATTGATAATGACAAGTAATATGTTTAGTTTATTTGTGATTACACAAAATAAAAACCGTTGTCATATTCATTTTGGTGCACCTCTACAGAAATTCAGTCTTTACTCAGTGTTGGAATATATTTTACTACTATTTTAGATTCACAAGTGTTATCTTGTGTTGATATCCTGGTTGAAGTGCAAGCCTCCTAGCTCATGTAGTATGAGAGGTCGGGTTCAGGAAACAATAATTACTAGCTAAGGAAATTTATGACGTGAAATTCAGGTAAGCAAATGTTATTAGGAAATATATTAACAACTGTTATATAACCTGTGATATATATTTTTGTATTTTCTTAACCTTCAAAACGCTGGTTTGAACATTCTATGCTGAGATTTTTAAAGCGCTGTGATTTTTTTTTTTTTTTTTCTTTATAATATTGACAAATGTGTATAAAATGTATCAAAAATTTAATTTGTTACATACCAAACTGTCCATATTAACTTGCAAAATACACTTTTTTTTATTCTGATGGTTTTAAACCCTGAAACATTCTATTGAATGATTCAAAACCTTTTATGCTGTTTAAAAAAAAACATTATTTTTTTCAAGTATTTGGTATATAAATGTTTGAATTGAAGGCATATGTAATAATTGCCTTAAAATATGCACAACGTTGTGTCTGCGTCTCATATGTAAGAACGTAAGCAATTTTAATACTATTGTATATTGCAAAAATATGGTTTTTATAGATTCTTGAAAAAATTTGCATATAATTTGATAAATATAATATTCGTGAACTTAAAATTCCACTGAGATTAAGTGGAATAAAGGACTTAAAAGTCCTAAATTTGCCACATATTTCATGAATAAGACAAAAATATATATGGTCAAGATTGGTTTGAACTGAAACTTATCTCCATAACATGTGCTAGTACAGTGATACTGCTGTGAATTTGTTGGGTTAAACGATCTACTCCAAACTCTAACAATGCACAAGCGATCCTGGACAACTCGGTCCAAGCCCCCTTGGGGATTTGAAGGTTTAGAATATTTTTGTTGGGCTGGCATTAAAACTAAAAAAGTGTTGACTGAGTACTATAAACGAATTTTCTAGTATTCTACTCAATAATACGTGTGTGTGTGTGCGCTTGTTCATGTGTGTTTGTGTGGTTCTAATTGCACCTTTTAGTACATATAGAGGTGTGTTGTTACCAAAACTAAAATAGAGTAACTAAGAGTTAGCAAGGATATTAAACTGACATCTCGTTTTATTTACTTAGTATAAATAAAATGACCAAGAGAAGGGCAGAGTGCATTTGACAATGTAACTGAGTAGATGAGTCGGAAGGTCTTTTTAGCAGATCGTACTGAATTAGGCCATTTTCATATATTGAACTCTAGTGGGAGGTGAACAGTAACCAATACGGTTAGGCAAGTTCATAAGAAGTTCCCAAAAATCATAACTTTTTACGATATTTTAATGCTCTTAAAATCCTGATTTGTTTATATTTTCTTCCATATATTCATTGTAAATATTCTTACCACTTCAGTTTTGAATCGAAACACTTATGATGATCTCGTAACAAATATTCTACCTGTTTAGTACTTTTTACCCTGGGGTGTGATGTTGTTCGCATCCACAGCAATTCTTTAAAGCTGTACGTACACCCTGGGTAGTTCTAAACGAGCAACAAATCTGGTAGCTGGATTGTCACGATTTTGTGATCTCCCAGCTATGGCAGCTACCACAAAATATAAAAAAAGACCCTTTTGAGGACCAAGCTAATTTTAAATTAATAGGTTCTGTTTTAAACGTAGGACATTTTAACGCTGAGGGCTTGAGCAAGGTGAAGAGTGAGTGCATTAAAAGTTGTATTAACGCAGGATGACAAGAAATTGGGACTAATTATTCCATTTTAACACTCTACAATAATTGGTAAAAAAACTACAATAATAAAATTTAACAGTAAACATTTAATGTAATGTCTATAGGCAGCAGCATTGTAGATGGGCAATTTCCTGTACCGTTACATACTTTCTCGACAACAAAAGCAGAGTATTCCTTCATTTGTGTTAACCGATCTTCCAGTGTCATTGTCTCGCCCTACCTTTCGTATTTCATCTATCTAAGGTCGACGGTAGTATTCTCGTCTTGGTTTTAAGTGCAGGGTGCCGTTCAGTCCGATTACTGAATGAAATTATCGTATCTATCCTGTTGTTTAGCGCAATCTGCCTTTCTCTCTTAATAGTGCAGGGAACCATTCAACATTTTAACCTTTTTTATGGTATCAATACCACATTTGCCGTACATATTGGCGACGAAAACACTAATTGATTCAGCATTTCAATTTCGTTATGAGATAAGCAACTGTCAACCATTTACCACTCATATCAAAACACTTTAATAAAATTTGAACAATAACAGTAACAACAATAAATTACGACAATATTTCCAATACCGTACAGTATTGTAAAATCATGAAAGTCAACTCACTAAAACAACCACAGTAGTGCAAAAGCAGAGTCGAGTTGACTAAGCCTATGGTGTTAGGTGATGATGTATGTTAGGTGATGATGTATGTATGTTAGGGTGGGAAAATTATTTCAATAGTAGGGGGTACAATATCATAACGTCTTGTGACGGCCCTGCAGCACCTTAACTTAGCACCAACAGCCAATAGAGACACAGATTACTGTTAAACAATTATATGATGTGTCGTGCTAGTTTTCCTTTTACTAATGGCTTTATATTTATTTTCATTGTCTGATGACTAGCTCAGTTAATCCGGAGGCGTGGTTAATCGGGGTTCAGATAAACAAGATTCTATTGTATATGTAATATATAAAAGGAGATGCCAATCTCCCTTTTAGCCTTACTCTGATCATTCCCCATAAATTATTGATCTGTACAGGGAACTTGTTAGACAAAGTAAGAAGAGAACCAGTTCATTACAAAGTGACATTACTGATAAAAACTGACAGTCAAGGCAGGATTTTAACTTGCAACATCTCTAACCCAATCTCAAAGTCTTGATGCCTTAAACTGCTCGGCCACTGGCTTGCCCAACTTAGTTAATTGATTGTTCTCTGCTCTTAACTTGTATTGCCTCCGTTGAAAGGCAATTAATCTATACATTTACATTTTTCTGTAAATAGCTGTCATGTGACATATTCTCTAATGTATTTTCTTATCTTATTGGCACAAAATCCTGGTCCTAATCTCTTTCTTCCAGAATTCAGTTAATTCATGGAATATTCTCAGGGAAACAGTTTTTTTTTTATGTACTGTATTTCCTGTAAGATACTGTTCTAGTCATTTTGTCTTCCACTATGTACGATGATTGTATAATCTCGTACAATCTCGTACGATGATTGTACGAGATTATACTAAACGATCTATGATTGTACAGATCTATTGATAAGGGACCAAGGATAGTTGCCTGCTTGTTTGTTGGATGTTGTATAGTTGGATCCTTGGGGGAGGCTCTGGTTGTTGATGAAGTAGGAACCAAACTGGATTCAGTTACCTTTCCAAAACAGTTGTTAATGCCAAGTACTGGTTTGTTCCCAATGTATGTCATTGTTGAAATTCAACGTATAAATCATTTCTTCATGATTGAATACAGTTAATAGCAATGGTACAAATCAGAGATGAAACCAACTCCTCATGCCTGTTCTTTTGACATATGAAAGCAGATATAAATCTTGCTGATTAAAAAGTGTAATAAACTTTTCAAACAAGATAATGGTGGAGTCACTTAACAAAATGTCATTCCATTTGGTTCCCCCTTGTTCTTGAATTCTCAAATATTATTTTTTATTTAGAAATACTATGATATTTATATTACATTGATAGTCTTTCAGTTTTCATCGTCCTACAGTGAAATCTGTATCATACATGAAACTTGAGATCGGGAATCGATGGATGGTAGAAATTCTATTATAAATATATAAAGCAACAGTAATTTGGAAGAGAAATGAAAATATATATAAGTGAATAGTGCAGACTATTTAATTCGTACTGATATACAGTGTTACGCTTGATTCATATGGTACAGCGTAAACAATAAGGAAACATATAAATTGCGATGACTGATGACAGTTAATTGAGGTTTTACTGTACTTTGAAAATTGTCTTAATATTTACTCTGCTTTCCTCAGATATTTAAAAATCATTCCTCAAAGTTGATTTGTTGTTGTTGTACAAAATGAAAGACATATGTACACTTGTTTGCTGTTCTAGTTATTAGTAAGCTTTGCCAGGAGTGGATTTTAAATGTATTAACGATTTACTTTTGCATGAGTTTTCCGATTAACCTTAACCTTGTGTAGTAAACTGAAAGAGAACCAACTGATGAGAATTCAGGCTGGAGATCCGGTGTCGAGGTATTTTGGACTTAAGAGAGGACAGGTAAGAAAAAGAAGCTGTAATTTTGATATATTACATACATATTATGATATGGTGGTTTACCTTGCATACTTCCACCATATGGTCTCATATTTTGGGGAAATTCTACGGAAGCACTGAGGGTTTTCAAAATGCAGAAGAGTCAATAGACTTCTTTGTGGTTTGTGACCAAGGAAAACCTGTAAGCAACACTTCAAAAGAGTTCAAATCCTTCCACTTCCTTAATTATTTATCATCCAATGCCTCCTATTTGTTAAATAACACTCATAGATTTTTTGATAGGAATCAGCGTCACAATTATTCAACCAGAAATACTAACATCTTGCAATATCTCATCTACATAACCACATTTTTTTAATCTTCACTGTACATTTGCTTAGAAAAATGTATAATCATTGCCCATTCCACAACCTCTCTGAGTATCTCAGTCATTGTAGTCCTGAAATGACTGAGATAAAATTTGTCCATAAAAGAGTATGGGACAAATTTTCCTCAGCTGGCAGCTTAATCCCAGCTGAAACTAAATTTTAGTTTGTTGTCACTTGCATCTTGTTTTTAGGCATTGTACATGATAAATTTCCAATCCTAGTTTTTAGTGCACATGATTCTATAATTCATTCACATTAAATTACTCTGAATTTACATGTCAGAATTGTTTTTCTTAAGTTTTTAATGCACACAACTCTGCAGTGTATTTTATATGTATTTCATAATACTGATCTGACAAGTCTTCTGCTCAGGCAAATTCTGCATGTAATGAATAATAAATTTTAAAAAACAATGCTTTAACCTAACTTACAACATACTTGTATTAGTGAGGCAAGTTGGAGTGGTCACTTAAAACATAAGTACCCAATGTTTGTTACATAAGTGAACTACCATTGACTATAGACAGATCACAAAAATGCATTTGTCGTCTACACAAGCCTGTGCTGCTATCTACTAATGAATAGCTTCAAATAATTGGTTTGGACGACTTTTACGCACTATGAGTTAATTCACAGTTAACTGCTGAACTTAGAGAGAGGGAGACTACTAGCGCTACCTGTGAAGGCCATACAAGAACTAAATTCAAAGGTCAGGTAAACCGGCTGTATGGATAGACAGTCTTCTTGTTTCAATAGATAATGGTACTACCAACCATATTTATGAAAAAAGAAGTGTTAAATTAATAAATTAAACTTCTGTAGAGTCTACAACTTTACATCATCATCATCCGTTGATGTTTATGTTCTCATGTGTCATTCTACACAACCTCCTCTATTTCATCTATCCTTCCAGGTTTCCTCTTCCCCCACTTATCTTTCCTGCATTCCTCTTCTCTTCACGTCCTTCCACGCTTGGTCCTTTCATCTTCCTCTCAGTCTGCCTCTTGATCTTCCTTTTTGTTCACTGTCTCTTGTAGTGGTATCACTTTCAACTTTGTTCTTTTAATTTCTATCCTTATTCTATCTCAAAAATATAATTTCTGCTCCCTGTAAGGTGCTTAAATTATAACTCACGAGGTTTACCGAGGCACTTGGCCAGGCGATGCGCAATAGACTAATTGGAGTGGGGGAGCTACCAAGTCAGTGTGTGCCATATGGTAAATAAAAATAGAAATAAAATCATCTGAAATTTAAATTGTTGTTTACAACCTGATTTAACCTTGTTATTGTTAATAGATAAGTAATAAATAACTATAGCCACACTCAATACTAATTAATTAATAAATGAGACGTTTAACTTTTTTTATATATTTCTTTATGGATATATTGATTATATCATAATTTGATGATGTGCCTATTTCCAGAGCAGAATTTGCAAAGACAGCATAATATGTTGTTTTTATTTTAGCAATAAAAGGTTTTAATTCAAATTAAAAATGTAAACAACCGTTCTGATTGGTCGTTATAATAAATGTAAACAAACAAAAAAGGAGGCAAAAATAGTTCAGCTCGACTGGCAACACGGTAACCAAGATATCAGTCACATAGTGGAGGGGTATAACAGTGGTGGGACTGAGACTGCCTTCCCCTCCACTCCTAGTATTCCCTACACGCGCATGCCAAGTGCCTCTGTAAGCCTTGCAAGTTATGCCTTTTGTCCAAAATCACATTTATGTTGAAATTTAAGAAGCAATTTTACAGTGCCCTATTATTGTATAGTTCCAAGTCATGTAATTGGTTATTTTTAAATTTAATCATATTTTTATGATTTATTTTTACCTTATAATAATCTCTTTTTGTCATTGCAATTTGCAGATGTAAAGAAAGAACTCTTATAAAATATAAGCATATCAATTAAATAATAATGTATCTTAAATTTATAGTACACTGTTCAATTTTAAAGAATTTTATACTGCTCTATACACTTATTTTTAACTAGGTGTTTATAAATGTTTTTAAAACCGTAAATAATCTGAAATAGAATTAAAGTTTTTCAAATACAATTTTTTTGTTCCATGGCGTCAACGTTTGTTTTTCTCTGATTTTGTAAGTGGTAATTCTGAATGTACATAAAGTAGTGTATGTTTTTTTAAGACATTTGTAACTATTCATATTTTGGGTGACCAAATAGAGTATATTGATTTGGGAGCTAGGGTTGGTTTGTGGAGTGCAAGTACTAAGCACTGACATATCGTACTTAACTAGTTAAATAAAGTTCACAAAGAGATCTGCAGACCCAAATGAACCAGCGAGTGGATTTGAAAAAAAGTACTTTTTAAGAATAGGTCTTTGCAGTCCAAAAAATACAAGTTTATTGTTTTTCCTACCTAGTCAGGGTTCGTCATATTAGATCTAATCTTAATTGTGACATATTTCAATGTATTTAAAACCTTATCTTCTCAGTAATCTTAAAGAAAACAATTTGCCCAGGATTCAAACAGGTGATCCAATTTGTCGCTACTTTGGTCTAAGAAGGGGACAGGTAACTGAAATACCGGATTTTGAGTGGTTTTGTAGTTTCATAACATGTTTTGTTTTAAACATATAAAGACTGATTAAGTTGGTTTCAACACAAAGTGTTTCTAAACTGTCCTTAGAACTCAGAGAACCTTAGAAGATGTACAGTTTTTGAGATTTTAATGTAATCTGTAAATAAAACATAAAATGTTGATTGAGAAGTGGATTTTAACTAACTGCATGTGCTTTTTTTTCTAATATTGTTTATTTATTGAGTGTCACTACTTGACTTAAGTGTTGTTTGCTACTCTGTAAGTTCCTTAACAGATTTCTTTTATTTAAGTGTACCGGTTCCAAAAATATGTATGAATTTCTGTTGAAACCATGTAACTATATTTATGAATAGAAGGTTACTATAGTGGTTTTAGCTGAAGGGCCACTGAATTTTTTTAACACTTTAGCTGCCGTGTCAGTCCAGTACGCCCGACGGCTCTTTGTCTCAGCTAGATGCTGTCGGGCCACTACGCCCGACATTGTTGCTAAGCAACCTTTAGGTTATTTTATTGTTACTCGACTGGTCCTGCTTTCTTAAAGAAACCAATCACACTTTATTGTACTGCAAGCATCACACTATTTACAGAGCGAATTTCTAAATGTTTGGTTGTATACAAAGTTGTTCATAAAACTTTAAATGTTGGCATGTTCTACGGGCAAGTTGTCAGGAGTATAGGCTCGACAGACTTATTTAGTGAATGTTGGTATTGAAATAACGTAATACATATTGAATACTGGATTACTTTCTTCATGCAGTCAGTGAAGCCAAACCATGAAAACAAATTTACCTCAAAATGTGTCAAGCCGATATGCCCGACAGAGTTTTTTATGTGCCGTATGCGCTACTAAAAAAACTGTGTCGGGCCAATACTCCCGACATATTTATATACATATAATGCCTATGTATGTACTATTTCTATACTCAGAAATGGTGGCATAGTAAGTATAATGCATCATTGTTTTAAATATTTGCATAACAGTTTTTGGCAATTTAGAGCAAAAATACTCATTTTAAGGATGGCAGCTAACGTGTTAAAAAAATACGTTTTTTTGTTAGGCATGAATAATAAAAATTGTATATTTAACTAAAAAACTAGTTGTTTACCGTTTGCTATGTGGTGGACAGCACTGTTTAGATTTTATTCAAATTAAATATAAAATTTCAATAAGGATTATATAGTATATTTCAAAAGTTTTCTTTTCATTTAACAGCTGATCATTAATTAAATGAATAAACTAACTCCATTATGTGACAATTGAAACTTCAAAAGTTAGGAAGCAGAGCCTCACAGTCGGTTGTGATAGAAACTTAAATTGTTTCCTGGGAAAAGATACATAACTTCCCAAAATTTCATTATGATCTAATGAATGATGTAATAACTATGTATCAAGAACAAGGATAGTGACATAGAAGCTGTCGCATATTTGGTTTTTTTCCTTATAAATAAAATGTTCATTCACCTACTGATTTATTTATTTTTTAATATTTTATTCTCTGTGTTCCTTAAAAAAAAAAAAAAAATATTGTACTATATGTAACATCAACATGGTTGAAACTTGAAATATTACAGTAAAAAAAAAAACTTAAAAACATTTTTTTATACTATCTACACTAGTGGCATTTTTAACATGGTATTCAAACGTTGAAGGACAATGGTTCAAACCTTTATGGCAAATTCAAGCGGATCTCCAGGATTTGAACCCATGAACCTCTACTAACTACTAGGAAGTGCTAACCACTAGGCTAGCAAGAGGCCTATTTTATTTTTGGGGTAGGAAGAGACTTTTGCAAGGAAGGTGGAAAGGTGTTTCTTTGTGTTAAGCAATAGAACTTAACAAGAGTTATGTTAAAGATTTCATAACCACCGTTAATGCAAATCGTACAATCATTGTATTATTTTAAATGTCTTAAAAGAACATACTTGCTTCATACATCATCAAATGAATATGCAAAAGACATCTTAATTAAATCTTTTACCCTTAAAAGGTTAAATATTTGTGAGTTAAAAAGTTACTCCTTTCTTCTAAACAGTTGACATATTATTTGTTCTTGAATGGCTGTACTCCTTTGCCTAACTATCAAACTGTGAATTAGAGCTCATTTTGGTTAATAAACATTATTTATGTTCTTGTAAAACTACTCAAAATTGTTTAAGAGCTTTTAACAATTGTTTTCCCCGTTGAAAAAAATTTTTACCTGCCTACTATATGTTTGCCTAAAGTGTACATTTTTGTTTATTTTGTGGTTTTGTAAGGTTGAAAATTAAAATATAAAAATACAGCCTTTTAGACGCTATAGTTAAATATATTATTATTAAAAGAATATGTTAACATTTATTACAGCTTTATTAATATACGAGGTTTCCATTCTGTGTATTAAACTAATTAAAACTGACGGAGCGTTATAATTTTTAAAATCATAAACTACACGAGGTTATGAATAATAACACAATCCCTTCAATCCGGAAGTGTTCGTTAGTCACAATAAATAAATCCGATCAAATATTGTATCAGTCTACTAAAAAATTAAAATTCTATTTAAAAATTAGTGAATAAATATCCAGCTGACTTTTTAACTATTTACACAGACACCGCAATATATAATTAACATGATCAACGACAGGCTGGATTTGTACACCAACTATTGGCGGGTCAAGCTTATACACGGAATAATTCATAAGTTGCTCGGTCACTAACAATACAGGTATGCGAATAAATAACAAAGCAGGTGGTTTTCAATTTTGACCTGCCTCCAGCAATATTGATTGGTTTTATAGTCAAAGCAACATGAAAGGGAGATTGAATGTTACTTACAGTTTGGTATTTGGCATTGACGAGTGTTTTGAATAAACTATGACTTTATTTAATTAATAATATAAATGGTATCCTAATCTTTAACAGGACAAAATACTTGATCACAAATAACGTAATTTAAATTGATAACTAGCCTGCTTCAAACATTTTAAATTTCAACTTACAATCTCCAAAATCACATAAAAAAGTTGTGAATTTTTGTACAAATGAACTTTTTGTTGAAATTAGCATGATTTTTCACTTATTTTATAAAGTTACAACATTTATTGGCTTAAATTATTATTAAAATTGAAGATTATCGTGTTCAAATCAGTTTCACGTAATGAGATAAAGATTTTCTGACGTTGGGTTTTTTGTGACATACTATGAATGTACAATTTTCCAGTCTTTGGGAGTGAAAGGGTTAATAATTATATACAGTATAATCCAAAAACTATTTACTGACTCATAACAAAATCTCCTGAACAACTGAATAGATTTTTATGAAATTTTGAGGGAAGCTAGCTTTTGTATTATTAATAATAATAATAATAAATGTATTTATTGTTTTCACAGGTATAGATTAGTTTCACAGGCAAAATTATTAATCACAATAAAAAGGCACATTTTATGAAAAATAAAAAAAACTTAAATAACTAAAGAAACACAATTATAACTTAAGCGCCTAAATAAAGTACTCCAAATCATATAATACATTATTGGTCATAATACAATAATAAAAATACAGTTTAAATACAACCAGATATGAGCTAAATTATTAAACATAAGATTAATTTGTAATCAAACAGATATATTCAAAAACCAAAACAAACAAAAGAAAACATAAATACTGAAACCTGCGAAAAACAACTGCGACTCCAACAGACCAAGGGCCCAATTATGGGGGCCGCATGAAAAAAAATATTAATAATTAAGACCTCCATGCCTGTACAAAAATAACAATACTTAATTTTTAAAATTTAAGGATTAGAAAGTCTTTACTCTTCCAAACAATGCTTATTTGAATACATTAATAAAAAATAAGTAAAAAAAAATTGTTATTGAGACAAACCAAAGGGATAGAACAGCCCCTCAATGTTTCCTTTTTCCATAAGAGTAATATTGGCTTAATTTAATTATTTATTTCAAACAGCTGATAAAAAAACATAAATATGACACAAAAGTTTGATTAATTTGGTTTTCATTATGAAATTTTTAAGGTAAATTCCTTTGACTCAGACATGATTGCAGTACTTTACATCCCCCTAAAGTTTAAAAGAGTTTACTACTAGACTATAAAAATTTGTTATCTGAATGTCTTTAATAAAAACAGTAGGTTGAGCTTTTATATTGATGTGATGGTTAGAGAGACCTACCACGCACTATTTGCTTCCCATTTGCGTTATGGTATCGTCGCATGGGGATCAGCTAGCGAACAAGAAATTCAAAAAATACTGATTATCCAGAAAAAACCATCAGAACAATAAACAAATTACCATTTAACGACCATTGCAAACCCTATTTCATAGAAAATAAAATTTTAACTCTAATATCCACATATATTTATGAAACAATAATCCTATCTATATAGAACCCGCCTCAAACCCGAAACCATGACTATAACATCAGGGCAGGCAAAAATTACAACTTACCACAACATAGACTATCAAAAACAAGCAAAACCCCAACATACGTAGGATCTAAACTATATAACTTACTCCCACAAGAACTAAAAAATACATCAATTAATAGCCCAAAACTATTCCCACAAAAACTAAAAAACTATCTAATACTCAACCCATACTATTCACTATCAGACTTCTTAGAAGAACACAACTCATTGACTTAACTCACTAACTAAACTATTACAACCACATTTCCCCGAAAGGAAGAAATTCGACGTTTCCCCAATCTCAAGGATTGCGGAGAAGAAGAGGATGTAAGATGTAAGAAGAGAACCAAGGAGGGAAGTGTAAGCATAGATAGAGAACCACGCCGTAGCCAAGCTAGGGCTACTGTTAAAATATTTTTGAAACCAAAACTTTCAAATAATATGACATTGAAAGTGTCATTACCAGTAAACACAATACATTATAATAGACAAAAATCTAACTATGGTTTATAGTTACAGATTTAAGGCCTAATAAAATCTAACTACTCCAAGTATATAAATATAAACAGAGTTTTTTTCAAATTCCGCCATACATTAAAAGGTTTCACTTTTAAGAAATTTCTCAATTCTAAGCTTAACACGTTTACTGCAGGAAACACCCTAGTGCGTCAAGTTGACCTTGCGTCATGTGTGGCGATGTACTTGTGAATCATGGAATAAATCAGCTGATTAGCACCAATTACTGTTGTATGTGATTGATTTGCTTACCGTACATTTGTGTTTGGATGTTCGTGACTTTAGAGGTGTATTTTTAAATTTTAAGTGTATGTTATTTATTAGATAATATTCAGAAAACGTGTATAGTTTCAGCATATGGTAAGGGACATAATATTTGATCAGCAGTGAACGTGTTAAACAATCTTTGTGCCAAGGCCTCAAAAAATTAAACGAACATAAAAAAAAATGAAGTGGGCAAAGTTAGTAATATAAGACTGATGAACTACTCCTCACAAGATTCTCTAGCACTAATTCCAACAATATCTGTAGTAAAACAAAAATGCTGTGGTATAAAGACACATATGAATCACTTAGGTGTTTTTTATTTGGAAGAACATTTTCCATTGTATTTAGATCAAAACTAATCCTGATATATTATTACACCTAAACTGTGTTGCAGGTTGTGAAAATCATTCGATCCTCAGAAACAGCAGGACGGTACATTTCATACCGACTGGTTTGTTAGGATGTTGGTTTTTCTTCAAGCAGTGGAGTCTTAAGTAATTTTGTACATAATTATTCAATCCATCTTGTAATTTCAGTTATTTTTTAATCAATAAGTGTTTGTCAAATTACAAATTTTAAACTTATGAGAGTTTTATTTACCTATTTATGTTTCCTTAATGTGTATCATCCGAAGAATCTACTGGCTAACCTAAATTCTTCTTCCAGTCTTTCTTTAATTGACTACATTCTGTCCATATATTCTCTGTAGCTTTTCCAGCTGAAGTTGTTAGCTTGTAAGTTCCATTCTACTGTCAAGGTTGACTTTCTCCCGATAATTACTATCAATCATATCAGAATATTCATTTTTAATGCCATTCAGAACTATTACCACATGTTCTTTTTTTTGCATTAAAGATGTAAATCAGAAATCAGGTAAATCAAAAACAATTTAGGCTCCAGCTTGGATATAAATTTTAATTAGCTAAGATGTTATATTCAGTTGTTGGAATAGAGTCAGATACATGTTTGAAATGCAAATAAAATTGATCAGAATTCAATAAGCTGTAATTTCAAAAAAAATTTAAATAGCACATTTTTAGTTAGTTTTAATTTTAGTACAGTTTTTTTAATGGAATTATAGTGAGTCTGGTGAATTTTTGTTTGTTAAAAATTTCAGATTCTTCAAGAAGAATTTCCTTAGGTTTTACTCCCGGTTTTATACGCTTCAGCAATTTATCATAATATTTACAGCCTACAAAATTAGTGTTCCTTGCGAATATCTCTCAATTAATTGTGCATTTTAATTTGGTATTTGATTTTTATATATTGTGTTATATTAGCAGTGCCACAGAGATAGAATAAACAGATGTAACTTTCTTAAGGCCTCAATGACAGTTATATAGAGATTATCTTTTATACATTTGTAGTAATAATTACATCGTTTATCCGTGTGGATTTAGGGGAATAAGAGAGGGATTGACAAGGTACTGGCCCTGCTTCTGTGATACTTAACAAATCAATTATAATTTGATAGTTGTTTATATAACGTTATTTCTACTGAATAACATCTCGTGAGTAGAAGTGGGCAGTAAATGGTAAGGTATGTGGTAAGCCTCTTCCCCTGGGGATGTGATACTGAACCTCATAAACCCGTGGCTTTGACTTGTGGCTTGACTCTATGACATGCTGGAAAATACTACCCATTACACATTTAGCGCACTATTGAATGTGACCTTTGTTTATTTCTTCTCTGTGTTATTACACAGCTTTATTTTCATTACTAAAATGTAATTAATTAATTTGTTTGTATTCAGCTACTTAAAAATAGAGCCTCACATTGTTATTTGGTAAGGTTTTTATATTACCTCTTTACAGAATTCTTTCGGTTGATCTTCTACAGAAAATATGTGTTTGATCGTTTGCTGTAAGTAACATAGAGGTTGCCTCACTAACACACATACAAGGTGTTTCCCTCCCCTCACTTTCCCCGCCCTGCGAATTTTGCAAAAGTACTTAACTCCCTCATTTGTAATAAACAATAGCAGTGAAGCAATAAATTATCATTCTACCCTTTCAGCCAAAGATAATTGTATTAATTTCAACTTAAAATTTGTACAGATGTTGTTTACAGAAAAATAATTTGTCATACAATTTTAAAAATATTGTTTTTGTTATACTTTACACTAGGTTTGTTAGCATTTATTCTCCACTATATTCTCAAAATTTTAATAAAATACATTGCACTGTTTCTTGGTGTTCTTGTTTCTTATAAAGGCTGAACAGCCACTTTAGGTAGCCATATATCTACATAGAGTTTTGATTTTTTATTCCTCAACACATTTATTACTTATAAGAAAACTAATACTTTTTATAGCAAAAATTAATTTTTGTTTGAACAACCTTTAGCCAGAAGTGCTATTATTGACACTGTATATTTGTAAAATTTTTAATTAATTGAATGTAATTAGTGTAATATGCCTTATTTACTGAAACCATAACATCATTTGTACCAAATAATTTCATTTGACAAACTATTAATGTAGCTGTAAGTAAATCAGGTAATATAATTTTAAAACTTTAATTTGTCCATGAAAAAATATAATGCTGAGATGAATGGAGCGACGTTCATTATGCCTTTGCAAGGAAAAGGGCGTAAGTAGGGGGAGGGGAAAGTGGCCAACATTTAATTAGGGAATTGTCAACAATGCCCCTAACAAACAAGTTCTTATTAGTGGCTACTTCTTGGCCCTTTCACTTAAAGGGAAGGGAGCAAGACCCCACTCAGGTAGCGAATACTTACTTGCCTTTAATTACAACAGTATTCTGCATTTGTATTCTAGAACATTCGTTAAACTTGTATAGAAAATTTTTTTTAAAATGTCATCAAAATTAATAAACACAAATATATAAATTTTATTGTTTAAATGTTATCAGAACAACATTATTATGGTTTTATCTCATAGTACAATGCTATTCAAAAGCATTTCTCAAATATTAGACTTTATCTAACACAATCATTTGAGTTTAAGATAAATATTTTATAGTTGATTTTCTTTCACCCATAGCTACTTTCTGCTCAATAAATGTATAATATGTTCGTACATGTCCAAATGTTGTTCTTCCTCACAACTCTTGATGCCCAGTTTAATTATTTGTTCAAAATGAAACAAACATAGACTTACATAAGGTAACCGGTTCGCAAAATGCCAAGTCACGGCTGGAAAGTCAACAGCCCTATGGTAGACCTACAATTTTATCGTCAGTGGCTGTTCTCTTTCAACTGTACGGTTATTGTTTATTATTATCAGTTATAATGACACTAGCCAGCGTGGTGGCTTCGGAGGGCTTGGTCCAAGGTTCGAATCCCCACTGAACCAACGGTCGGTACTTCACTCGTAGCTCATGTGAACTGGCGAGTGACATTAAAATAAATTTTAAAATTAGATTAATTATGATTATTAAAGGTCCAATTTAGTAAACGTTAAGCTGATATTATGAGTTTTTAAATTGAAAATCCATAACAATTACCTTCAAAGTACCATATGACTTATAGAAAAAAATTAACAATAAAAAAAATAATCTTATGATCCACCAGAGTACTTCACATATCAAATGATTCTTCATAACATCATGATTATGGATTGGCCACCTTCTTCACATATTAAATGATTCTTCATAACAATCATGATTATGGATGGGCCACCATAGTTCTTCACATATCAAATGACTCTTCATAACGATCATAATTATGGATGGGCCACCAGAGTTCTTCACATATCAAATGACACTTCATAACGATCATGATTATGGATGAGCCAAATGCTTGAAATAGAAACTTCCATTTTTCGTGAAGCAAAACGGCCCCCTTATTAAATTTTGTCATCTTATTTTGTTGTGTGCAAAAATGACATATTTAATGGTTATTTGGAAGAGTTTGCTAAAACTATTCAATTTGTCTAATATGCTTTTTGCAGTAAAATGTTTGCAATAGTCATGTTAATTTTAATTTGAGAAATGACTAATGTTAAGTGTAATATGAAAATTACAATATTTTAGAATGATGTGTTATTAAATAATTTTGTTTCAGATAAGGTTTAGATATAATGCCTTTACTGATACTAAACATTCTAAGGAATCAAATTTAAAAAGGTCTTGGTTAAAAATAGGCTTATAAAAGCAGGTAAAGTTCAATTTCCATAAATTAGTTCTTTTACGGGGAAGTTAATATACTATTATGAACTAAATATTCTGTACAATTCTCAGATCTGTAGTGGATTAATAAGTGGGGAGGGGGGTATTTTTTTACCTGACTGATTCAGTTACGAAATTGAATATCTACTGAATGCTTTGTGTGAAGAACAACAGTGGAAGCATGGAAAGTAAGTTTCTGAGAAGTAATTTTTATTGTGTCTTTGGTAAACTTTGATTGTCTTTTACATTGGTCAACAGTCCGTACTTTTTGTAGTGAGTGAGTAATCTAACATGGCTGATTATTGTTGGAAAGAGAGATGTCAATATTTGTGTGTTGTATATAGCAGTGGTTCCTAATGGTATTGTACCACATCCCTCCTGTTGAGATGAATTCCACACCTCCCTTACATAGTAAATTGTGTAGATTGTTTGGACATATGAATAAAAATAAATGGTTCTAAAGAATTGGCACAAACTTTTCTCCATATTAAACACTAAAATATAAAAACTTTGAAATTACCAGTTTGATTCCCAAATATGTTTTTTTTTTTTCGCCATAACTAAAAAACTAGTCAAGTTAGAGACATGGGGTTTTTACTAAAATATTTTAAATTGTAATTCACATCTTTCCTGAAAATTTAATCAAAATCATTTGAGCCGTTTTTGATAAAATTCTATTTTTGTAAACAGTGAAAAAAGTCTGGAGATATTGGCTAAATACACCTACATACCAAATTTCATAAAAATTGATCCATCCGTTTGGTCTCCAGCAAACTGCACATACGGACAGACACAAAAATATTTTTTAATAACCATTTTTTTGGGTTCAGGGAACCCTAAAATGGATTTTTACACCAACTTGTAAAAAAAGTTTTTTTTGGATGATCACAGTACTTACTCTATACTAACGCTTTGGGAGAAAGTAAAAATTAAAATTACATTGAACAAAAATATTCATTTCTACAAGAAACGTGATATAACATTTAAGGCTTTATTTACAAGATAAAGAAATATCTTTTGGAGAAAATAAAAATTAATCTTTTAGTGAGATTATTTGCTTGCATTTTTACTTTTGTCATGTCATATCTTATTCTTGACTGGTATCACAAACCCCCACTTTGGGTACTCCTGTTGTACAGTGTTCATTCTTGTATCGACGGTGTGTGCGAGAGTTATCAACAGTCATTTTGAAGATTATGTTGGGCAAGAGACTTTCCAATAAGTTATTGTTGTTAATGCTTAGCTCATGTTTAGAACATAAAGAGGACCAAATCATTTTCCTGTTGACACTATGTGGAAAAAACGTCTTTTTTAATTTCTAGTAATCAATTATTAGTTCAGTACTTATAAATTTATATTTATTTGTTTATATAAAACGTTAATTTTATATGTTTAAAAGTGTTTTTTATATTGTATCATCAGTTTATAGTTTAAGAACAGAAATTTAAACGGTGTACAGAAGTAAATGGAGTGTGTAATTTGATGATTAATGACAGACACTTGATGCAATCTCAGAAGATGAATGAATATTCATTTATTACGCTTGGACAAGTAAGTTCTTGTAGTGATTTTTATCAAACCATTTTCTATAACTCAATGTACCTCAGTAAGATGGTAAAAATATGTCAGATGTTTATTGTCAGAAAAATAAGAAACAAACATTTTCTGTGATGAACTTTGCAAGATTACCACTAAATATTTGTACTCTTGTATTTGAAATTTAAAAAAAATATTTTTTCATTTGATTAAAATGTAGTTGGCACTAGTGGCGCAATGCTGTATCTCAGATACTTGGGAACATAGTGTTTTGGAGATTCTAGGGACTCTTAACCCAGCGTTCACTCAATGGTTGCCAATGACGTGGGCACTCTGGAGAAGTCTGGGGTGTTCGTGTTGGATGGTCGTCAGGGTCTGGATGTTGTGTGAGGAAGGAACTGAGTATTAGACATGTCAGTTAGCTGAAAATCAGACCAATACTATGTGGTTCAGATTCCACGTTAAGCTGTAGATCTCTTAGATATGGCACTTTCTAAGGAATAGTCGACTTTAGATACTAACAATGACTACACTCGTTTATCTACACTCATCGCTTCTCACCTTCATCCATATCTCTATGATCAGCGTAATAATGATAAATAATAATAATCATTATTAATTCATTAATCTTCTAGTGGTCTTGAAAAAGTTTTTTACAAGTTGCTGTGATAGGTCATTACCAATGTGATAGATTTATTACAAATGTATACCGGTGGTGGGTAGACTATTGTATTCTTAATTTATCAGTAAGGTGCCGATCGTATAGATATGGGTGAATATAAGGAGCAAACGAGTGTAGATGAACAGGTGTAGTCATTGTTACTAAGGTCGGCTGATTAAAAAGAGTCAGTCATTGATAACTCAATAGCCAGGGCATATAAGGGACTTACAGCTTTATATGGAATCCGAACAACATAGTATTGGTCTGATTTTCAGCTAACTGACAAGACTGATACTCAGTTTTCTCTTCTATTCGACATTTTAACTTTAGTGTTGTGTTCATGGCTGACAAACATGGATTGCCTGTTTATTATAATATTAACAGGAACCAAACATTATAGGGTAGCATTTTTTAACCTGTTTTCTGAGATTTATTTCATAAACTACACTACACTCTAATGTTGAAATCCTCTATGAACAATAAGTTCAAATCCTTGTCGAACAAAAAATCACACCAGGATTTCTGGAGAAACGGGGAGGGGGGAGTATGTGGTATGTCTTGTTCGACCCACCAGAGTCTGCTGTCGATGGTTAATGTGAATGTTAAATTGCAGGAAGAGAGAGAATAAAGAAATGGGTTTGGAGAGGGAGAGACTGACGAGTGACGATGCAATTTAGAGAACTTACCACTCGACACACAAGTTCAGCGCACTATTAGAAATGACCTCTGGTTCTTCCTTCTCTGTGGGGTAACCCACTATAAAATCAAAACCACCAGCTTAATTCCCACATTTTTTTGCTATAACTCAAAAACTAGTCAAGCTAGACACATGAAGTTTTTACTAAAACATTTTTAATTATAATTCACATCTTTCCTGAAAATTTAATCAAAATCATTACACCTGTTTTTGAGAAAATTCTATTTTCGTACGTTTTTTGCCAAAAAATAAAAACCTAACATTTCAAAAAAGTGAAAAAATGACCGGAGATATTGGCTAAATACACCTACATACCATTTATCCATCCATTTGGTCTCCAGTGAACTGCACATACACACAGACAAAAATTTTTTTCGAAAAAACCCTTTTGGGTTAAGGGGACCCTAAAATGAATTTTTAGAACAACTGGTAACAAAATTTTTTTTTACAATCATAATACTTTCTCTATGCTAACGCATATGGGAGAAAGTAAAATAACTACAGAATATATAACAGTATATTTTTTTATCATCCCATCTATAAGCTGTCCCAAACACACAAAATCACCCCTGACAGTCGAACATGAAATAAACTGTCAGTTGAAATAACCCCTGAATGATAGGAGGGTTGAAGGTAGCCTAAGCCTCGTTTGTTAACAACTATAGTGATTCAAATCCTGAGATTTAGAAGGCTCCCGTGATATTGCTGACAGGAATTAACTAGGTCTGTGGATCGTAACCTTTTTTTCTAAATTCAACAATACATATCACTGACATTTTAGAGAACTGAATTTGCAGTTTTAAACATTACAGTAAAAGCTTTATTAAGTATGATTTCCTAGATGGAGGAAAACTGAAAATTCAACGACAATATATTCTTAGATAGAGACACCTACACAACTTTGTGCATATTTTAAGGCGAATATGAATGAGTGTAGGATGAGTCTGAATGACCCGTGTAGACTGGTTACTAACTGACTACGAAGGGGCATTTATTAACAGCCCACTAGCTAGGACGACCAGGGTACCTACAGCTTTACTTGGAATCCAAACCACGTTGTATTGGACTTATTTTCAGCTAATTTACAATCCTGATACTCAGTTCTCTCCCCTACACAACATGCGGTCTCTGACTTCCAACATGGACAGAAGAGCTCAACAGAATGTTGAACGTTTAATTATTAAATTATATAAATAATAGATTACCTAATAAAAATAAATGGTTCCAAATAATTTGCACAAACTTTCCCCCATATTGAACACTAAAAAACCAAAACTGTCAAAATTACCAGTTTGATTCCCAAATATGTTTTTTGCCATATCTCAAAAACTAGTTAAGTTAGAGACATGCTGTTTTTACTCAAATATTTTGACTTGTAATGTACATCTTTCCTGAAAATTTAATCAAAATTGTTAAAGCCGTTTTTGAGAGAATTCCATTTTTGTACTTTTTTCCTCATAAAAATCAAAAAGTGAAAAATATTCTGGAGATATTGGCTAAATGCACCTTCATACCAAATTTCGTAAAAATGTATCCATCCGTTTGGTATCCGGCTAATTGCACATACACATAGACAGACGCACATACGGACAGACATCCAAAATGTTTTTCAAAAAACCACTTTTTGGGTTCAGGGGACCCTATAATAGATTTTTTGACCAACTTGTAAAAAAATTTGTTGACAATCACAATACTTTCTCTATGCTAGCGCATATGGGAGAAAGTAATAGAAATTTAATTTTAGCCCTACCTAACATTTTTTTAAAGTGCCTATACAATTCTAATAATTCTTCCAGATAAAATTATAAATTGTAATTTAGATAATATGTTACGAATGGATTTAAATAATTGTTTGTTCATGATAAAATGGTAATTTAATTATCAAATAATATAAAGTAGGTAATTGTATTTTTCGTGTGTTTCACAGTGGTTTTTAGTCATACAAAGAGTCATTTATTTATATCGCTCGATGTTATTTTAGCACCTACCTGTCGACACAGTTGAAGGTCTGGGGTGGGCAAGTGGTTACTTTAGTGAAGTGGCGATAGTGCCTGGGGCGCTCATCTCGACGGTAATCGGTTTTCTATTATTTTTAGGCGCCACCGCCCCGCGGGGCCCAAAGGGCGCCTCGGCCCAGGCAAAATTACACCTTCCGGTCCGAGGCCGGCCTAGTTTTTTTCACCCACTCCACTACTGGAAAATTATTGCCCCATCGGCCTTTGATTCAGTAAAGTGAGGTGAGTTCTAATTGATATAGGCTGCGTATTGCTCGTCCTCCAGAGCACGCTGTTGGACTCTCTTGTAACGCAGTCGTAGTTTGTAATCAAGCTATAGTTTATAAAGCCTTTCATCCACTTTAACTTGAAAATGATGAGCTAGGCTTCTTTCAGCTAATATCTATTTTCTTTTAAGGTTTTAGCATTGACTGTATGTTTCTATAGACTTCCAATACAACGCATTTTCTGTAGACGCGCGCCTGTTCTGCTATCTAACAGGAAATGCTGTGTACTGAAGAAACTGATGGCGCTATCTATGAAAACCGAACATTAACTAACTTCACTAAACAGGAAAGCCGGCTTCACGGACCCATAAGACCGGACAGTTTTCTTGTTTCTATTGTCAATTTTGTACTTATGACGTATTCAATGACCCAAGGCCTCATTAATTAAACAACATCTTCCTTCCCCTTGATCCCTGGAAAGAACTCTCCACAAAAAAGTGATGGCAGGCTAGAATTATGTCTTTAAGAGTTGTACTACCAATGAATCTTGTTATGAAAAATCTCTTTTTTTTTCAGTTTAATGAAATGTCTGTTAAATATACTCTATACATATATACATTCATGGTTGATTTCGGCATAAACATTACTGGAAAAATCCATGTTTGCATGTTTCTTTGTTGGGCGTCGTCCAGGGAAGAGAACTGAATATCGGGCTTGTTAATCAAAAATATTACCAATACTACGTGATTTATAATAAATTAATATTTCTTCGGATTAGTCAATACTCGTTATATACCTATTTTTCGCCTATACCTACACAAGTGGTGTCAAACATTTCAAGATCTTGAAAATGACACCAAGTGTACCAAAACTCGAGTAGCTCAAATGAAACATAAATTTATGATAATACAAGGCATGCAACTTTCTTCAAATAATAAAATAAGCTAAGTAAATGTTAGTACTGTATTGCTTCCTCAAGTGCTTTAAAACTACAACTTAAAAAGTAGGTTTAAGTCATCCTGTTGTATTGTCTTTAAGAGTCTGCAGATGTACCATAGTTGTCTACAGACAGGGCCGCCCAGAGGGGGGGGGCAAAGGGGGCAAATTGCCCCGGGCCACACAGACTTAGTTAACAGGGGGGCCACATTTCATGCAACAAAAAAGAAAATACTTAATAATCTACTAGATAAGAAACGATTCAGGCCTGTATCAAAAGTGATAAAAGGCTTTTGTATTAAACTCCGTTTTTGGACGAGTTTAATACAAGGTGGACAAGAACGTTTCTGTATGTTGTATTTTTTAACTTTAATTTCAAAAGTATATACTACCTCAAATAAAATTGTTATACTTGTCCTAAATTAACTCTATCTTGGCTTTTAGTGGTAGGAAAATCAATCGCTTGGTCACGTTATTATCCTTACAAAACCAGTAGTTATGATATACAGTATTACTATTATAAACTTAAGATAATACAGCAATTGCGAATTGATTTGTATTTGTAGTGGTTTGTTGATTAAGCTTTTATCCTTATTTTGTATTTTTTCACAAATTCTGTTTATGTAGATAAATAATCTTGATTTAGTGTTTCGAAAATCCCTTGACTCATCGTAGCAAAATAATAGATCTATATAATGTGAAAACGAGTGATCAGTAACCTGAACCAGCGGCCTAAAGTATGCAAATTAATAAATTGTAATAAAAAAAGTGGAAGCCTAAGAACAACACAATTAAATAAGCAAACAAAATTACAGTAAAAACATTTTAAATCTGTCATTTTAAAAAAGGTCGAAAAGTATTTATGAGAAAAGGTTCTTACAAACTTGGTTTCAAAGCTGGTAGTAGGCGGCGGCACTCCGAACTTGGTAACGTTGCACTCTTTCCCGGCACTGATCAGCAAAATTTTCAATATATGCACAACATTTAAGACATAGTAGTCGTATTTCAGTAGTAACTGTGTCAGTAGTAACCGTATTTCAGTAGTACACCCAAAAAACCCGCAGGCAAAATATACAATGTTGTAACAACGTGGCTGGAAGAGTTCAATTAATTGTCATGAAGGGTAGATCGGGACATCGTCAATCATTAGTATGTTTGTTTACTGTCGTCCAGTAAAGAAATATTTTGTTATTGTTGTATTTTATAGAGTGATATTTCTGTAATTTAATGCGTTCTTTTGGATTTCTTAGTAAACTACTATAATTATCAATTAATTTAATTTGCTATGATTCATATTCCATTTAAAGATTTTGAGAGAACAAAAAGCTAAAGTTTAGGCCCAGTAATTTATGGTAACGTTTTATTGAAATCAATAAAAATAGAATATAAATGTTTCAATATAGTATTGTAATATACTGAAAAGTAAATTATATATTTTTACAGTATAAAAAGAATAAATTAACGATGAAACCACTAAATTACAGTAGATTTCTAGGTACTTAAATCTGGTAAATATGCATACAACAACATCACCGCTCGCTTATCGGATGTGCAACAATATGTGTGTATGATGCATTACATTCAACTTGCCCTACGCTATCGCGGGAGGAATTGCGTGGCATAATATTGTCTAAAAATTATAATTTTGTTACGTTCTGTACTATCCGGATTCATCTTCCATCATATTTAACCGGTTAACCAGAGTTTACTGTACATGCAATATTTTTTACTTTCTATCTACTGTAATGTTTCCTTTGACATTTTAAATTTACTAGTTATTATGACATGGATGTTCGTAAAGACATTTTACCAATATATTATGACAGATCTTAATGAAAAGAGGACCTCTTAAGTACACCGTTAATAGATAAAACAGCTTCATCATTGTTCAGATTTGTACAACTCCTTTTGAATAATATTTATTTTGTGACATTTTGTAACTCTTTTACTGTCTGGTTTAATTTACCCTGAAACTGTAACAGGAACAGGGGTGTATTCTCAACATATTCAGTAGAGTAGCTCTTGATTAAAAACAAATTAAGCCCACGTACAGGTTGTTCCCAAACAAATATCATAATTGATTAATGTTGTCATTCATTAACATAACAAATCTACGACCAATCAAAATAGTTTTCATAATTTTTTACTGTCACTGACGAACGAGTAAGCCATTTATATTTTTGACAATCATTAATACAATATTTATTTATTGTTTGTTGCGTGATAAGTGAAATTAACTAAGATTGAACCACTGTACGTGTATTGTTCAGTGGGAGGGTCAATACCACTGTTCGTGAATGGGTGTGTGGGTGTGTCAATACCACTGTCACTGTACGGACGTGTACACTGTGATATACATCAATGATATAGTATCCAATTTGACAGACATAAATTTTACTATGTTTTATGCTGAGAAAATTGAGTTGGTACAAAATGCCTTTTATGCCTGTGAAATAAAAATTGACTAGTTTTAAAGTTTGGCACAAAGACAAACTAAAATCACGAATATAAACTAGATGTTTTAATGTCCAACATCAATAAGCTACGTACCCAGTGGTCTACAACCTGTTTTGAAAACAATAACATAACCTCAACTCTCAGTTGACTGTTTTTAAAGCACTAGATGTTCGCGCTCGCCAAATTATTTTACTTCGTGAACATTCGGCCACTTGCTCTTTAGCTAGCGAAGCCAAGTGGCCTATACAAATTTATTGGCCCCTCCCTCCCTCACCCACAGCTAATATCATTGGCGAGGATGGCTTCTCAACTGGCAATCGAAGAGCTGCTGCGCCCAACTATGCAACTGACTGTGGCATTGCTTGGTTCGTTATTATTTATTTAATATTAAAGAATAGCAGTTTTGTTATAAGAAATTGATGTTATTGTAGTGGTAATGTAGTGGTAGTGGAAATGTTTAAAAAGTATATGACAATTAGAGGAAAACTTACCGGAGCTTCGCAGCTAGCCCTGAGAAAACGTCAATGAACAAGAATCTTAATTACTCGTACATTAGTAATCTAACGAAAGAGATGGTGAGAATATCGTAGAATGTGCTAAAAGTAAAATATCAATTATAGTATATTTGACAATCAGAGTAATTAAATTTATTTTGAAGTGAAGGAAGGGGCCACATGGTAAACTTTGCCCCGGGGCCACCAAAAGTCTCTGGGCGGCCCTGTCTACAGAGAAGAAAGAAACAGAGGTCGCATCCAATTGTGCGCTGAATGTGTGTCGAGTAGTTATTTTTCTAGTTTGCCATAGGACCAGCACCTTGTCAGTCCCTCCCTTTTATCCCCAAATCCTCAAAGATAAACATAGTAAATTGTTAATACAAGTTTATAACGGTGTACATTTGTTGAAATCTATTTCTAACTGCCACTTTGGCAATCGCTGCGGCCTTAAGAAAAAGACCTCTGTTTCTTTCTTCTCTGTGAGTCACCATGTTAAATTTATACCCCATCACAGATTTAAGTGCAGTAACTTAATGATTTGTCTGAAATTTATAATTTTTACGTCGTCTGACAAACCGTAAAATGTACTACTTTTTAATGTTAGGTAAATTTAAAAATAGTGAGTTTTAGTTTATGATTGTTATGAAAATACAAATGAACAATAACATTTGTTTTAATCGATCCGCTAGTAATTGTTACGCTCTTTCAAACGATGTAAAAAGACCTCATGGAGACTACTCAAGGTTCATAACCTCATCTTGAGATACTTAGTTGATAAAGTAAAATTAAATTAAGTTTTACCAAATAGTCAAAATATAACTAGTTATTAGGTAAATACACTGTTTAACGTCAAAATTGATCACAAAAACAAATGACAGAGTTGAAAAAGTGAACACGCACAGACTGGAGTCTAGTTTACGGTACAGTAGTCTATGTTTGTTTCAGTTACCCGTGGTGTACATTATTTCATAATCTAATGACTTCAACACCCACTCGTTCTATATCTTTTCCGTATTTTGCAGAAATAATATATAACGGTGTGAAAACAACTCTGAGATCTGAATTTCAGTTTACTTGCAAGACTAAACATATAATGTCAATTTACATTTTTGCTTACTCATGCAAATCGTAAGATGAGTTGGACTGGTACACGGTGTGGTGACTCAGTGACTAAGGCTTCGGACTGCGGAGGGCAAGGTCCAAGGTTCGAATTCCTACTGAGCCAACGGTCGGTACTTCACTTGTTGAGTACATTTCATGCACGGGCTTGCCCGTATCAACTGGCGAGTGAAGTTTTTTCAAAAAATAAAGGAAGAAAAAGAACTGATAATTTAGGGTTAATTTTACTAATTTTGATACTGACAAAATTACACTTACAGGATTTATCCGTAATGGCCAGCAGAATTATACAGCTGTTTTTTAGAAAAAACTAAAGAGTCCTCATGCAAAATTGTTAAGAACCTTCCGTAAGGCGTTATGGTTCCCAAAATGTTTACAAAACACATTAATAACTCGTGAATGGTTTGGTTTTAATGGGCTCGAACTAAATAAAATAAAACATTCCCAATGAGCAGTTTCCTGTTCAAAATTAATGTCCGATGAGTTTCAAGTTGAGTGGACTTTACTTTTCAAAATATTGTTGGCTACAATTTTGCATTTTTATTGTAACTGTAACTTGAAAATGATTCTTCACAAGTTAATCTTTAAGAGAACATTTTCCAGACATTCTTTCTTGTATCAATGAGTATATCCCGAATCCACTCAACTGTTCAAGACTTTTGTATTATTGTAAGATTTGGAATTATAAACTTTCCATTGATCCGTAGGGAATCTTCAGATCCAATATTGCCATTAGGAAGAAGTCTGTGTTTTCGCTCAAAACCCGTTCTAAATAATTATTTCCATTAACTAAAGGAAGCCTTGCACAACTATAATGGAATTAACTTCTCTATATTATAATTATACAAGTATAGATTGTTAGCTGTACCACAGAGAAAAAAGAAACGGAGGTTGAAATTATGTCCGCAGCCAACGCCTAAGTGTCATTTATAAATAGTTTACAACTAATGTGCATCTTTATACGTCTGAAGTAATAATTACTAAGTTCATCCTAAAGAATTCGGGGGGGGGGAGGAAGGACTGACAAGGTCCTGGCTCTGCTCAAGACACACATTTAGCGCACTATTGGTTGCGACCTCTGTTTTTTCTCCTCTGTGTCTACACAAACACACGACAAGTAATGAAATATTTTTTAATTAGTATATTTTAATAATTAATAAAAGGAATGAAACCATTTGTACTCCTGTCATCCAATGCTTGGTATCGGAAGGCCTACTGATTTGAATTTAAGACTTTATTTACATTATATACAGTATTTATATCGATTTTTGTATGTTGCTGTGAGAAAACATCAAGTCCAGGAAAAGAAGTTATGCCTGGCGACGTTCTGGACACGTTTCATCCCCACATAAGGCCCCATGTATGATTTGATTCACGTTATCTCTCACAACACATGTTTATTCCCCGACGATACAAAGGGTGCCGACATGATCAGCCTAATCCCTTACCAGAGGGGTGGTCCAATGACCGGAGGGGTTGTCAAGAAGTATTGGCTGAATTCATACATACGCTACATCTGCTTCCTTTTACACTCCTAAATGTACCCCCTCGTCTTCTTTAAACATTTTTTCCCGATATTGGCAAAAAATGGAATGATGACATTGGTCGATAATTTACTTACGCTTTGAACACTTTTTATGTCCGACTGTTTTTTTAGCCTCTGAGGGGCTATGATGCCCGCGTTGCAAAATATCGCACTGTCATTGATGTACCAAATACAGTAGTACAATAGGTTCCCGTTATAACAGACTGAACAGTCACGACTATTATAATTTTTTTTTTATGTGGACTTTCAGGATCCAAGTAATTGTTTCACTTATAATTGCAGAATTTGAATCGAGTCAGACATACATATTAAATAAATGTATCCAATTGAAATGTACTCTGTTATTTTAAGAATTTTAATTTCATAAATAGATATGTTCAATATTTACCATTTATATTCACTTATCAAATTTAAGGAAACTATTTTATAGAGCTATATCATGGTGTTTTGGGAATTTAATAGTAATTCATACATGCAGCATAGATACTTATAGGTATTGTATACAACTTGCCATTATATAACCTCCGAGTTAGAAACTACATGCAGAAAGGGGGCTGTATGTATGGACTTCCAGGAGATATCATTGATCTTAAACTTTACATACGTTTAAGGAGTTCGCACAATTGTCCTCAGTAACGTTTGAACAGGCTGTGTTAAAAATACCATTGACATAGATACCAAAAATAAAATAAATAAAACCCCAATAGTTTTCTGCATATACGAGGTATAGTCAAAAAGTTTCCGGAATTGGTTGAAATATGTTTAATGAACAAAGATAAAATCCTACAAATCTGTATTCCTTCAAAATACTCTTCTCCTACAACAATACACTTGTCCTTACGATCATGCAGACGATCAATTGACACTTTTTTTTAATGTATTTCAATACTTTTATCGCATTTTTACTGACAGCTTTAGCACCTGCAAATCGATTTCTTTTTATTGATGTTTTTACCGTGTGAACAGTAAGAAATCGGCCCGGCTTGAGGTCAAGCGAATATGGAGGATGTCTTAACGTGGTAACGTGGTGCTTGACTAGGTTACTAACAAGAATCGATGTGCAGGGGTATCGTCATGCAGCAAAATACAATTGTTTTCTGCTCATTTTTTAGGCCGTTTCCTCCTAATGGCATCTCGTAAGCGCCTAAGAACTTCTGTGTGGATAAATTTACCTTATATGCGATATCATCAATTCTTATTCTTCAGTTTGCGGAACTCGCTCAATGTTGCCATCTGTGGTTGCAGTCGAAGGGCGTTCACTACGAGAGTCATCTTCAATGTTTATGCGACCTTCACGAAGACGGTTGTGCTTTTCGTGAAATTGGCTTTTCTTCATCGCCTTAACTCTGTATGCTTGAATTGACATTTTAAGTGTCCCAGAGTATGACATTTTAAGTAAAACACCAAATTTAATTGTTTTTAGCTGTTCATTAAATAAATGTTCAAAACGCAACAGTTTAAACACGCAAATACACGGAAAGTACTCTCCATAGAGGGAAATTAGCGTCTGGGGCCTGGGCGTCTCTCCAGGAGGTAGAGTCAAAAAGTTTCTTGACATCGATTCCAGGAACTTTTTGACTCTACCTCGTAGTACTGATTACTAATGTATTTAATGCGTAGTCAATATTTGTATTGGGTTACACCTTACCAAAATACTATAAACATTCCAACTTATTGTTATGAAACGTTTCGTTGCATAGTTTGAGAAATAATGAGTTTTATTTGTAAACTGTAATATGAAACAAGCCTTTAAAGCAAACTGTTTGGAAAACGTTACATCAGGATAAATATAAAATGTAGTATATAATATTCTATTTGTACAAAAACACAGAATAAAATGCATATATTACTTTGTAAATGTATGCCTATTACTTTTGCACTGCACGTTCGAACTTTACCTGAAGTGCACACTTGTAACCGATGCAGAAAATAAATGGGAGACCACAAAAATTTAAATTTGTAAAATAAAATTGACACTATTTGTAGAGAGCACAATTGTAGAATACAATGCGAATGTTACTTAACGGAAATTTTTTAACGTACAAAAATTCTAAATGAGCACAGAAACAACAATTTCGGCACAAAAGGCACAAAATTAGTAGAAAAATCGTAGCAGATTAATTTTTTCTATCTTAATTTTGTACTACAAGTTTACGCAGCCTATTTATCACATTTTTTTTATATATATTTGTATATTTTTTATTTTATATTTGTATAGAGTTATTCATCACTGATTAAATCTCATCAACTTTTAACTGTTTTTTATGCTAAAATGCGTTAAGTAACTCTGACCCAGACTCTTCTTAGTTCTACCATTGTTTTTATGTACTATAGCATTAGTAAAATCAATAGTTGTAAATAAAGTAACTAAGTAACTGAGTTGTAATAAAGTAAATAAAGTAACAATGTTTCTTTAATGCCCCCTTCTCCAAATTATACTACGTAATTTTTTATTGTATGGCCCCTAACGGTACAAACTAGACTTATATCTTGGAACTAAGATTACGTATTATTTATAATTTTAAGATATTCTTCAATGTAAGCCGAAGCTAAGATTTTGAAAGGAACAGTCCGTTGTCAGTATAAAAGCTATCCCCAAAAAGTTTCTACTGATAAGTAATACGCCTACAATTATTGGATTACAATTATACAAACCGATACTCTTGGTCTCCGATGGAAATTTATTTATAATACTGTACTAGGCTATAATATGCAGAACTACAAACTTCCTACATTGTAAATAGTTGTACAGTGCGATCTTCACTGACATATTGGTTTTTAATGTATTCCTTCTTTTTACAACCACTAAGTTAGAAAAGTGTCGACCAATTTCAATACTTCTTATTTTTTCAAAAGTGCCTTTTTAATATACTCTTGTTCCTTATTTATGAGTGGGCGGGGAGAGGCCTGGGAACGTGGTCGGGGGGAACTCGAGAGCACCCCATAGTCGGGTGGTTCCTGTGTCCCGGCTTCTAGGACCGGGGTCAAATCAGGTCACCCCAGGTGCATGGTTCACACTCTGCTTGCTCTCAAATAACAGTCTTTTCTCTGGATAAGGACCAGCCGAGGCAGTTATTGAGGCTAAGAACTGATTGTGCCTGTTTGAGTTTCGTACATTATTCCTCCCCCAAGATATTACGTACCACCCATCCTGAATACAACCCTTAAGGCTGGAACAGTGCTGTAATTCAGCTTCTTTGGCGCTAAGTGTTTAGATGATGGATGCTTCGAGTTCTAACTTAATGTTATCGTGTTGAATGTACAACTGCTCAATGGTCACCATCGTGTCCTCTACCGGGTACGTCTGTAGTACGCGGGATGAGTGGAGAACATTGATATAGGTACCTCACTTTTAATATACATTTAGCAAGGTTCTGGTTCCACGATAATAAACAGGCCTTGACGTTGGGTCTTTCCTAAGGGGATCTCAGATAGTAACAAGACTACACACATCATCCACATTCATCTTAGACCACTCATGTAATCATTCATATTCTGGGCCTTTTCTGAAGATCTCAGTTTGTAACAATACTATACAGGTCATGTAATCATATCTATTTAAGATGTTTTCTGAAAATAAAAACAAAACTAGAAACGAGACTACACTTATCAACCAGATTCATCTTAAATGCATTTATTTATTTATATTCGTCTTAAAATGATGTAACAAGTTGTATCGGCGTCTGGTTTCTGACTCATATTTTTTTATTATTTAAAAATTTGGGAAGTTGTTACACAAACTTTGAAACGAGAAACTCAATGGGTTTGTAACAAGACTACACTTAAACATTCGCAATCAATATTGACGATAGGCACCGAAATAATAAATAAATTGCTTTCTTACCGTATGCAATCAACCTTAGCCTACACGTTTTATTTTGTGTATCCGGATAACTAAAATATCCGGATCCCGATGAACCGTGTTTGCCGAATGACTGGGTTGAAAGTATCTTTGAATTTTCCAATATGCAGTAGAATTTTACAACCTCGTTTTCTCACCTTCTTGCGCCGTATTCGCCCCGGTACGTAGAAGAATGAACAAAAACTGACATAAAAAGTGGTTATATTAGTTGTTTAGATCACGCCTTGGGTTCTGAACAGCAATTCGTCACATTTATTGATACACGACAGAGCTGATATTGCCAGAAGTTGATGAAATGGTTCAGAAACGCCAGTACCTAATATATTGGTTGTAGTGGTAGGCCTATTGAGTGATAAGGTGATACTTTTCAAACTAAATAATTTCTTATTTTAAAAGTAAATCTTTTTTCGTCAAAATTAATTGTAACTAGGAAGATTAATTTTAATTTTCAGGTTAAAATATAGACTTTATATATTCTATATTTTAAATGTTACCCGTTAAAGTAAATGTTTTCTACAAAATATAAAAATAAATACATTTGTAATTGACGAAATAAGTCATGTATAGCCTACTCTACAATGTATTATGGAAGGTGGAAATTTTAATTTATATCATAATGAAGAAGCCTCTTATTCCATAAATTTTAAGTTTGATTAAGTATTAGCATTAAATATATTTTATTTATTAATTAATATTTTTATGTTATCATTTATATTATTTTAGAAGTTAAAACATTTGCTTGTCTAATCTGTACATTTATGTGTAATCAATGTATGTGGAATAAAGTTTCTTTTGAATTCAAAAAGAAAAATTGAAATAATTTACCGGAGATTTATTGTTTTATAGAAGAAATTAAACACATTTCCCAATAAAATATAATTTTTAGGCTTTTCGACAGAAAAGTTTTCACGTTCAAAAGCAGCAATAACCGAAACATAATTTGTAAATTTGTTATTTTTTTTATAATGGAAACTTTTTTCGGAAGGCATTACGAAAACATATTTTTAATTTTATTAAAAATGTGTACATTTTTCTTTTCAAAATAATATTTAAATTTACTTTATTGACAGTAGATGAATTATAAATTCGAAGCTGCCTACATAATTGCTACCATTGTAATTCCCTCTCAAAATAACCCTAATTTTGGAAACTGTGCCAAGTTGTTTATGTACGAATCAGAACATATTTAGGACAACCTATTAAATTTATTTAATAGCATTACGTAATTAATAGGTAGACCAATATTTTGTAAATGACCGGGACATCCCGACAAATAAGACAACCATTTTACTGTTTATTTCGAAAATTTATTATAAGTCCAGATCACAATGATTTTCATCTTTTACGTAAAAATTATTTCATTATTTCTTTAAAGTGTAAATTTGCCTATTTATATATTTTCATTTTTCAATATATAACATTCTAGATTGATGCAGCTTCGAGTGCGAAAGGGAAAATGTCAACGAGGTCAACGATTCTGTACTTTCCCAAAGTCTTAGTCACCGTTGATTATCTGTGCGGAGACTATTATAAGGCCATTTGAACAGCAAAACAAGTTTTATATGAATCAAGGGTCGAGTCAGTCGGGTGAAAACCATGAAAGGGGTAGTGCTGTTATTTTTACTGTGTTCGGTTTCAGCAGAAAATGTGGCAACCTTATCTTCAGAATCAGAGCCTTCAGCGGAGAAATCGGCAACAATAGAATCTTCTTCTATTAATACAAATCCAGAACTATCTGCTGTGCCTGTACCTGCTGAACCATCGTTGGAAAATTCTTCCACAGATAGCCAGAATTCTCCTCTTCTAGAGATCTCATCGACCGAAAAATTACTGCTTGAAGATAACAACTCAGCTGGCTCTAATATTTTGTCAGAAAATTCAGGACTATCTTCCCATTTAGATTTGAAATTAGAAGATACATCTTCCGTATCTGATGGAACCACTTCACAAACAGAGGACGATGAAACGTCTTCCCTCTCAGAATCGTCATCATCGAAAAAATCATCAGATGAAGGAGCATCAGTTAATCTATCTACCATACCTAGTGATGTGTCTATAGAAGGTGAAATTCAAAAACCTATTTCAGAAATTCAGTCTTCCGATCCAGCTGTTTCAAAATCCTCGTCATCTCTTACCAATCCATCTGAATCTGTAACACCCTTAAATGATGCTAAACCACCAAACTCACCAAGTCAAGTTTTGTCTTCTGATAAATCTCAATTTTCACCCGGTAAATCATCAGAAGATAAGGTTCTTCCTATTGATGACATGCCCACTGCAACGTTGAAAGAAGAAAACCCATCGGCATCAAGAGATTCAGATTCGTCGATTAAAGAGACTTTCTTGACTTCAGGGAGTCCTTTAGCTGAAAATTCCCCTTTAAAATCTGCACTGCCAAATTACAACATTTCGCCTCAACAACTTACAGGACCTGGTTCTGAAATAAAATCACCTACTGAAAAATGTATTACAGAAGCACATTCTAAGATTGGCGAAACTGCTGAAGCTACTTCAAAAGTGTCCAACATGGCAACATATGAAAATTCAACTCCTTTACAAAAACTAGAGTCTATAGGATCTGGTGCGTCATCTATTGAAACATCTGGCGTCCCCTCAGCTGCGCCAATATTTATCCATGACTTTTCAAGAGCACCGGGGATAACGCCCTTTTACAGAGAAAGAAGACCATTCCTGCCTCAATATACCTTGGGTACAACTTTGCAATCGGATGCTTATCTCAGGAACGGATTGCCTGTATACTGTAAGTTAGTTTTGCTAATTAAAATCATTTTTCTTTTAAAAATTACAAAGTTTCTTTATTTTTGAGTTTAGTAGAAAAATATGATGTTTACTTTTTAAGACTAGAAAAAAAAAACAATAACAAGACTTTTCCATTACAGAGTTTTTCAAATGTGAAAAAATTACATGAAATTTATAAATTTTTTATTCCAACAAATAACAATTCTTAAACTATTATCTTTCTAGCGGACAAACGTCAGTTTTAGGAATATCGTTTATTTCATGACGAAAAAATCGGTTATTTTAGTAAGAGCTAATTAATATCTAGATTTTAGGGTTGGTCCAAAATTTGCTCGGTCCCTTACCATAAATAATTTATTTTTTAAGTTGTTGGCTCTAATAGTTGAAAATGTATTTACCTAAATTAATGAAGTTCACTTTTAGAAACTAATATTTCAGTGTTTTCGAATGGTAGCTATAAAATATGAAGTTATTGCTATCGTAAAGCGCGTAATGTAATGTAAACATACATATAATTAATGTTAAAGCATGAATATACAGTTGACCACAGATATAGGGTTCAGTAAGTTCAGCTATAAGATAGGCTACATTAATACCTACGTCTTTAACGCAGGTAAATGTTAGCTATGCTTGATATAACAATATTTCTTACTTTGCATAACCTCATTCTAAAAAAGACAATTTTCGAGTCAGTTTTTCAAACAAATCATATAGTGCCCATCTAAATAATATATTTTTAATGATACAGTATTATAAAAATGTAATTTTAAACAATATTTGATCAATAAAGGACAAGCTAAAGAATTATATTATTTTTATTATTTTCGTCTCCAGGATGGTATTTCCTCTAAAATTGACACAACGTCCGCTCAATGGTTGCCATCGACGTCTAGGGTGCCCATGTTAAGTGGTAGTCAGGATACGGATGATGTGTATGCAAGAGGCTTGTCAGTTAACTAACTAATATAACGTGGTTCGGATTCTACGTAAAATTGTATGTCCCTTAGTTTCCCTGGTAGCTATTAATAAATAGCTCTTTCTAAGGGACAGTCGATTTTAGTTTGTAACAATGACTACACTCATTCATCTACACTCATCACACTCATTCGTCCCTTATAGTCACCAATATCTTGACGATCGGCGTTTTAATAATAAACAAATAAAATAAATGAGTTATTCTGATGATTTGTATATCAGGTTGAAAAATAATATTGTTAAAAGATACGCACATTACCACCATACGTGTATGGAGGATGTATTGGGTGGGAGGGTCCTTCAATACCAGGGGGTATAAGAGTATTTTAGGCAAAATGTTAGTGCACATACAAAAGCGATTGATGTCCAACTTAATAGAGCCGTGAGAGTTATTAGTGGTACTCTCATGGCAACGCCACTAACTTGGCTCCCGGTACTGTGCAATATAGCTCCTCCAGAGATAAGACGTTATGAGGCACTACTTAAATAATTCAATAAGATCTTGAATGCCTTCCCATTACCCAGGATCTCCCACGTCAGAACGGTCCCTTAAAATCTCGAAACACACCTCTACGTACTGCTTTACAGTTGAGCAGATCAAATGTCTCGCCCAATACTAGCTGGGCCATAGCGTGGAACAGTTTTGATGGACGAATTAAGGTCCTTGTTAACAATCCGTCAGTACCTGTAGGTGGGTTGAATCTGCCTCGTATGGAGTGAACATTACTGAATCGGTTCCGAACTGGAGTGGGCAGATGTAACTACTGTACTGGAAATACAAATGGGGATTGACAGTAGATCAGTCATGTGATTGCGTTGAGTCACAAACAAACAATGGATCACATAGTTTCAGAGTGCCCCACATAGGTTCAGGGATTTCCTAGCATAAAATAGAATCAGTGAGGCAGGTCTTAAATGGCTTGATGGATTAGATTTAGCTTTGTGACAGAAGATCATTTGCTATTTTTTTAATTTTATTATAATATAATGACTTTTGGACTTTTTGTCCAAGTATAAAACTCAGCTTTTACATAATTTAAATTTTAAAAAAATTTGTAGCTGACAAAAAACCATATGGTATATATACGGCAACATTGTATTATAAAGATGGCTATTGAGAGTTTTTTTTATGTTTGATAATATTGACAAATTGATCATTTATATTTTACTTTAAAGATAATCGGATATATAAAAAGCATTTTTTGAGATATAAAATGGAGGCTCGGTGTATTTAATTACTTGTACAAATTCCTATCGCTGTGCCACCCCCGAGGGTTGTGCCCGTGTGAATGTTATTTTTACATCACCCTCGATGTTGTTTCAACGCCAATGTTCACCAGTTTGTTTATTTCGTCAACTACTCGTTACACACGACGGCGAACAACGATCAAGAGAATTCGTTTTAATCGCCAACTTTACCGCATCTAAACAATAAACATGGATAGTTTTGTAAGAATAATTAAAACGCCGGTAATTAAATAAATAAAGTTTATAATTTAATTTTAGTCCTTCTTTACAAAATCTATTTATTTAATTTCGTAAGTGAATCTGTCCCCACGATATTATCGAGCTAGGCAGAAGATAAGAAAGCTTTATTACATTAATTTTCAAGCTTGAGGAAGGTGGGAACAATATCAGAAACGTTAAGAATTACCTGAGACTCACCCCGTTGGCCTTAAAGATCCAATTATTTTCTATCAGTGTTTTTATTAATATGTGTATAATCGATGTTTATGTCTATAATGCTTATGCTGGGTTATTATTACATGTTTTTAAAATCTTCTGATTTTTTTTTTTTTGCATATGAAAAACGGCTGTTAAACAATGCTAAATATTTGTTTTGTTACTTTTCAAACTGTTAAGGTGGTGCAGGGATTTATACTTTCTTCCATATACGTTAGCACAGAGAAAGAATTGTGATCGTCCAAAAGAGATTTTTTTACAAGTTGGTCTAAAAATCCATTTTAGAGTTTCCTGAACCCAAAACATTTTTTTCGAAAAAAAGTTTGATGCCTGTCCGTGTCTGTGTATGTGCAGTTCGCTGAAGACCAAACAGGTGGATCAATGTTTATTTAACTTGGTATGTAGGTATATTTAGGTGTATGTATTATCTCCAGACAATTTTTTCGCTTTTTTATTTTAGTTTTTTTATGGGCAAAAACCATACAAGAATGGAATTTTCTCAAAAATGGATGTAACGATTTTGATTGAAATTTCAGGAAAAACGTAAATTATAATTTGAAATATTAACAAAAACCAAGTGTCTCTAACTTGACTAGTTTTTTGAGTAATGGAAAAAAACATATTTGGGAATCAAACTGGTAATTTTCAAAGTTTTGATTTTTTTAGTGTTTAATATGGGGGAAAGTTTGTCCCAATTCTTTGGAACCATTTAGTTACACAAAAAAATCAAGTTTTATGCAAATATTATTCGTCTATATCTTCTAAATACTGTACGTTAGGAGACATTTTTTAAATTTCATTTCCTTATTTTGGTACGTAGAGCCTACCAATTACGTCGTTTTAACCAATCTTGGGGTGAGTTCATTTTAAAAATGGTTCGGCTAAGCAAAACCTAATGTTAAAATCAAATATAACCAAGCTGGCATATTTTATTAATTGTAAATAAATTGTTGGTAAACATTTGTCAGATAGAAAATGTTGTTAATTTATTTGAAAAATTGTACCCTTTATTTCGCATTATTCCAATTGTAACAATATCGATTGTTGTAGCCACGAGTTACAGCCCAAGGCCGAGGTGAGAGAGCGCAGTGAGCGGCGGAGTTGGCAGGCGAAGCGTTCAGGAGTGTCCCCTAGTTTTTTTTAAATTATATTTTTTCCAATATTAGGACTGTAAGTACTAATAAATCGTAATATTATTTGCATAATACAGTCTCGAAATGTATTAAACCAATATAAATAATGGTCGTCCGAACAGCAATTAATTCGCAACGAAATCTGCAATAAAATAGTTAATATTAAAAAATATCTAATGTTGTTAGAGAAATAATCACTAATTGGAATTATACTCGGGGAAATCCATTTGGGTGAAATCAAATTTACATTGATTACTGGAAATTGAGGTACAAACTAATCAAGTTTCGACATTTTGTGTCAACTGCGATTTGAAATTAGTAACGAACTTGTCCTGTCTCATTAATTCTAAATGAATCCAGAAAATTCCTAGTTTATTTATTATGCTTGTTTCATGTTTAACTTTTAACTCTGATTTATAAAGTGTTTGTTAAAAAAAGATATCAGTAAATTGTTTGTTGTTAGAAAAATGTAATATGTTAGATGTTTAATTGAGTTTGTTTATTTATTCACAATGTTTCACAACAGGTTAAAATCCTACTTTAAGTGGAAATTCACAACTAGTACGTAAAATAAACAATAAAGAAAAGACAATAAAAAATTAACAATATATGTTTTGCATGTTGAAAAATAGTATACTAATCTAAACTTTCGCGCTGAAGAGAGTAAAAACTGCTTTGCGGTGTCGCAAGTACTGCGTTTATTAATATACTGTCGTAAAATTATAAATAAAATATTTGTTAAAATATAAAGACTTTTTCGACTAGACTCGTTATGTACAATTTTTTAGTTCTCTTTTTTTTGATTTGACAGGTTATTGAAGTTACCCGATGTTCAAACTAGTACGAAAAAAACTATAACGATTATTAAATTTTAAAAAGCGATTATAGCAAGAAATTTGTCTTGTTTTATTTTAGTTTTGATTTAAATCGATATCTTCAAAGGTTTTGCCGCAATATGCCTGCATGGTAAATTTTTAAATGTATACTTTTTTGCTAAAGCAGGGTTTAAAATATTTACTAAAAAATAATAATCGAGTTGTTTTTTATTTTCCAGTACCCTTAAGTTCCGGATCGACCTTCCCTTCGGAGACTGGATTGTTACCCTCCCCTACATCCGGCAATTCTCCGCCTGCAGGACACCTCCTTCAGTACCCAGCCCAGGCGGAACCAACGTCCTCTCCACCTGCAGGACACCTCCTTCGGTACCCAGTCCAGGCGGAACCAGCGTCCTCTCCATCTGCAGAACATCTTCTTCGGTACGCAGTCCAGGAGGATCCAGCATCCTCTCCGTCTGCAGGGCACCTCCCTCGGTACGCAGTCCAGACGGAACCAGCGTCCTCTCCGCCTGCAGAACACCTTAACCGGTACCCAGTCCAGGCGGAACCAGTGTCCTCTCCAACTGCAGGACACCTCCTTCGGTACCCAGTCCAGGCGGAACCAGCGTCCTCTCCATCTGCAGAACATCTTCTTCGGTACGCAGTCCAGGAGGAACCAGCGTCCTCTCCGCCTGCAGGACACCTCCTTCGGTACGCAGTCCAGACGGAACCAGCGTCCTCTCCGCCTGCAGGACACCTTCTCCGTTACCCAGTCCAGGCGGAACTAGGGTCCTCTCCACCTGCAGGACACCTCCTTCGGTACGCAGTCCAGACGGAACCAGCATCCTCTCCGTCTGCAGGACACCTTCTCCGGTACCCAGTCCAGGCGGAACCAGTGTCCTCTCCGCCTGCAGGACATCTTCGGTACCCAGTCCAGGCGGCACCAGCGTCCTGCCAACTCCAGCATCAAGCAGCTCCTATCAGCGAAATTCCCAGTAACAAAGGGCTGTCCTACAACTGGTACAGGGAAGCACAGCCTTTTCCTGTTGGTGCGATCAGTGGAGGGCACTCCATCGGCGATTTTACATCTGGATTGCATCCTAATTTTCCTTCTCAGCAATTTATCCTTTAAGAAGACTGGCTGATTTCTTGATAACAACATACCAGCTTTACAAGAATAATCATTTTACAAAATTAATTAAGATTTGTCAATTATTCTCACCCGTTTCTGTTGGTACCTTTATCTGCTGAACAATAAAAAGATAAATGTGTTTCATATACAGTGGGTTCATAAAAACCCCTTCAAGACTACGAGATATGATTATTTACATGAAAACTAGGAAACAATTTCCTATAAACATGTGTCCTAAAATACTTAGTTTTTCGTTTTGTTTGTCTGATTGTGTTTTTTACATAATGTTTTAGGAAATTAGGAACTATTTTCTTAGTTTTCGTGTCGTAACCTTATCTCGAAGTCTTGAAAGGTTTTTATGATCACACTGTATATAGTACACAATTTTTCTTCGTTGGAGGGGGCTTTAATGGCCGGCCCCATAAGATCAATGTTAATGGTTATACATTATCCCGACTTGACATGACTGTACTTAGTGACATTTGAGTGTAGCTCTGACGCGCGGTGTTGCCAAGACTACTGCGTTTTACCGTTGGTTATATACGCCTACAATAGATATCCCATCTAATAGGAATATTTGTGCCTGTAATTTTGTTAGTTAGTGAGGCCCGCAACCACAGCTGGTTTAAACTGCATTACATTTACATGGGATTACACTAGCGCTTCACAATGGATTTTTTTAGATACAAAATTTAACATTGGATGGGAAATCTATATGTGTAGACACACAATGGTTTGACATACAACAGGCAATAATTAGTTGATACGGCAGAAATTCACTTGAAAAGGCATTTTTAATTGGTTCAAAAATAATACAATAGAACAATGGATAAATAAAGCGATAGGAATAATTTTAAAGAATTGAAACAAAAGTGCAAAAGACAATAAACAACAATAAAGTCCACAATCGTAATCTAAATTCACAATATCAAACGAGTAGGTTATAAACAATTGTATTTAGAGAACTGCAACGAGACAACGATGTAAAGGCGTTGCTATGGTTGTGGCTGTCTTACATCGTCAAGCAATTGGTTGTCGCATTCCAAATCTCCTCATAGTTCCAGCATTTGTTGTAAGAGCGCTCTGTTGTCAAGTCGGGACGTTCAATAAATAAACAAAAAGCAGATATTTTACATGTTTTTACCGATAAATTATGTTTAATACGTCACATTTTAGACATTTGTAATGGAGAATGTTGATTGATCAGCAAATTATAATTTATTTTAATGCGGACACGGACTGAAAATTGCTCCAGCATAAAAAATTAGTAAAAATCCCCAACGAATTAGTAAAATAAAAAATCAATTAAAACTAAGCATTTATTTAAGAATTTGTTAAAGTTTAAGCCTTTAAAACCGACTCATGAACACAAATGCTAAAGGACTACCAGTGGAGCTACGTTTTTGCTTGACATTATAACAATTTTTCATTGATTTTTCGAAAATAAACTCCCTTTCCCCTAAATATTGTTTAGGAGTCAGTTTTAGTAATGATTAATTCTTGTATTGATTGCTCACAAAATCTATTTTGGAATACTGGCCAGGAATTAAATTATTATGGAATCAAATCAAGTCAATAAACGCACCTGTCACGAGTCCACAGACAGTATACGTGAAGACAGACGTAAAGGCAGTTTGAATACATTCAGTTCGATGACTCAATTAATTTTTTACAGCCAATTTTACATTTGTATAGTGAGGTTTGATAAAAAATGTTGTGTTTCTGATATTAGAAACTTTTATTTACAGGATAATATCATACACTTTTCATGTTGGTAGTAAAAAATACCAATGAATACACATCTATAAGAAGCTAAAAGCCAATTTTAAAAAGTCAGTCTGCTGTTTTTACTGATTTGGCTATCTTGGCGCAGCCGCCGCTAGGTGGACTTGTTCGCGGCAGACTAGAGTGAGATAGAGAATGACAGGGAGGGCAGCGCAGCCTCCTGGAGAGGGGGGGGGGGATTTAAAAATTACCTTGAGTATTACAGAGACAGGAAACGGTGGAATGGGGTATCGGGTTGGGAGTGGGGTAAGTGGCAGAAATTCACAGCCACGCTAAGGCCATTTCGTCTGCTGCCCAAGTCTGACTATTTCCCCATCTATTTTACTTCTTGTAGATGTATATAAATTGGAATACCGACCACAAACTAACTATCCTATATTAAACAAAAAATTCAAAATCAACAGTTTTTAAATACTTTTTATTTGTCAAAATAAATTGAAGTCATTCAATGCTCACTGGACGTCTAGCTACATTGGACCAACACCAAGGGGGCGGAGCCCGGGGTGAAGGTCGGCTTGAGAGTAGCATCACTAGCCGCTGAGGAGACGATATCACTGATTCCTCGGTCCCTTCGCGACACTCGGCCGTAGTCCTGGGCGACGCTCACCCCCTGGGGAGCTATGGACAGGTCAGCCGCGTGCTCCAGGCCTAAAGACTCGCGGAGCTGGGCCACCTCTTGGTCGGCAAGGAGGACCACGACTGGCGCTGCCCTGTAGAGGGTAAGGGCTCCGACCTTGGTGCTGTGCTGAGGGATGTGCACTTCAGAGTCCTTCAGTCCAGGGAACTTGTCGAAGGGAAACCTGCAGGCAGATAACATACATAGTTTACTACTACAGAAGTCTGGAATGTTGTGTACTCACAATGTTCGGATGTTTAGTGGGGGAGAGAACCGAGTACGGTATCAGAATTGTCAATTAGTTGAAAATCAGACCAACACTACGTGGTTAGGAGGTCATTTATGAACATTAGTAGATATCAGTTAGTAACCAGACTACACAGGTTATCCACACTCATGTAATCATATTCCCCTTGAAATACGCAAAAGGTTGTGTCGGCGTCTCATATTTAAGAGGATAAGAGAAGATAGTTCGCTCATGGGTCTCTCAATACGTTGTCACTTCAGTCTCAGAGATACCACTGAGTAAGGATGGCAACGATATATCGGAAATATCGATAATTATGTTTCGATATATCGATATATTAGTATCGATATTTTCTTTCGATAATATCGACCATAGGTGGTAGAGAGGACCTTGACGCGGTCATTACCGGAAGCTTTAATTATTAGTAATGACACCGGCCGCTTAAGACAAACCTTTAACTATACTGTGTTCTTCAAATGCACTAAAAACATCTTGATAGGCTTTTGAATATAAATTAAGACATTGAGGTTAAATTTTATAGTTAAAATGTTGGTCTTTCAAAGAAACTCAAACTCTATCGAAATGGAAACTCGGTAATAATTTGGAAAGTACTTAGATTTAAAAAACTCACCTTTCGAGGGGAAAGATGGCGACAGCCGCTGCTTTCTCGAGGTCACCACGGTTGAGGAGGCCATTTAGACCTGGAGGACTGGAAGCCACTGAGTAGCGGCCTGCGACCTCAGCATCCCTGGACACCAGGAGGACGGGGTTGTCTAGTACATGTTGGGGGCAGTCACCGGCACACCATGAAGGCAGCTCGGAAATGGGGCTGGAGGGTTCTGGAAACAAGAAGAAAATGTAAATTAGATCTCTACTGTAACTTTAACTAAAAGTTTAAGAAATAAATGGTAAAGTAAGATGATTTTGGGTGAACAATTCTCTACATATAGCAATACACAATGATTAGTAGACACTCCTGTGCGCATTGCGTGCCAACGCCGCTACGACGTAATAGGTTACTAATGATTTAACTATTCATTATTGAAAACAAAGTTGTTTTAGTTTTTACTTCACAAATCATGTGCAACAAACACTCTTTTACTTCTTAATTTGTATATTTTATCAGTGTAAAAAATATTCAGTGTAGAATAAAACCGCGTATAACAACAGCTGAGAGATGTTTTCATTTAAGGTTGAAAAAAATAATTCTTGTTTAATAATTTTGTTTGTTTCTGTTTACTTTCTCCCATATGCGTTGTTAGCATAGAGAAAGTATTTTGATTGCATAACATTTTTTTTACAAGTTGGTTTAAAAATCCATTTTAGAGTCCCCTGAATCCGAAAAAGTGAATTTTGAAAATCCATTCGATGGACCAAATGGATGGATACATTTTTTTTAATTAAATATGAAGGTGTATTTAGCCAATATCTCCAGACCGTTTTTTCACTTTTTTGAAATTTTAGTTTTTATTTATTTTTACGGGTAAAAAACATACAAAAATGGAATTTTCTCAAAAACTGCTCTAACGATTTTGATTATTCAATTGATACATAATTTTCAGGAAAGATTTGAATTACAATTTAAAATATTTGAGTACAAACCGCATATCTCTAACTTGACTATTTTTTTTAGTTCGGCAAAAAAAGTATTTGGGAATCAAACTAGTAATTTACAAAGTTTTGAATTTTTAGTGTTTAGTATGAGGGAAATTTTGTGCCAATTCTTTGGAACAATTAATTTTTGTTTTCTTCTATTTTAACAGGCCTTAAGATTTCACTTATGTATCCCCAATGTACACTGCAGTCTGTGGCTGTCCTTTTAAGAGAATGTTATTTCATAGTTATTTAGCACTGGTATATTTTTAAGTTAGTCTTACATTTTTCTGTTTGTAAATTTTCATTATTTTGTTTGTATAAGACCCAAAGCCTGGGTAAGAGAATATCGTAGTTTTAAATCCTAACCTTGACTGTTAGTTAGTTACCTTGTACTGTACTGGCGCTCCACCTTACTTCACCTGATCAAGTTCCCCGCACAGATCAATAGGTTATGGGGAATGAGCTGAGTAAGGTTAATAAATGGTTTCAAAGAATTGGCACAAACTTTCCCCCATATTAAACACTAAAAAAAACTTTGAAAATTACCAAATTTTGAAAAGTTTGATTCCCAAATATGCTTTTTTGTCATAACTAAAAAAAAGTCAAGTTAGAGACATGCGGTTTTTACTAAACTATTTTAAATTGTAATTCACATCTTTCCTGAATTACAATTAGAATTACTTTCCTGAATCAACATCGTTAGAGCCGTTTTTGAGAAAATTTCATATTTGTACGTTTTTTGCCCATAAAATTTTTAAAAAATAAATTTCAAAAAAGTGAAAAAATTAAAATGTATGAAGATATTGGCTAAATACACCTACATACCAAATTTCATAAAAATGTATCCATCCGTTTGGTTTCAAGTGAACTGCACATACACACACACAAACGGACAGGCACCAAACTTTTTTATTTAGAAAAAACACTTTTTTGGGTTCAGGGGACCCTAAAATAGATTCGTAGACCAACTTCAAAAAAAATCTTTTGAAATATCACAATACTTTCTCTATGCTAACGCACATGGGAGAAAGTAAAAAGGAATTTGTTTTCTCCTTTATACAAAAACAAATCTTTACAGTGCTAACTCTGTTTTTAAAATGGCTTTAAGATAAATTTAGATCCGTAAAATTCTTGTATGGATGATTTACAAATAAAAAAAAAACCTAAATGCATGTACAGTAAAGAAAAACGTAAATCCCAAAACTCACCGTACACCGGAAGGATTTTGGAGGTGGGCGAGCCAAGGGTATCGGCGGCGACAACCAGGAGGATGGCGAAGAACAACATAGTACCTGTGGTGATGGTCAGGGTGAACTGATTGTTTTATACCAGCAGGTCATCATCCCCTGACTTGCTTGGATAACGATGTTTTCCTCCATGGGAAGCTTGTTTTGTTCACAATGCAACGCCTGCGGTCAGGAAACTGCCGCTCTGGAGAATTTGGCCGGTGAGAACTCAGCAGATGATGTTTACAGATTTTGGGGGACCTCCCTAATATTCCAAAAATGTCTTTTTATAAGGTTTCTAAGAAGCTGTTGAACAAATAATGGACATGGCGTCTGCTCAATGGTTGCCATCGACGTGCTCACTACTAAAGAAGTCTGGGTGCCCGTGTTGGGTGATAGTAAGGGTTCGGTTGTTCTGATGGAATGAGATCTGAGAATCAGTATTGTCAAGAAGTAGAAAATCAGACAAATAATACGTGGTTCGGATACCACGTAAAACTGTAGGTCCCTTAGTTGGCCTGGCTATTAGGTAATTAATAAATTGCTCTTTCCAAGGGACAGTTGACCTGTTAGTAACAATTACTACACTCGTTCATTTACACTCATTCGCCTCTCCGGATGGCGAGGCCAGCACAGCGGTACATCGATGTCAGTTCCTCTCCATACCCCCCCCCCCCAAACCTTCAGGATAATCATATTAACTAATAGTACAGGTTAATAAAGATGTTCATTAGTATTGATCCAAATACAGGCGTTCACTGTTTGTTTTACCATATTATTATTTAATAATTATTTTATTCTTCCCCTGGCTTTATGTTCTGTCCCATTCCAGATTTTTTTAAACCCCTAATATCCCTTGGATTGGAAAACTACCCAGCAATTCTCCTTCGCCGTCTATTCTAAAGATCCCCAGGTGGAAATTTATTCATCTTTACTAATCAGACGACAGTCACAGATGTTCTGAACAGCTGTTTTAACACAGTTATCATACAAAGACAACAGAAACTTGAATCCCCCGTCATGTAGGTGACTGTTGATTCAGTGGTCTGAGAAAACACCATCCTCCACTTGTTTACTATTAGCAAAGAACGCATTTACTGTCGGATTCAAAAAGAAATGTACTCGAGTTTGAACCTTTGCTACAAAAAAATATTCATCCGATTTAACTAGAATCTACAGTTTCCGGTGACAACCGCGTCAAGGTACTATCTACAATATTTACAAGATGACCAGACGTTTCGCCCATACTGTGATGTGGCATCCTCAGTAGTTTCTCTGAGATTACTAGTTCTCTGAGATCAGTGGTTTCAGTCTCAGAGAAACCACTGAGGATGCCACATCACCACACAGTATGGGCGAAACGTCTGGTCATCTTGTAAATATTGTAGATAGTACCTTGACGTGGTTGTCACCGGAAACTGTAGATTCTAGTTATGACACCGGCCGCTTAAGCCTAAGTTCTAAGATTCATCCGATTTCGTTGTATTGTTCACCAAAACTTAGCTTATTTAGTTCTAAGTAAATCATATAACTTACTTTTTTCAAGACTAAAAATTTTTATAGTGTGTAGAATACAAAAAAAAAAAACACGAGATTTTAGCACTTTTGGAGTAAACCTTAACTTAAAAAATGTCTAAAACAAAAACTACTAAATATAAGTCAGTGAAACTTTAAACACATGTGGAGAATGTTGTTTTTTTGTAGTCAGTCCAAATTCTAGAATTTTTACTCTTTTACAAAACGTTCTGTTGTAACTTTTGTAAATCCTTGCAATCTTAAAAATGGCTAATCATAAAAACTTCCAAAACGGTTCAAAAATATCGGATTGAAAAATAAAGTAAGATTATAAAACGGTAAGTGCATTAAAAAATTTTTTGCGATTTTATATCACATGATAATTCAACAGTTATCGATGTGTAGTAACTAAGAGTAGAATAGAAATAACGAAATATGTGGTCGGTAAATTTGTTGGAGGTTTCAATACTTCAATTGTTTGGGAAACAAACGAATGATTGTTTCTTAAACACTTGAAGCATTGGAAATCCCCAACAAATTTACAAATCATGAACACCCCAACTAATGCGAGTATATGTCAATTAAACAAAATTATGTCAAACAACCGTTAAAATACTTATGTGTTTTATAATACCTCCGTATGTAGTGAAGAGAACTGAGTACTAGATTTGTCAATTTGCAGATGTCAGACCAATACTACGTGGTTTGGATTCCACGTACAGTTAAACGTAGTTGGATCAGTTGGTCTTAGAAAGTAAAAATGATTACACCCGTTCATCTACACTCAACTCACTCATTCACCGCTCATATTCGCTCAGATCTCTACTATTGACATGTTAATGTACAGTATCTATATCAAAAATTTAAAAAAAAGATATATATAAATCAAACTTCCGAATGTTTGTGTACACGATTGCGTACCGAAAGTAATCACTTTTGCTCCTAGTGATAAACTAATTTCATTGATTACACACGTTATTTTGATTCTCACTTAATTAAGAGCCTCCTTCTTAAGTTTATGCATCAGCTGTACCATTTTGTCATGTGGTTGCATAGTCAAGTATTGAAGGCGCCAAGTTAAATATCATATTGCTGAACGCGCACAGCTGCTTGTTAAAACTCTTGTGCTTTAGATTGTTTTCTGAACTAATAACTGTTATTATTTAGGAAGTAACTGTTATTCAATGAACATTTACTATAATGTTGGAGTTTATATTGTGTAACTCTATAGACTGCCCTACAAATTCATAATTATATAATTGGAATATTTTAGGTTATGAGGACAGCAGCCTTGGAGGTTAGTTAGGTTAGGTTACTTTGGGTCACTACAATAGTATACTGTAGTTTAGTAATATTTTAATTTAGTATTAGTTTAGGTGAAAATATTTGGTGGCGGACTCTACATCATACGATTTATATTTATTTATTTCTTAACGCATCCTTTTGAAAAGAACACAATTTTTTATTGAATTTAAATGTTATATAGAATAAGTTCTAAGCTATTGACAGCTGCATTCCTTTTCTCTGACGTCACAATTATTATTTATTATTAAAACTAACAATATTCAATATTTGTACCTGCTTCCTTCTATATTCAATAATTGTGAACACAATTATGTATTTATTAAGTGTTTTTGTTTTTTAATCATGTGGACTATAATTACCTATATATTGGTAGGTTTTATTACCACCGTTTTTAAAAACTTGTGACTTATTAACAATAGTCAGTACATAACTTGTACATATATGTAGTTTCAAGAACATACTTTTTTAACATAAATGCAATGAATCGTTCATTGAATTTATGTTAAATATGTCATTCAGCTATGTTCTTGACACTGCATTAAGTAATTTTATTTTTTTTTTTTTTTTTGGAAAACATACTAGAATGACGTTTGGTTTCTGGATTAAATTAATGTACTCAGCCATTAGTTTATTATTATTATTATTATTCATTATTATTCATCTCTAAGACCCCGATCGTAAAGATATGGGCGAATATGAGGAGTGAATGAGTGTGATGAGTGTAGATGAACGAGTGTAGTCATTGTTACTATCTGAGTTTTAGTTAATGTTACAAAAACACAGTTATTTTGCTAAAACACTTGAAAAACTTATTTAATATTTTTGCTTAATATTAGCATAGTTACAAATTGAAGTGCAGCATAAAAGTATTTATTTAACCTTTTGTACATAATTTTGTCTTTAGAAATTTACATGTTTATAAGTTTTTACATTCTAAGCATATCCTTTTTCGTTAATTTTGAAAAAAGGACATGTTTAGAATGTAAAAATTTCTAAACATGTAAATTTCTAAAGACAAAATTATGTACAAAAAGTTAAATAAATACTTTTCCTGTATTGCTAGCCAATGCTGTATATATGGGTGTTAACAGACTGTTTCCTGTTTCCCAAAAATGTATTCGTCATTTTTAAGACATACGTTAGCATTAATCTCGATTTAAACATATTTATTTCACCTAAAAAAATGAACTACATGTCGATATATTACATCACCAGTCGATATTTTAGCTCCCGCCCCCTTCCAAGAAAACCTTGCTCACTTTGATCTTGGTAAACGGTTTTATTATTGACGTTGGGCATGGGGAGAGCTGTGTGGTACATGCACTCTGGATCTTCCGGAGGAGGATGTCGGAGGGGGGACTTGGAAACGTACCAGCTGGCGAGCGGTGACCAAATGTGCTAAGCCTCTGCCAGGGACCGAGGGTCTCAGTTACTGGGCAATCTGCATATTGACTCCAAGGGATGGGAAATGTAACATAACACTATTCCGTAATGGCCAAATAACTAAATAGTAAATTTAAAAAATCATAAAAGTAAAATAAAAATAAATGGTTCCAAAGAATTGGCACAAACTTTCCCCCATATTAAACACTAAAAAAAAAATCAAAAACTTTGAAAATTACCAGTTTGATTCCCAAATATGTTTTTCCCCATAACTAAAACACCAGTCAAGTTGGAGACATGCGGTTTTCACTAAAATATTTTAAATTGTAATTCACATCTTTCCTGAACATTTTGAAATCAAAATCGTTAGAACCGTTTTTTGAGTAAAATCTATTTTTTTATGTTTTGCCTATAAAAACGAAAAAAGTAAAATTTCTAAAAAGTGAAAAAATAGTCTGGAAATATTGGCTACATACACCTACACACCAAATTTCATAAAAATTTATCCATTCGTTTGGTCTCCAGCGAACTGCACATACGGACAGGCACAAAAAATGTGTTGGGTTTTTTTTTTTTTTTTTGGTAACTGAACACTTTTTTGGATTTTTAGAACAAATTGTAAAAACATTTTTTTTACGATCACACTACTTTCTCTATGCTAACGCATAAGAGAGAAAGTATAATCATTAGTACATAGTAAACATAACACGACTTCCTTATATACAATACTACAAACCAACCATATTCTTACCTAATTTGTGGTCATTCTGATGGGTCTACAGTAAATTGTCTGAGTATTTGCCTTTTAACAGTTCATCTCGTAATCTTATAATCATGCCATTGCTGAAAAGACGACAGCCCTATATTTTACAGCCGTACAACCTTACTACTGTCAGCGCGCTGAAACATGCTGTCCTATTTTAACTGTACGGTCGTATTTATTATTATAATGAGTTAAGGATCGCGCACACTAGACCGGACCAGCAAGTATCTGCACTGCACGGCACGGACCTGAAAACTGCATGGCATTGCATACATAAATACACTCACCGGCAAAACTAATTTTTCCACGAAAAAACAAATAAAAAAAAATCGTTTTTAGGGGAAAAACTACAGAAGATTGACATACTATAAATATTAGAAAGCTAAACAGTTGTTTTCTTGTTTTAAAATGTTTTCCGAAATCGGTATTTCTTGTTAAAAATTGCTACAGATTCATGGTCGTGTGGTTAATATTGATCATTTAGTAAAAATCTTGGAAATCGGGTGGAACCAATAATAAAACTATTTTTTAACTAATCCATATCAATGTAAAAACAACCTTTAAATAAGTACGTAGTTGTTGATATGGGTTGGTTACAAAAACAGTTTTAAATGTAGGCTAAGCTATCACTTGAGGACGACAGGAGTTTTATACCTGTCGAAATGGTGCGTTTGTTTCTTAAAAACTCTTGAAGCATTGGAAAAAAAATCTCCTTAAAAATATACCAATCATGAATAATCCATTGCCAACAAAAAAATCTTCAAACAACGGAAGTTTTCCTTTTTATGTGGTGCATAAACAATGCACAATCAACAAAATTTGTTCCAAAACACAACATAAATTTTCTGCAGCATACGGTAAAAATTTAGTTTTTGGTCAATTTATTAAAACTGAAAATGCTTACATATCATGTGCCGCTTTCTAGGATTTTAACTTCTAGGACATTAATTATTGAATATTTATGGGTATAAAATAACTATGATACAAGTATTTATAGTAAAAATCATAATATATGTAATTTAACTATTCTGTTATTGTGTAATATAACGGATCTACTGTTACAAGGCATCATTCTTTCCTGGATCAATTAATATCATCATATAAAATTGAAATCTGTATTTAACTTATTTGATTAGTAGTCTAACACCAAATAGTTTGGATTTTGGGAGCAGATAAAGGAAATTTCAAAATTTTTAAAACTAAATAAGTTATATAAATTTTACAAATAAAAAAACACATTAAACTTATTTATTAGTATTGTTGTTTATTGTACATTTACAAAAACTTACTAGCAAATTTGGTAATACGATAACAATTTTAATGTTATCGGTGTTTTAGTCAAAACTTAATTTCATTTTTAAAATCTGCTAAAACAAACAAGATGTGCATTTTGTGTATTTTTATAAAGGAAATATAAAAATAATTTATCGCTCATAGAATGTATTTCTTCGGTTGATCATGACAGTTGACATAGTATTTGCAAACTAAGTAAATTTTTGCACTAGTAAAATTAATTCATCTTCATTCATTACAATGCAGACCGACTGAGCACCACGTGGCTTTTATGTGAAACAATTAAATAATTTACTAAGTATCAAAATTAGTTCTCATATTGTTTATTCCTCAAAATGTATTTTAAAATGCTTTCGGCTACAGAAATGCTTCTGTAACCTGTCTGCTCCTAACCTCAACCTGCATTTCACATCCGGAAACAAGTGCTTCCCGCGTTGCCACCCCTCCCTCCCGCCAAACTGCAGCCAGCGGCCGTATACTAACTAATCAGACCAAAGGCCTTCGGGCCGGTCGGCCCTACAATGCACTGTATTGATAACCGAAGAAAGAGTTGGCCAAGAAGGGGTGCTTTAATTGGTGAGGGGTGTTATTGGAGAGAGGGGAGGGAGCCATTACCCCCTCCCACCGACTTCCCCTACCACCCTGATCAATATACTTGCACCACGACGGGCCTTGTACAAATAAGCCCAAATTGCTGATTGGTCTGAAATTTATTGCGCTAATCTTTCGCCCGTTGGTTCATGCTTATTACATTTTTGTAAGCATGAGAGAGCTGGTTTTGTAATTTTTACCGTTTTCCGTTACCTTGCCTGATAACAGGCTGTCATCAGTGTCTGATGCGTTCAAAACTCGATAACCTTTTTCTCAAACTTTAAACTTTAAAAGCATATCTACAGAGATGAAATAAACAGATGTCGCATCAACATGAAATTCTTTCTATTTATTACTGTATTTATCCTTATCCTCTCAAATCAAATATTAATTACCATCTTTATCAACATCCATACTAATTATTTATAATATACGTAATAAAATACATAGTATAAATTGTAATACAATTTAGTAAACCGTACAATTTATTTCTACTAGAAAATCATTGGAGAATGCAAAACATTAAATAATATTTGTAACAGTTACTATTTTAATTTTAATTTAAAAAGGAACTATTTTCAAGTCTTTTATCAAAGAATATGCTCGTGTAAAGATAAAATAATTTAAGAAATTAAACTTCAAGACATGGCGTGTCTAAGATCTTGTTCGGTAAATAGACAAGGTCGAGCTACTCTTATTGTGTTTTTCCACTAGGTAGCAGCACATTCACCATGTCAACTTATTTGAACCACAGTTTATTTATATTATTAATTAAATTTGAATTATTATTGAATAGTTCGAATTTATTTTTGTAAATAAAACTATTATTTATAGTTAAGTATAAAACAAAAGTTAATAAATAATAATTAATTAAACTGTCAATAAATTTGCTATTACACTCTCGGTTCTTTTCTTAATTTAACGTAATATATAATTTGTTTAACACTCCTATCACAGTTTGTCATCAGGTAAGGTAACAACTTACCATGATCATATGATGATCATTCCACCCCATGATCTTCGTGATTAAGGGGATCAAGGTAAGAGAGTAACGACTCTTACCTTGAAAGGCTGAAATCATTGGTAAAGTTCCCAAATGGCCTGATGACGTTGTTTCAAAAATAACATATTATTTACTAATGATGATGGTTACGTTATAATAAATGAACTATAATGACATGAGAAATGGGTAACATTAGCTCACCTGCAAAACTAGTTGTAGTTCACGACCGTTCTCTATAATGAACTACTGTATATTAAAATGACGTAACGAGTTGCACAAAATATAACAGTTCAGTTCAATTTGTCGTTTGTCTAATCTACCAGCTGTTCGCTAGATGCCCCTTTTCTTGTGTATTGGAAAAAAACTTAAGCACTTATATATACAGTATCTCTAAGGCAGTTTTAGGTTAGATTGCACTGACTGAAGACTGGGCTATTTTCCCAGATCTGTTGTTCACTTACAATTATTGAAATAGTTCAAATCACAATAAACGAACTATTTCACTATGTTGACTAGTTCATTTGACTGCGTATTTTGTGAACTACCAAGCTCTACAAACATTTAATTAAACTTATAATAGAACAAGTAGCAATTGCGATATACACGTTTATAGACTATTTGTTTCAAATTTAACACGCCGTCCGCTCAATGATTTTCATATGTTGGCAAAGTTTTCAGTATATCGCAAAACATATATCGATCTAAGAATGATATTAAAAGAAAAATATCGATATACCAAGTAACCTATGTATCGAATTGTACATAGTATTTATCTCTTTGAACTTATATAACTCTTTTTTTTATGTCCACTAAATAAAAGATTTTACAAATTAAATAATGTATTTTGAAAATTACAATCAGAACAACCTTATATTAAAAGGAATTAAAAGGATTTGTTTATAAAACATGCAACAAAATTAAATTAGAAGTCAAAACAGCTCTTTATTCAGTTGAATAATATTTAGACAAATTTTTAAAAATTCTAATGATTCGCTGTGTACTTTTAAATAATAATGTTTTAAGTATATTGTAACTTATAATACGTACAAATTTACAAATTGTTCAATTATTAATGAATTAAAATAAACATGCATTTACCTTCATGAAACAAGATGTGGTCAGTGGGGTTGAATACAAACTATAAATAAAAAAAAATAAAAACATAATTCAACAGTATCCATAACGTAACGTGGTTTTCTAAGGCCTAGTAAGAGCCCTCATTGGTTTACAATTATTATCAAATACATTACAGTTTGCAAACCTTACGTAAAAAAAAAAACTACTTTATTATTTCAATTGCATAAAAGGCAACTAAAATGTTTTATTTTCTAATCGCGTTGATTTGACCAGTAAAAATAATGTAAATATATAGTAATTTGATATATAGAACTAAAATATCAATATTACCAATAATTTAGAAAGAAACTTTCGATACTAATATAGCGAAACATTGAAAGAAATATGTCGACATTTCCAATATATCGGTGTCATCCCTAATTAAATAATATAGAATGACAACCAATCAGTTTAGTGACGTGGAAGATAGACTTACTAGATCACAACTTACACGGCGTCCGCTTAATGGTTGCCATCGACGTGGACACTTCTAGAGAGATAAGTGTGAAGTGTTGGGTGGTAGTCAGAGTCCGCTTATTGTTTAGGAAAGAGAACTTAGCATTAGGCTTATCATAAGTTGAAAATCATACCAACACTACGCGGTTCGGATTCTACGTAAAGCTGTTGATTCCTTAATTAACATGGGGAGGATTTTTCAAAGGAACAGTCGACCTTAGGCCATGTTATACGAGCGCTAATGTCGCGGCGTATTTCGCGTCGCGTTAACGTCGGTTCGACAGGGCAATGAGTACATCCATAGTGCAGATTATACGATCGGTATTGTCGTCGGCGAGTCCGAGTTAGCCGGGCGCTGAGCGTTGCTAACGCGACTGGTACTCGTTGTCAACGCGTCGTACTCAACGCTGAACCAACATAGTCACAGTGTGTTGTTGTCAGAGTACCGGTTGCGTATATCTATCTACATACATATATATCTGTGCATCGCTATGTCTGACACCGAGAAGTTAATTTATCGTAGCCCCATTTCATATAGTCTAGTTAATACTCCGGTTCTTTCATAAACAATTATATATTTTTAATGTAGTAACCTTTAGTAAGTGTTAAACGTACCAATAAAAATGTACCTCAATGTTATGTGACCAGTCTCTCTGCAGATTCTATACTCGTCTTCATTCCTCATAATCTTATCGCACACGGCCCCAAGTAGTGAATCAAAACAAGCAACAGACATTCGGTAGTAAAGAAAGAACTTATCTTCGTACATTAGTGTTGCTGGAATGTTCTAATTCAAATTCAAATCTGTATTATAGTGAACAATTAACAATAATCGCATTACAATCGTCAAGAGTATTTTATATAAACTAGTCACATGCAATAATAATTAATAATAAATAGATACACAACAATAATAAATAAAATTTAACATTAAGATATTACATATTTTGTTAAGCACGTAAAACTTGTGGTCTGGATATTAGCAGAGGAATTAAGTATCGGTTTTGTTAATTTACATCCCAGCGACACATCATGAACTCATCAACCGAGTACAATTATCTCAACACCAGGAGGTGTCTTAGTCGAGTTTTAAACTTTTTGGGGTTATTTATCTGTTTAATGTCTTCAGAAAGTTTATTGATAAACTTGATTCCAGCTTGTGATGGCAGGTGTTCATTGCCATTATTTTGTATTACTCTGCTCGATAGTTATCCCTGCCCTAGTTTAGTACTGGTGAACGTCTCTACCCTGATCTTAAAACGATAGCACAATGTGACCTCCAGAATATAAAGACAGGGAAGGGTCGACAATTCAAGCTCCCTGAAGGCATTTTTACAAACTCTCGTGAATTTAATTTTGAAAGAATTCTGACAGCTTTCTTTTGCATTCTAAACACTCTTTCGAATTTGTATTTAGAGCAGCTGCCCCATAGTCACAAACCATACGACAAATGCGGGTATATAAGTCCATAATTGACAGTTTTCAAAACTCCCAAAGAACAAAATGTTGAAAGCTTACGCAGAGCATATACTCTGGAAGCTACCTTAGAGCAGATATAATCAATGTGGTGGTCCCAGGTCAGACTACGATCAAGATACATCCCCCTTGGGACCTTGGCAGATTCTGTCTCTTCCAGAGGAGCATCATCAGCCATTACAACAGTTCGATAGTCTTGGTCCTGTTGTCGGAGGCAAAATCTGATCAAATTTGACTTCAAAAAAATAGTTTTCGAGTTAATTTTGGAAAAATACTCAACGCATAAGTTTACATCCATAAATGCTTAGAATTCAAGGTCATTGGTGGTTTTTTTATCTGATTCAGAGAGAGAGAGTCGTGTCGTCAGCATATTGGATCACCATTCAATTCTGGATCGATGAGTTCAACCTGTTGACATAGATGAGGAAAAGGAACGTACCAAGAAGTTTCCCTGAGGGACATTATAGGTCATTTTAATTTTTCCTGGCAGAGTATTCGCAACCTTCACACATTGGTATCTGTCACTAAGGTAGGACGAGAGCCATTTGTGAGGCGGGGGCACCCGAGGTGCGACATGGACTACCTGAGGGTCATAATTGGACACTCGAGGTGCGACATGCAGCGAAAGAGAACCCAAAACTAACACTCGAGGTGCGACATGGCGCTTCGGCTAGCAGTGTGGCCGTGTTGGTCTGGCGGCTAATAGTTGATATATTTACAGTGATAAAATTATCTGAAAACTACAACCATACAATGAGACACATGATTAACGATGATTCAATAATTAATCATCGCTCAATGACAATTTATAGTTTAACTTAAACAAAGATATTTATTACAATAAAAATGTTTAACGGCGTCAAATAGTTTAAAAATTTGGTTGTTAGGTTGTTAAAAAAAAAAGGTTAGGTTAGGTTAGGTTAGGTTAGCTAATAATAATCTATTTAGCTATGTAGGCCTAAATCAGATCGGAGTGTCCAGAAAAAATTATAGTTCTACTACTTTTTATTGAAATAAAAATAATTGTATTTCCGGAAAATATTGATTCCTTTTAAGTGTGAAAGTCTGTATTTAATTACACTAGTTATTGAAATGGTGTGATTATCCTAGTAACGTAGGTCCTATTTTGTATATATATATGTATATATATTTATGGACACAGAGAGAGAGAGCGCGTCTACAACCCCGCAACCCTTCGCCGGGCTACCTGAGGTGGCATGTCGCACCTCGAGTGCCATTTTTATGGCCCTTTGGGTCGCTGGGATTAACACAGGTAGTCCATGTCGCACCTCGAGTGCCACCTGTGAGGCAGGCCTCATAGTATAGCCTACATGAGAAGAAACTGTCCTGTTCATAAACATGTACTAATCAAAGGGGGTATCACTGCCTAGTATCCTATTACATTGTTGAAATGTTTCCAAAATACACAACAATGTATGGTGTATCCTACACAACCCAACTGTATGGTGTTCATTGTGGAAATGTGAATGACGCGACGTCAACGCTGTGTATAACAGAGGTACACGATAGCAAAGCGTGTTCAGCGTTGCGGTCTTAGCGTCACGTAATAACTTGACAATGTAGCGCTCTAATTTCAGCGTTAACAACGCGACTTTATTGTTGTTCGTATAACATGGCCCTTTGATAGTAAAAAGGACTACACAAGTCACCCACACTAGGCTGTGTTGGCATCATATCTAATAATAATAATAGGCCTAATAATTTGAAGCATGGTTATTACTGTCATATTATGATGTTATCAATTAGATCGCGTGTGCAGAGTCTTATCTATAACAATCCAAATTACCGTTAATAATGACTGGATCAAAAGTTTCGCTTATCTAAACAATGATAACAGTGTGCTTCATAATTTTAGTTAAGCTCTACAAGTAGTAAATATGGCAGTCATTAATCATGGTAAATAATTGCCTTAATTTACTTTATGCCTAGTTCTAAACATAAAACAAACTTGTGGGTTTCTCTATAAATTCTCTTCTTTTATTACATTAGTTATTCATGTAGTTATGTTATAGATAATGCTGCCTCATGAAGTAATTTTCTGTTTTATGAGTTCCTAGTATTGCCAAATAACCGTTGTACGTAATAGATGTTAGCTATAAACAGTCAGGTGCGGTCTATTAAAAGCTTTACAGCGATTTCTGAAATTAACGGATTTCATGGGCAAACACTCATTGGTCTATAATTAGTGAATGCGATATTTCTAACCAATCAAGTTTTGCTTTGGTGAGTATTCGGAATTGGTCCTAAAGCGAAACAAATAACATAAAGGAAAAAATAACAGGCCTATCAATAAAACATTAATTAAAACTACAGTAGGCCTACCATATTATTAATAATAATATACTATCGGAGTTGATTTCATTCAAATATGACAGCTGTGGCTAACGAAATTAAATTTGTAATACATCTAAATAAATAATATTCTGTATTTAGGAAATATATTATACTGCACCTCTTATGAAAACACAATATTCGTAGTTTCACAAAAACATTTTAAAATCAAGTTCCAAAAGATGTTTGTTTACAATGTACTTCAAAATAAAAATATGCAAATTAAAAGTTGTTATTTTTAATAATTTTATAAATAGCAGGTGTAACACTCAGTCAGGACTAATGATGTCTTATTATCCTTTTCTGGCCAAATAAATTAAAATTGATACCCCTTGCCTATCTTAGAAAAGTAATTGGAAAATCTTTGAATTTGCTAAAAATGTGGATTATGTATTATTCAAAATCGCAGTCATTCTAAACAAAATTAATAACTAGTATAAATGTAATAACTGTGACAACATAAATTTTACTTCTCAACCTCAACTGTTATTTGTATTCCTATCATATTAAAAATGTGCTGTTTGAGCATTTAGTGAATTATTTTGCGTTATTACAGTACCATAAGTCGGGAATTTATTTAAAAATTGCAGGTTTGCCGAATTCAATCACCACTTGAATACTGCATATGATATAAAAAAGCCTTCAATTTTGAAAAGACTATTCATTGTTCAACACAGACTACTTTTATGAAGGAAAATGCTTAAAATTTTATTCTGAGTCTCAAATCTTATGAAGGTAAGCATATTGTAGAGAATGCTACTCGTTGGTTGGAAACGTCTCCGCCGGTCGAGTATCTTTATTAGATTACCGGCCTCCGCGAACAAAACTCGACAAAGAGACCCGTGACCAATCGTAGGAAGGGACAGAACCTTATGAGTGATTATAAAACTGAGCGAGGCGCGACGGAACGGTGGGCGGCGAGTGGAGAGGGAATCATTTCCACCACCCCTCCGCTGTGCTTTTGTCGGCGCGGCACCTCGGCTGCATACAAAACATGTGGAGGAGATAAACAAAGTGTGCTCGGCTAGTGGCAGTGGCCGCGTCAGCTGTTACGGCGTTGGAGGGGAGCGCGCATGCGCAGTCCAGTGCAGCGCGAGTGTGTGGACCGACTGGAACGGAACTTCAGTCGAGTGATGTCTAGTAGTGCGAAGAGGTTGTGTTGTTCGCGAGTTGGGGGCGTCAGTCACCACCTAGGATCGGACAATGGATTCACCAGCCTACCCACCCGCAGGCCGGACACTCTCCTGGACATTACGGCCAAGATAGTAGCGGAAAACATCCCCTTCCAGAGGATAGAAGAGCGGTACGACCGCATCCCCGAGCCCGTGCAGAGGAGAATTATCTACTGGTCGTTCCCTAGAGACGAGAGGGATATTTGTATGTACTCTTCTTTGTCCCGCGTGCCTCCAGTTAGTGCCAGTGGTGAACATCAAAATCTTTCTTTTTACAAAGGATTAAAACTTCTAGAGTCAGGATGCGTAGACGGCGTCCTGCAAGTTGGTGAGTTTGTTTACATTCCTAACCTAACAAGCGCTAATGGGCATTTAACACCTACAGTACTGTATATTCTAGGAGATGGTTTGATTAAAAATCTAGTTATTTGTGAATAGGAAATTCATCTTGGTATATTTAGCTTATTTCAAAATTAATTAATTACAGTGTCTAATCCTGTAATTAGTTATAATCAAAATTGCCCTTGCAGGCAATCACCTTCAGTATTATGATAACTACCTTTTAAGGTTAGAGTGAGGTTTTTAAGGATAGAAATAGAAGGTTAAGTCGATCGTTGTATTACTGTAACAGTAACTTATGAGGACCAATTGACAATCAATCTTATGTTTATGTTCACCTTTTCGTCAGTCAAGTAAGGTTATAGCTAGACTAACTTTTTTGGCTTGCTGTTAGTAAGGTTACAGTAGTTCTTATTTGAATTTAGTTGGTTTGTGTAAGTTATACTTCTTGTTAATTAGAATTATTTTCCCTTAAATTATTCATTTTAAACAGACTTCTATACTTGAATAAGTTTTATCTGCGAAATGTGTTCCACTTTTGTGTATACATTTTTTTTATATTCAAAGGTAACTAACTGACTATTTCTTTACTTTAATTTTATTTCGTAACCCGCTAAATACTCGTATTTTTTTTACTGTAATACTAATTAATTGTCTAGTATAGGCCTAATTGTCATTTATCAACATTAAGTTCAGTGCAAGTGATTATTTATTTATTTATATATTTTACAATGCTACAAAACAGCAACAACACCAATTACATTGCAGCATTAAGATTATAATATTTAAATATGCACATGCAGTTTATTATCTCTCAGTCCAACAGTTCCACAATACACGCATTATTCATCATAAAAATGGCGTGTTTAATTAGATTAACAATTTACACATCGATATAACAAATGACAGAAACAAAAAATGAAAACACAAGACTATATAATAAATATAACATGAATGAATATAACATGAACAAAAATCAATAAATACAAATACTCAGACTTATCCTAATTTGTAACCAATAACATATTTTAAACTCTGTAATGCTGAATAACAAGCAACATTTCATAAACTATTAATCTCAATTTAGTGACTCAACTATTAATGACACATAAGAGTTTTTAAATAGGCCCATACATCTTAGAAAAATGACTGGAACTAATCCTGGGATAAGCAGCATAGCCTAATGTTTTAATTGTATAAAGTGGTATGCGGGTCGATGTTTTCTGAAAGGCCGTACCCAGGTGCGGCGTGGAGGCTTTGGTGTTTTCGTAGGCCTGCTGGCCCCACGGCCAGGCTGTTTAAATTCCCTTTCTTTGTTGCCTACCCTCGCCTGGGGCAAAAAACTGCCTCCAGCATCTTGGCACCCCCAGCGTGGAAGATCGTTCGTCTCCTAGGTCCTCTGTTCTGGCCCATACCAGGGATTGTTTCCATTATAACGCGAATTGATAGGTATCTGATGATATGTTAATCAAATCGTTTATTAAGCCAGTAAACATATATACACGCATTAGCCAAGTCATAGTAAATGCAATAAAACAATAAAATGACTACAACATGTGAAAAGATAGAGCAAAAACAATTTATTTATATTTCAGTTTGCAACAATCACAGTAAATCAGAATTATTTGTGGCCAGCTAGAAACTCATGGACGCTGTAACAACAAATGTCGAGCAGAAGGCTTTTCAGTTGTTTCTTAAATTTTATATGGTTATGGTAATCATTGCTTAATCAACCCAAAAGACCTTCAGAAGAATTTACCTTTAAGAAACTCTTAGTTAATTTGATTTGGTAAAAAATAAGAACTTAAGTTTTTCGGTAGTAATTCAACAAAACTTCTGTTTTTGTGAAAGAATTCGCAATTTGGAGCTCACGACTAAATGATAAGCAATAATAACAAATGACTATCTATGGTTTCAAAATATAGAATGCCAATTTTCGACCTATTGACATTTTTTTCGTTTTTATGAAACTGAATATTAATTAAACCAGTTATGAAAGGTGGTCCGAGAAAGGTTATCCGAATAACTTTCAACAGAAAATCACAACACCTGTCAAGTTGAAATGATTATACTGTATGTGTATAGGAATAAAGAAGCCTAATTTGCCCCTTTATCAATATATCACATCTTTTCAGATATTCCTTGGAATAAATTTATTTTTGAAGAAATTTTACCTACACGTCTTTTTCTTCCTCATATCTTCATATATGAATATTGTGTCTTATATAAATTTGAGTGATAAATTAGATGATGCTAAGAATGTTAATCAGGTCTGTACCTTGGACGTGCTAGCACCCTTAGCTTTGTTCCCATAACCACTTCTTCTTTGTCAACGTCTCGCCTACCAGTAGGACCCCCGTAGTTTACGATCTCTGCCTTGATTGGGTCGTTATAAATGCGGGGTTATCGGGGTATAAATTCCTGTCACCCTTATCTCTGTGACGGCTGATTAGATAGGCAGACACTAGTTGACGAAGCGTTATTCTGCAGATAAGATACAGTATTGCTCAGCATACTCTATACAGAATCAGATTTGCTTGCTATTATGCTGGAACTTGTTATTGGCATAGATATTCGAGGGAGATTTGATGAATATAGACTTATTTACTTCAACATAACAAAGTAGTTAATATTTCATGTGTGAACTGAAAATTGTCTACTCGATATAATCATAACTATTTTTGTTATCCGTGGGAAAATTTGTGTGGATTCATTATTCTTGAATTGTCATCTATTATTCTAACTTTTGCCAAAACTTACCAAAATCACATCAAAATACGAATGCGACTAAACCAATTTGCAGGACATTTAGAAAATCTTACTCTTAAATGAACGAATTTTTACAAAACAAAGCCACTAGACCAAAATGTAACAACTTTTTGTAGTGATCTTAAAAATTAGGATCGCCAAATTTACAACATCGTAATAAAATAAGACACAACGTCATGATTAAAGGAACGGAAGCTTGCTCAGTTCTTAAAAAAAAAATAAAAACTACCAGGCAATAACGAAGACTAAAAACAAGTTGCATCCGCGTGGTCCTAGCCGACCCATTCACGGAGAAGAAGATAACATGAGAAAATAACTAGGCCTACTACATATCATGGTTTTATTTGAAGTTCGATTTTTAACTATTGTTTTGTTTCCATCTTGGTACAAATTTATAATTTTTTTAATTGTTCTCTTTAAATAGTTCAAACCTTATAAATATTGTGAGAGTCTTAAGATTGTCCAACATATTGTTTGTTATTTTACAATATGTACTAGAGACTATCGAAAGAGGTTTTTAGAGATAAATTTCACTCTGTCAGAATTTCTCTTTCGTATCAGATAATGATGGTTTTTAAATTGGGCAATTTGCTCTAGGCCTATTTGATTTTAAGATGATACAAGGATAGGTTATCTTTTTTTAGAAGAGGTGTGAGTCAGCATTGTATTCGAAATATTGACTGGCAAGTGTTAAAGAAAAGACATCTATTTCGAGTGCTCATTTGATAGAACTCATTCGATTCAATCGTACCGCTATTTCCTGTCGTAGAAACCAAGATAGCCACATTATCGATGTATTGGTCATACGATATCAGTATGTTCCTTCCTTTTAGAATTCGAATTATCGGCTGATCATAACTGTCGTAACGTTCTGTTGTGTATAGCAATTATGAAACCATTTGCCAAGTAAATTACGTAATATCTTATTTAAGATATGTGTGAGGAAAAATTATAGAACATGTACCGGTAATGTTTCATGTTTTATAAGGCTCTGGGTCACTTGCCGAACGTAACGGTACAAAAGGTTCAGTTAGTCGTAGTAGACTTATTTGGTTTTTCAACAAGTACTTTTTTTACTTGTTCTTTACTGATGGCCTAATTCATATGGATATTTTACTGAACCGGTTTTTGGGGTTTTTACCTTTTCTATTCCTACCCATTCGACCTTTTTGTTTATTATGGAGATAAAGGTAGACCTAGCACTTTCCATTATTTATCTTAACATTTATTGTTATTCCCTTGGTGGAAAACGAAAAGCAATTGATACATTTTTACTTGGCATTCTTTCTGTTATTCCAATATGATCACATTCTCTAAGCGAATGCCGTTTTTCGTTCTTCCACCATCTTGGTATTAGCTGATGGCTTATTTGCTCTGGCGTTGAATTTTGTTTTTGTGTGTTTTTTTTCTCTGTCCACAATTTTAGATTCTGTTATTTTAGTGTTTTTTAAATGTTTGTTTTTCTCTCTGATCCATGTTCTTGTGAGGCTGATATTTAATATTCAATATTCATTTCTGCATGTCCAGTTCTATTTTTGCGTATATCGCAGTGATTTTGTTTGAAAGAGTTCGTATCCACCTTTCGTTGCCTAAGGATTTTTCTCTGTAAAGTTTCTTACCTCTTTCTCTTAGACGTTATGTAATTCTCCCTTTTTGTTGAGTGATAACCTTTCATTTGCATACAGTATTTCTCGTTTTATGACGATGTTGTAATGTCGTATTTTTATGCTGTGACATTGGTTTTTGTTGTATAGGACTAGATTTTGAGTCATGCCATTATTCTGTCTTTGTCTTCTTCTCTATATTTTTGACATTTTTCTTCGACTGTGGGTCCTATTAGCATTATTTATATTATTATTTTTTTTAATTGATTCTGAAATATTTCCCTGACAATCAAACTGAGAAATACAATGGAAAGAACCAGACAACTAGACACAAATGCAAATTAAAATTTTAATCGTCATTTTTACATGAGAATGCAGACTAACAAACCTGTAAGACTAAAGCCAAATAGTTTTTTACATTGGAGGAATACTTTTTTGATACATACATAGTTTTATCTTTTCAAATGTAACTAACGGTTTAGTGGTAATTTTAGGTATTAGATAAAAGAGTTGTTTGAATTAAAGGTGGTTTAACCAATGTGTACATTCTCTCTGTAAACATCTCAGATTCCGCGCGGACAAAAGAACTTGATCCATAGACAGTGACAGCTCAAGTTCTCAGTACCTCGGATGATTTCACCCACCACAACCACAGACAAGGACGAGCTGGGAGGAATTTCTCGCTGAGACTGACAACTTTGTCGTGGAACTTGAGACACTTAATGGTTTTGATCGGTCATTGTTAGCGAATCAATGAAGAATTAGCATAATTTTTAACGTCTGAAATTTGGTAATAACTGCTTTATAATACTGCTTCATCTTGTCAAGAGAAGTATATTGATGTGGTATTTGGACAATGTAGAAGCTATGAATTTTGAACAAACCTGTAGATTTAACGAGGGCTACAGTGATCGACCATCTCGGATGTATTCTTCAAAAAAAGTTTCATGGATTATCCAATAAATTGCCTATTTTTCCTATAAAACTATGTTTGGTGTGTATTTTTTTAGGTATTGTAAAGGAAAGTGTTTGATAAGCAGGATATGCTCACTTAAAATTGTTCTAATATAAAATATTATTTTTATGAGAATATGAAAATAGCAAACAATTGAGGAAATAACACGAAGAAATCAAGACTAAAACTTCAATAACTTAATATTTAGAAAAGACTGTCATGTCATAACCTATTCTATAATAAGTAGGCTACCCAAACAAATCGTAACTTCAAACAGCATAGGCCCCAAAAAACCAGTAAGTCACCCCAAATTATGGGAGCAAAAATCTATAATCTTTTACCAACAAACCTAAAAACTATAAACAATAAGAAGACTTATAAAGAAACTAAAAAAGTATCTCCTAGATAGGCCGTACTACATTCATTGAAGAACATGGTATTAAAACAAATAAATAACCTTGAACAAATAAAAACACAGAAAATAAACATATACACTAAAACAACTCGATTAAAGGCTGCAGCAGACTGCAAAAAGGATAAACCCCCTGGTCTTCACGACAATAGAGAAGAAGAGGATGGTAAATGGACTACCGATGGAGCTGTTTTTGCTTATCTTGAGAAAATTAACTCAATAGTTCTATGAAGAATAGATTCGTGCTGGGCTAAAACGTGGCTGGAAGTCACTAACATTTCTTATCAATCCAACCCACTCTTTAAAAAAAATAGACTCTTCGCGTTATGTAGATCTATTACGTCATGAAATCTCATTCCTAAATTAAATTCAAAAAGAATACCAAGCTTCTTTTGAGCATGAATTATCCTGTTGGAATGCATCATCATTCCAAGAAACCAATTTCTTCCCAGGAGTCCAGCCAGTATAATCTTGTAGCCAAGGTAACAGAGTGGCTCTCGGAGTAGCGTATGATTTTATATAGATACCAGTAATTATAAGGTCGGTAGGACGTGGGGAGGTTATCCCAGCGGTCATTTCGGCTATTAGAGTGGACCGGTCTGTAATGACCTAGCGGCGTCTTCGGTAAGGTAAGGCTCTATCAGGAGAATCGGTAGGCGAGGACAACCTGTGTTGATCTTACTTTCCAGCTCTTGAGACGACTCGAATTCATATTACTGACTTTTCTATCTTACTTTTCAGCTCTAGAGACGACTAGTATTGATCTTACCGACTTGTTTATCGTAAGCTCTAGAGACGACTCTTATTATCTTACTGACTTCTTTGTTCTTACTTTTCAACTCAGACGATTCGTATTCACTGTACTGACTTCTATCTTACTTTTCAGTTCTATAAACGCTGACTTCTTGATCCCACTTTCAAGATCTAGAGACGACCTGTAGTCCCCCTGATTTCATGATCTTACTTTACAGATCTAGAGACGACTTATTTTTATCTTACTGACAGCTTAATCTCACTTTGCATCTTTAGAATCGGCTTTAGACCTGACTTAGATTTCTGGAGCTACATGGTTAAGTGATTCCGTCCACGCTCCCACCCACAAAATATAATTTGGCTGGCTCTTTATCACTTGAAAGGTATCAAGAATGAAAGAATCCATTATTAAAGTATCTATTTTGGAATTATTAGTAAGTCACGAACAATGAAATGTAATTCCGATTAAAAACTTGAACATGTTATGTTGTATACATGAGACTTCATTGTCATGGGTTTGGTTGTTCATTAGCCACATAGAAAACTTAGACTTAAAACTAGTGAGACTAGTTGCTTGCCTAAAACACTCAGACAGCGTATTGTAGAAGTAAACATAATTATTTTTAAATGACGTAACTGTAAAAGCGTCTATAGTAAAAGTCTATAGTAAAGGACGTCCAAAGTACTTTTGCCTCGTGTGTTATTTTAGTGAATTTCCTCCGTTAAGTAGGTTGATACTCATGTATATTAGTCTGTGTAGATTAAAACAAAGTAGATATAAATATCGATCTGCAGTCGTACTTTCTTTTATATCGTTAGTTTTCAGAAGATGCATACCAGCATTCTTCTTTGACGCCTTTTGAACTTGGATTGAAGGTGTGGGCTGCCAGGACAAGTTTCCCACTATCAAGGACGTCGACTGTTGCTACAATATCTCTGGTGATTCATGTCAGTGATTCAGACATTTAACTCTGAGAATTCCCAACGGGATGTTGCAGCGAGATTGGGCCTAACTTGGTGGAATTAATTATGACCACGTTGGATTCTGGCGAGCGGGATTCATTAGGTGATCGTGAGGCATGATGCAAATTGGGATATAGAGAACCAATGCCCTAATTAACTCTTCTTATTTTTCCGAATCAGGTCCTGATAGGGTCGTAAGACGGATTGACCTACTGGTTTTCTTGATTTCATGGTGCATTAAGCCTATGCCATGTTACTGCAAACTCTCTAGAACAATTTTTATTTTGACGAATTGCTGAATTAAATAACCCTTTATTGTTCAAATACATTATATGAGTAAAGAAATTGACAACATTTAATTTGACCAACCTCGTACTTTTAATGTTAATATTGTTTTTTAGCATGTTGCAATTGTGGTTGGCAATTCCTGTTTCTTTACAACTTTCAATCAGGTTTAGTTAAATAACTGAAGTTTTCTTTATTTTACGCTCCTCTAAATCTTCATTTTTCTTCTCACTTCCACGGTCCTTTTCTTAGATTATTTTTGTTTTCTGGGCCCGTTCTTTGAACGGTCATGTTATGTCAGTTTCTTTTTTAATTTAAAAAAAGTGATTTGTCATTGTTTCCACAAAACGTCTATGTTTCTAATTTTTTCAGTCTTAGGAACGTGCTTATGACGGTCAAAATCAAAACTACACAGTACTACCAACTTGATAGGGAACTGATTGAATAGTTTGTTAAGTTGGTAGAATACTTTAAAAGGATATCCCTCAAATTCCTGAACAGTTCTTAATCATTCATAAACTCGTTTCAATTTATTAATTTTAGTTTAAAAAACAAACTAGGTTGTATGATAGTTAGTACGATGTCTGAATCCGTCCTTATCAACCACCTATGTGAGTTAATTAAATATTTTAGGGAATTCGAATCGTACTCAAAGTAGTAACTCTATTTATCATTTTCAGTAGACTTATAGAGTGGTTCCGAAGAGTAGGAGCCATATTGACTCGAGAACTAATATATGTGACAGTCACATAAAGTTGGCCATTGATTTCAGATCGAGAAATACGAAGTCGACATCATCGCCATGAGAACCCCTCCGATTTCCACTGACTCACTGAGTTAATTCTGCTGGTTGCTCCCCCAGGGTGGCGTCCATTGATCGCCTCCCTCTCTTCCTCCGTCGTGTTCCGTGTTTACTGAACGATTTCGGGTTTCCCGCTGATTGGTTGAGTGTTTCATTCTATATGAGAAACCAACATTACGATTCAGGTCCGACTCTATGTAGGTCACCCCATCCACCCTGACTCATCATCACTCACACGTAATCATGGCGTGGACACTGAGTGAGATTTCAGAACACGATCCTACTCATTCTGGAATTAAGTGAGTTGAGATGTCGCCTCTGTTCTTGGAAGAAGGCTTCTTTAGTTGCCGAATGATTGATGTCCAGATAGGCTACATTAGTCTCTACCCTTAGTATGATTCATCTCCTGTAAAGCTTCCACGAGGCTTGCCAGAGCACACAATATTTCGCACACCGACGAAGAATGATTTTGACATCGAATAATTTTATTTTTCCTACTTACTAAATGAACAATTGCCTTCTTACAAATGAACCATTAATGAGTCCTCAGACCAAAAGTGGTTCCTGGTGGGGTTACCACTGATCGAATATATGGCTCTTATTGGTGTTCAATGTCTCTCCGCGGAGTAAGAATGGGTAAAGGTTTTTTGTTGGTATTGTTGTCTATCCTTTAAACCAATAAAAGCTTTATAAAGATTTATTATCCAATACTAGCTGTTTACCCTTACCTTGCTAAAGGATTTCATTAAATATTACAAAGAATACATTTTCTAATATAATATTATTTTTCATATCTTACATAATTTACTTCTTTTAACCCACCCGCCCACCCATACACGTACAATGGTATTGACTCACCCACCCACAAATACTGTACTGTGGAATTGACCCACCTACCCATACACGTACAGTGGCACTGACCCACCCGCCCGCCCATACACGTAAAGTGGCACTGACCCACCCGCCCGCCCATACACGTAAAGTGGTATTGACCCACCCACCCACCCATACACATACGGTGATATTGACCCACCCACCCACCCATACACGTACGGTGATATTGACCCACCCACCCACCCATACACATACGGTGATATTGACCCACCCACCCACCCATACACATACGGTGATATTGACCCACCCACCCACCCATACACGTACGGTGATATTGACCCACCCACCCACCCATACACGTATAAACTGTATAAACAGTAATGTTTTAGTTTATTTATGGTAGCTTTGCATACCAACCCCGTCACTCGCTACGCTCCTGAGGGAAGCTCGGCCTGCGGGAATTCTGTAGATCCTCTCCTTTGTGGCTCATGTATACACCCACCCATACAGAATAGTGACCCACCCGCCCGCCCATACACGCCCAGTAATAGTGACCCACCCGTACACGCACAGTTATAGTGTCCCACCCACCCACCCATACACGTATAAACTGTATAAACAGTAATGTTTTAGTTTATTTATGGTAGCTTTGCATACCAACCCCGTCACTCGCTACGCTCCTGAGGGAAGCTCGGCCTGCGGGAATTCTGTAGATTCTCTCCTTTGTGGCTCATGTATACACCCACCCATACACAGTGATAGTGACCCACCTGCCCACCCATACACGCCCAGTAATAGTGACCCACCCGTACACGCACAGTTATAGTGACCCACCCACCCACCCATACTCGTACAGTGATAGTGATGACCCTCACGAGCATTTCCAAAAACTGCTCTTCAAATTATTGAGGATAAATAGAGCCAAAGAAGAATGAGCGTGTGTTTAGTCGATACAATTAATCGAAACCAAATTACATTCTTAACTATTTTTGTTACCAATCGTTCACGTGCATCTTGTTTCTCGACTGGAAAACAAATTGTTAGTGTTTTCAGTTTCTGAGTATTTATGTGTGTTTATTCCACAGTACTTCTTAAGTGCTTGAATAATTTTAATTTGCTTTAGCTTGTTGGATTCTTTACTTCATCGGAAATTAACTTTTTTTAACTCAAATCCCCCCGTAAAAAAAGTGAATAACTGCTAAGTTAACATGTTCATTGTAGTTTTGTAGCTTTTATATATTTATTTTCAATAGTTATTTAAAGATTCCATCGCCTCTGAAGATCCATACGTAACAGCAAACCCCTGGTTGCAGCGACGCAGGTTGTCTGCGTTTCTTCCGGTTTAACAATCAACGTTTCTGGTCCGCGAGTGGAGAATTGTTAAATTCGGATAATGCCGGTCAAAAAACCACCATGTCTTATTGATTCGAGTGTTGTCCAGTTGATTGTGGCAGACAAAAACCGTCCAGCGGCCGCTCTGCTCTCATTTCACACGCTTTTCTCTTCGGTGGCCGCGCCGAATTGTGTAGTTAATCAAGGTAACCCGCCATTGTGAGTCCCTTCCTTCTACACTGAAACTCTCAAGGAAGCGGCGAGTGGTTCTTGGAATTCCAAGGTAGAAGACCGGCCTATACTCACTCTCTAATGAACGTAAACTGACACACGTTTTATGGTAACAAGTAGGCCTACAAAATAATGAACGTAAACTGACACACGTTTTATGGTAACAAGTAGGCCTACAAACTAATGAACGTAAACTGACACACGTTTTATGGTAACAAGTAGGCCTGTAAACTGACACACGTTTTATGGTAACAAGTAGGCCTACAAACTAATGAACGTAAACTGACACACGTTTTATGGCAACAAGTAGGCCTACAAACATAACCCTCCTACCCCGATAAAAACATTTTTTTATTTTGCTGTGACTTCGTCATTAAAACACCTGAAATGGTTGTTTGTATTTTGTTACGTAGTTACGACGCTAAACTAAGTTAGGCCATTTACGGCACTAATAAACTTTAGATTGATCATGGTATAAAGAAAACTGTTGTTCTTTATTCATCTTGCACAGGCAATCAGTCAGCAGACTCACGTGTGCAGCGTTGCCATAAAGAACGTAGAGTAACAGAGAGAGGGAGCATCATTCGCATACCATAATATTGGTACTCTGTGTGCTAAACTGTGAAATAGCACGATCTGGCAACCGCGCTCAGTCGAAAAACGCTCGAAGCGCTTCTATAGTCCGAATAAAATAACTTTGGTACTGGCGGAACGGCCACGCGCCACTGGTCTGAAATGACAAAACTCTAAGCTTTAATTTGCTGTCAAACTTAAAATAAGTAAGCAATAATTTTCAAACTAATTGTATGGTGTCCACAATGTTATTCTTTAAGACAAAATATGCTGGAGATTTTGCTTAAACTAATTTGCTTTTTACTGTGATATTTGTGTTTAAGAACACGTTTTAATGAGTGTAATTGCGCGCGAGTCGTCTTTAACTTGTCACTGTAGTGATAACAATAATAAAATTATTTCTTGTGGATAGATGACAGTTTGATTCATTGTGATTAGTTCGGTATACGACTCATTTAATAATTCAAACAAGTTAATGAGAAATTAATTTTTTTTATAAACCTTTGCAAACTCGCTAACGACAAGCGCTAGACGATTTTTTAAAAAACCTAAATTGATTGTGTTATTTTAGTGACACTAAAAGCATACTCTCGTACCAAATAAATTTTTCTTGAACTAGGAAGAAAGATTTTCTAGTTTTCAAATCTAGACTGTCATCAAGGCGGCAGTGATACCTCACGCGCAATGTACAGTCAGTCACTGGCTCAGCAGTCGGCTCTGCCTTCATCCATAGAAAATATAAAGCCTTCTTGTCAGTTACCAATGAATAGAGAGCGATCTGTATTCATTGCAATTACTAATAGAATATTTACTAAAATTTTCCAAAAATATTAGAATTGCAATTCTAAAATATTATAAAGAAACTATACCAAGCATTGTTAAATCGATTAAGAAATGAACACGAACACATCTCAAATTCAACAAACTCACCTTATTTCTTACTGGAGAAACATTACTTATCTGGAAATATCGTTAATCTATTTATTATTGCTAAGATTACTTTACGCTTAGACTGAATATCCGATCTACACTTTCCCTTGAACAGAGTATACCTTACGTCTCCAACACAGCCTCGATGTAAACGAATTATGAGTTTACTTCATCAACTCTTCATTATATTTATGCATGTTTCATTAGTTCCCCATTATTATTTTAGAAATACATAAATATCACTGTTAATGTTTGCTTAAATAAATGTTGTCTATCTAGCGTTTGTCGTTTCCGAGTTTGCAAGGGTTTACAAAAAAATTAATTTCTCATTAACTTGTTTGAATTATTAAATAAGACTTATACCAGCCTAATCACAAGGAATCAAACTGTCATCCATCCACAAGAAATAATTTTATTATTATTTTTCCTGCTACAGTGACAGGTTAAAGACGACTCACGCGCAATTTCACTCATCAAAACGTGTTCTTAAACACAAATATCAATATTTTATCAGTAAAGTGGCTCAAACAAAATCTCCAGCGTAATTATTTCTCAAAGAATATAACATGGTGGAGACTATACAATTAGTTTGAAAATTATTGCTTACTTACTTATGTTAGGCAGCAAATTAAAACGCAGTTTTGTCATTTCAGACAAGCGGCGCGTGGCCGTGCCGCCAGTACCAAAGTTATTTTATTCGGAGTATAGGCGGGCGGTCCACAAACCACATAAATTAGTCCAGAAATATGTATATAGTTAGTTATCTGTGATTTAGTTTCCACTGAATCTAAACATTGCATAACACCAAACCGGAATGAAACGGCACATTATTATATTACCACCTCAAGGATACACTGAGAAGTTAGTTTCTTGTTACTCAACGTATTTGTATTTAGTGTACATGTACAACGCTAAATCGCCCGAAGGAAATCTAGTAAACATTAGTAAGTACAAAGTTATAGTTTAGTACAATGTGTAGTAAGAATAAAATCCAACGTTATGTGACGTGAGAGGAGAAAATTGCATGTTGTACGAATACAATACATTTATACTTCGTGCACTGTTTGGAGACTCAAATATATAAAAAATGGGTATTTCTAATATTTAGAAGAATATTAACCTTCTTTTTTAACTACATATTCCCTTTTTTGTACACAATATGTAAATTGTAAGTTATTTTCAAGGTCATCTTTTTTGCTCCCAGCCAGTTGTTTAGTTATTCCAGGATAATTATTGTCAAGGAATAAGGGATTTTGGGCACTAATCGTTGACCCGTTGTTCTATATATATAAAAATTTCTTGTACCATTTTCCGTATATATTCAGATTTTATTTATTTGCAGTAAATTGTCATTATTATGCCAATTAAGTAGGCCTATGACAGATAGTTTCACTGACTGTATGCAAAATTAGTTCTAAGTTTCGCGTTTCCAATCGGTATTACAATTGATTGTTTGTGCCTAACCTAGAATTCCAGAATTGATTAGCCATTATAACTTAATTCCGCAGGTCTTTGACACTAATTGAAAGTGAATAGACTATTCTGTTCCATTCAGAGCTCGTTTCCTTCCTTATAAAGGATATTCATCAACGTCGCACTTGGCCCTTTGATCAAAGAGTGTTTGCCTTTTGCTGAACATTCCTTGTTCATGCGAGGATAGACGTTCCTTGCTCATGCAAGGCTGAACGTTCCATGTTCATTCAGGGCTGGACGTTCCTTTTACATGCAAGGATAGACGTTCCTTGTTCATGCAGGGCTGAACTTTCCTTGTGCTTGCAAGGGTAGACGTTCCTTGTTCATGCAGGGCTGAACTTTCCTTGTGCATGCAAGGGAAGACGTTCCTTGTTCATGCTAGGATAGCGGTTCTTTGATCATTCAGGGCTGTACGTTCCTTGTTCATGCTGGGCTGGACGTTCCTTTTACATGCAAGGTTAGACGTTCCTTGTTCATGCAGGGCTGAACCGTATGGAGGGCTGCACGTTCCTTGTTCATGCAGGACAGGATGGTCCTTGTTCATGAAGGGCTGCACGTTCTTTGTTCATGCAAGGATAGACGTTCCTTTTTCATGCAGGGCTGGCTGGATGTCCCTTTTTAATGCAGGGCTGAACGTTCCTTGTTCATGCAGGGCTGGCTGGATGTCCCTTGTTCGTGCAGGGCTGAACGTTTCTTGTTCATGCAATGATAGACATTCCTTGTTCATGCAGGACAGGACGGTCCTTGTTCATGAAGATATGATCTTCAGGTTCATACGTCTGGCTCGGCCTGTTCTCTAATAGGTTCTAATTGGGGAGTAAATTAGTACCCCAGGCATTCTGTCGCTGTCAGGACGAACAGTTAGATCTAAAATTAGACAACAACATTGTTGATGCTAGTTTTGGAAGAATTGTTACGGGTTCGGAAGTTTGGAAATAACTGCTTACATAATAAAAATTCTGTAAAGATATTTTTATTTTTTTAAAGTTTTAGAAAAGATTTTGATTGTTCCAGACCTTTATTTCAGTGTCTTTTCATAGTTGTACGTCTAAAATTATAATTAATTGTAAACTTCACAAAACTACATTCATGTAGGCGTATGTATGTGCATAAATGATTTTTTTCTTTAAAACTAAAGGAAAAATTGACAAATGTTTTAAAAATGATGAAGTAAACTCAAGTAGGAAATAAAATCAAGGTTCTTCTTGCAAATTGTATCTTCGCGTTTTATAAAAAGGCCAGAATAAACAGTTTTCCTAAATACTCAGGTGGAAAATCCCATAAATGATTCCGTGTCAAAATGCGATAGTGAAAAATAAAAAAATGACAAGGGAGTGCGGTGATCAGACCCCATTGAAAACTAGATTTAGAAGCAAAGACTTTTTTTGTAAATTATTAGTCGATATTAGCAGAATTGATTATGCAGGATATTTCTGCATGTAATGTAAGAATGTAGATATTGTAGATCTACATTATCTACAGCACCTGATAAATGTACATAGACGGAACGGACAGTGACTCCATACATTGTTCTATAATGTGTGAGTATAGTGAAAAGAAAAATAATTAATAACAAAAATAATGATGATGATAATTTTTGCCAGTACTTTACTGTAGGCAGATAGGATTTATTGATAGATTTCAATGGAAAGTGTTATAATTTTAGTCATTTTGTCATCAACGTGTGATCATCAGTATGTCATCATGATATAACTGATGTCATCATCATTTAATATGTTTAAACAATCAAAAAGATTCTCCGTTTAAATAAAGGTGTACACTCAATAGATTACGTTTATAAACGATCAAAGCCAAATTTGAAATAAAATTGCCTTGTTAAATTTATCTTTGCATAGTTGTTGTAGTTTTTTTACCATAAATATGTTAAGAATAAATGTATAGCGCTTGTATATTTATAAAAACGTAATAATTAAAAAATGGACACCTAATGATATATCCGATTTATATTGAGGGGACTAGAAGAAACATACTGTACCCCTTTCTTTATTTCAATTATTTAAGAATTGTTTATTATGATTTAGTATAAGATTTTTGACAAGCTTATACAATACTTTAAGTTAATATTTTCATAAGCCTCTTGCTTTTTCAGTTTTTAATGCTGTAAAATATTCAAAACTAACTTAGCTTACCTTCTGCCTGGCCCTGCTATTGACGTTTTTATTAATTTCTACATTATTATGTTTACCCTTGAACAGTTATTTTTATTTAATCATCTTATTTTATGCTATTGTGACTCGTGTTAGTTCTCATCTATCCAAATATTTTAGTGGAACCGTTTTTCCTTATCAAGTTATTTTTATTGATGCGTTGTCTAGTACTTTTTTCTTAGTACTACAATTTGTCAAGACTATGTTACCAAGAATAAAATCATGAATATTTTACTAGCTCATAATGTAACATTTCCTGTGTCACTACAAGGAAGTAGACCTTATAGGGATGTAATTGCATTTTCCCCTTTTTATAATTATACCGGTAATCCCCAAGGTTCTTTAATAGATCATATACTTTTCTTCGAAACTTTCTGTCACATTTGCTGGTATTCTTTGAGCATTTAACGGTATGGAATGTAATACATCTTCCACCAACATTCCTTTATTACAGAAAACCCACCGATGTGCTTGTCTCTGTGCTAAACAATGTCACTCTGTTTTCTGTAGTTTGTTGTCTGTCCACTTTTCTGTGCGTCGAGCGTTAGTGGGCTGAGAGTGGTTGTGAGACCGTGCCAGTTCACACTTGAATCCATGGAGAACCGAAACTCGAGCGAATGTAGCCGTCTTATAGAAGAACTAAATAGTGGGCGTTATTGTGATAACAATGGTTTTGTTCAAATTTTATGATTAATTTGTACAAAAATCAGTGTTCTTAGTTTGAAAGTAAGTGATACTTATCATGATCTTTTGCCCAGTCTTTTCGTCTAAGAATTTCCCCCAAAAATGCTGATTTATTTTTTCCACATGATACGCCAAGCACTCTGTTAACTGAATGCCATTCAGAATTCACAATGTTACACAGTGCTAAAATTATATAGTTAATTATGTTGCCTTTAAAATTTGACGGAAAAGTAATGTTCGTCCATAGTAAATTCTATCTGACAAATGTGATTTACTAAGAAATAAAATTAATAATAATGATTAAATAAAACATAATATTCCATTTGACATTTATGGTGGATGTAGGAAGAACTCGTCAAGAGAGTAACAAGCTCTGTTAAATAGATAATTTTTTAGCTTTTTTTAAATTTATGTTGATTTGACTCCAGACGCATATTTCTGGGTAAGTTATTAAATAATTTTGGTCCCATATTTTGAGGTAGAGCAGACGCAAGCTGTAATCTGTGGGGGGTCTGTCTATGCAAGTTGCGGGCTCTAGTGTTGTACGTGTGAACATCTGAGCCGGTTTGAATAGAATCAACCTTAGTTATGTAGTACACTAACATTTCATAAATGTACAATGAAGGAAAGAGTTAAAATTTGGAAAGATTTAAAGTATTTTTTACATGATATTCATGTATGCACACCTACCATTATACGTATAGCCCTTTTCCGGAGTCGAAATACTCGTAGGAGCTCAGTACAGGAAGCTGAGCCCCACAGCACTATTCCGTATGATTATTTTGTGGGATTTGGAAGTTCTTGTACTGATCAGTAATCTAAGTCTCTTCATGTTTTAAATTCAACATTTTAAGATTTTAAGGAAGGGTTTTCAATCGGATAACGAATTATCCCCTATTATTCAGAGACCAAAAGCAGACGATCGTCTCCAGCCCGTCCAAAAAGTGCTGGAGTCTTTTATGCCTCATCAGCCCAGCCACATAACTATCGTATACCTGGAATTATCGCTGGGACCTGATTGCTTTTAAATTACGCCCTCCGGCCTCAAGGTTCCTGCCCTTTCGATTCGGATGATTTTCGTTTCCGAGGTAACGAGTAAATAATGTGACACCGCGGGCACCTCGTTGGCCGTGGATCCCCGCTCAGGCCGGGTCCGGTCCGTTGTTTTTAGGGATGGCAATGATATCGGAAATATCGATGAATACGGTTCGATATATCGATATATTAGTATCGGTATTTTCTTTCGAAATATCAGCCACTTCGATATTATGGTCTGATATATCATATCAATAATATTAACGTTATTCTCTCTCTTCAAAATCATCACGATTCTAAAAAAAAAAATACATTTAGATTACCTTGTAATGCCTTCAAAAAAAGTATTGAAATAATAACGTCACTTTATTTATTTTATTTTTACGTGAGGTTAAGTGGAAATTTGATTTCCGAATTTTTATTTGTAAATGGTTTACATGACAAGTATTGCAAGTAGGTGTAGTGAATGAATTTGTATAGTTGTTAGTGTTTATAAGAAGTCTAATGGCATTTTTAAATGTAAAGAACACAAATAACAACGTTATTACATTATTATTTTATAATTAACAAAATAATTAAAGGTATGATTATTCTTTATTTTGAATTTTTTCAGTCGACTCCACAAACTCTACAGTTTGTTTCGTGTAGATAAAAATATATTTAATTTTTACATTCAGAAGGCTATTCTAAATAGTGACAGCAAAACATTTGTGTATTTTTGGCCATGGCATAAGAGTTAGTGCATAATTTTAAGCAAATAAATTTCTTACAATACGATATAACGTTTACCCGATATATCGATATCATCGTTATATCGTTATTTGGTTTGCGATGTATCGATAATTTAATACATCGATATGTTGAAAATATTTGCCATCCTTAATTCGGAGAGATATTTTTTGAAGGATGAATTTAGTAACAATATCGTGATTTTGAAGCAACCATTTTACTACTATTAGTATCAAATGATTATCTCTTGTTAACTTGAGTAGACCTGTATTAAATAGGAGAGCTGGAGTGGTCGCTCATCTTAGTTCTAATTTCTAAGAAACCGTTATCTTCGTATTTTTCCTGATAAATTTAGATTTGATTTGTAATTTTGTAGGTAGCCTATTCTAAAGGAGAGTGTAATTTGTTGAGCGTATTAGGCCTATATTGCGTTTACGAGTATTTGATGCTTTTCTTACACGTGCCGCTTAAATTTAATATAAGTTAATAAATTAGTTGAAATAACGAGATCTGCATATTTGAAAACCATGAAGCAATCAAAACTGAGAATTTTCTCAAAATTGAAGTCCTTAAAATCGGCTATTGAGCAAACGATTTTAAGGACTTCAATGCAGCTATGATTTTGCTCCTTGATCTGAGAAAATTTAACATTGGTATTAGGATGAATAGATTCATGATGGCTGGAATCCATTATAGAATTTCTGATCACTCAAGCCGTCTCTATAGAAGACGTTTAATTAAAACTGTAGAATTTTTCTAGATGTCACTGAACGAAGGTCAGCTAAGTACGGATTTAAATTTTAAAAGGACTCGGGATAAGTGTTGGCGTGCTTTGTGACTTTCGACCGTAAATTTGACGCCAGTCGCGGGCAACAAAACAAGACGAGGTTGATTCAACCTTGAGCGCCGGCGAGTTTTTGAAACGTCTCCCTACGTATACGCCAAGCTGGCCGCGAGCATTGGCACGTCCGGAGTGGTGCAGTTGGTGTTCAGCTTGGGTTTGAAATGTATTTAATGTATATCCTAAGAATAAACAGCTTGACAGTTAGGTAAACAAACTTCTATTCCGTCTTCGATTTTATGTGGCACCTACAAGCTTGCCCGGATATCTCAACATGCCAGGTTTTCGGTTTGTGAGTTAGTAGCTTTCAAATTGGCTGTTAGTATTATCTGAATAATGTAAACTGATTGTATTTAAGAACTTTATTATGAAATCTTTCCTTCGAAATTTCTTGGTAGATTTCGGAATTCATGGAACAGTTGATTATACCCTGCTGTTACTTTTGAAGAAAAGAAAAGGAACAGAATATTAAATTCTGGGGAGTATAAATCTCCTTTATTTAGATTAAGTGTCTGCACAGGCTGTCGGCCATGTTGGTTTTAATCCCATAAGAACAATGTTATTTGCGGATACATATTTTTCGTTATTTATTGACTAAAATTTCTATATGAGGTGTCATTTTAAACGTTTTCATATTGTGCATTAGTTTTGCTTTTGATATATTGAATACGTACGCCTAGTTTTGAAAATTAGGCGAAAATAAAAGTGTACAATTAAATATTTTTATATTTTTTTATCAAACTAATTAGGAAATTGCAAAGCAATTCCAACGCGCTATTTAATTCTTGATCTAATGCAATTTTTTGGGGGAAATCCGTTTAAAAATAACTGTTTAATTTGGATACGCGTGATCGTATGTCCTGCTCGAAAATAAGGTTGTTCTTAAGCGTACGTTACATTTATCTAAAAACGGAATATCTGCAATGATGATTGATTACTTTCGCAAACGTGACACGATATTTCCGCTTACAAACTAACGACTGCTAATTTTCGCAATAGTTTTAAAATCCTTTTTTTTTTGCAAAAAATGGAACAATTTCTCATGAGCCAATCAACTTTAAAACAAGAAGGCATTCACTGGCAGACTCCATTTCCGTGAAAGAATTCTTCAGAGATGTAAAACCAACCTTGTTAGAAAAACTTGAAAATCAATATCGGTCGGACGGGCGGGTGAAAGTTGAAATCGCCCAAGGCCGTGTCAAAATTGCAATATGCAATGTTGATCAGAGCCTTTATACCGACAATGTACATTGTAATTATTACGGGCTGGAAAGTCAAAGTGGGAAACCCAATTCCGTTCGTATGTCCCATGCATTATGTAGTCCTAGGGAAATTAGTTGGAAGCGGAATAACGGATAGCGGACTTCTAGCGCCAACTAAACCAAATTGTATACAATTAGATTAAACAGTACATAACCCCCCGCCTGCCGCGCTCATACATAAAACATAATGTTCATTAGCTTTAACAAAACTAAATTGGAAAGCCTTCCTTTTGTGAGTCAGGATGGCTGAAAGATATGCAAAATGCACTGTTTATGCTTATAGTCATTACAATAACTGCCGGGTGGTACCATCTGATAGCCGGTAACTTACCCCTGGCTGTCTTTGGTAATTGTTACCTCGAATGTGGTTCGTTTTGTATTGTTGATAGTCTGTTGTCCGAGGTTTTCCCTGTGTACTTTGTATTTTTAAGTTGTAATTGACTTCCTTATTTAGTCTTTATTCCAAAGCCTTTTCTTTTTTTGTAATTACGAATTATATTTTCTATTTTACTAATCCTTATCTAAATATATAAAAAGAAAAGTCATAATTCACTGACTTATTCGACATCGCCCAGCAAAAATCAAAAAGATAGAGACATGAAATTTAGTACGTATGTTTATCTTATGCCCTAAAGGCGCACTAAGGAGGAATTTTTCGAAATTCCATTCCTAAGGGGTTCAAACAGCCCCTTAAATTTTCCTTTTTTCCATAAGAATAACATTGGGTTGGTTCTAGTAAATTAGCAGCTGTTTTGTAAATAAATAAACGTGTTTATTTTGTATGCTTGACATTATATTATTGATGTCTTCATTTGATGTCAAAGTTTAATCTTCCCCAGATAAACAAAAAACTACTTAAAATGAACACGTTTGAAATAGGCTTAGCAATACCATTGGGTATTTATACTAATAAATAGATAATAACTTAAATATTGTGATTTTACGTTATACATTTAATCTGCTATTATTTTTAGTACTAATATCTGATGTATCTAATTGAGGCTGAGGTGTATCGAGCGCAGCAAGAGTCGAGGTTGGCACGCGAAGCGTGCAGGGTGTCCCCTAGTATATAATACGTGAAGTCGTTTTTTCTCAACACTACTCCTTTCTTATTTCTTGAGCCATTTAAATGGTTGAGGTGTCAACAAATTTGCTTTTGTTCGTAGTTGTGCAATAAGATTATAATTCTTCAATATTTTCAGCCTGAAAGGCACAGGAAGCCCTCAAAATACGCTTTTCGGCCGTAAGAATAACACGGAGAAAGATTTAAACCAAACGAAAAGTAACAGCTGTTAAATGTAAACAACAATATCCAAAAAGTTTTAACAGCTGTTGGAATGCAATCAAATGGTGTTGGTAATATTGAGGAGGTTAGATCTTTCATGTTGTTAAAAACCAGGTAAGGTTGGAAGCATGGTTTTATTCACTATCGATTGTAGGGCTTCGCTCTACTGGACAATGGTAATCTAATGCAGTTATTTTATTTGTTTTATTACACTTCAGCTGTTAAAACAAATTAAATGAACACGTTTAATATAGGCTAGTAATTTGATACTATTATTAAATCGTTGGAATTATTTAATACTGTTTTTATGATCCTTCTTTTAGGTTTTGTTATTTTCAATCTTATTTCAAAGTTTATATAAGTGTTGTGACTTTGAGTTATTTGTCAGTTTTAATGGTGTATTTACAGTGGTGTTTTTCTTTAAAGTTAGCCGGAATATTACCGGAATGACACTTGAAAAACACTCATGTGAATTTGGTCTTTTGATTAAAATACAGAATAACGCTGGTTAACTATTTTTTTCATTTTGAATTTTGTTTTATAACTAATGCTACATTATAATTTACATTTTTTCGTTCTGTAGCATTTATAAAGAACATAAAAATACACTGTTCAACAAGGAAAATTGTTATTATTCATTATTAAGACGCCGATCGTCAAGATATGGGCGAACATGAAGGGCGAATGAGTGTGATGAGTGTAGATGAACGAGTGTAGTCATTGTTACTAACTAAGGTTACCTGTTCATCAGAAAGAACTATTTATTAATAGCCCAATAGCCAGAATAAGTAAGGGACAGGTTTACGTGGAATCCTAACCATGTAGTATTGGTCTGATTTTTAGCTAACTGACAAACCTGATACTCAGGTCTCTTCCCTACACAACATACGAATCTTGACTACTTCAAACATGGACAGCCGAGACCTCTATAGTAGTGTCCACGTCGATGGTAACCATTGAGCGGCCGCTGTATCGGTATTAAGAGGACCGAGCATAGAACATATCGCCTGCAATCTCCTCAACACTTTGTCCCCAAGTAGCTGGGTTACAACACTGCGCCACCAGTGAATATTTGGGCCCTAGGAACTCATAAATATGGAGAAGGCCTTTAGAAATACTTGTCCAATTAAGGATTTTTTTACCTTTTTATTTTCTCCCATATCCGTTAGCTTAGAGAAAATATTGTGATATCCCAAAAAACTTTTTTACAAGTTGGTCTAAAAATCCATTTTAGGATCCCCTGAACCCAAAAAGTGGGGTTTTGAAAAAAATGTTTGGATGTCTGTGTGTATGTGCACTTCGCTGGAGACATACATTTTTATGAAATTCGGTATGAAGGTGTATTTAGCAAATATCTCCAGACCGTTTTTTCACTTTTTTTAAATTTTAGTTTATTTATTTTTATGGAAGAAACATACAAAAATGGAATTTTCTCAAAAACGGCTAATGATTTTGATTAAATTTTCAGGAAAGACTTAAATTACAATTCAAAATATTTTAGTAAAAACCGCATGTCTCTAACTTGACTAGTTTATTTATGACAAAAAGTATGTTTTTTTAATATTGACAGATATTGATTTTTTTAGTGTTTAACATGGGGGCAAAGTGTGTGCCAATTCTTTGGAACCACTTATTTGATTACACTATTGTTGTTTGCTCCAGGACAGATTTATATCTGCAGGACTAAAAAGTCACAGTGTTCTTGAATCAAAACTGATTTGATTTTTTTATGAAGGTTACTTGTATATTCTCTATACTTATCAATACCTGCTGAATTCGTACAAAAATCAACTTTATTCTGCCGAAATTCCACGTTTTAAAATGTTTTATTTACATCTGAGTTCAAAAATAAAGTAAGTTGAACTTGCATTCCTTAGTTAAAATGAAATGATGAAATGTTTTTATTGGTGTAATTATTTTACGGAAAGGCCACAGTCCAAGGTCAGTAAGTTGGCATACTTGTTGGCATTAGCGAGACACTTCCATACTTCTGCAAGTGATCAGGGTTTTCCTAATCTGCTTTCAAGTTTACCGTCCATTCCAGTCTGCTCTTGTCATTGAATGCGTAACTCTTGCCATGGAATATGTTATTTTTTCGTGACAAAGAATTTTAAATAGAAGAAATATATTACGTGTTTTACATGTTGTAATAAGTATGGAAAGTCCAAGGAACATAAGCAACATTCAGAGTTTTGTAATTCAGGTTGCTTTGGGATTTTAGCATAGTGTAGTTCCAGCAATTTTTAAAATCTCATTATTGTAGCATTGTGCAGCTCTAGCAATGTTTATTACTTCAGAAATGTAGCAATGTGTAGCTGTTGAAATATTTTTGAGCCCATCATTATAGCAATGTGAAGCTCTAGCAGGGTTTTTGAAACATTGATTGCAGCAATGTGTAAATCTAGAAGTATTTTTGAATCCAAGATTGTTGCAATGGTTAGCTCTAGCAATGTTTTTGAACCCAAGATTGTTGCAATGATTAGCTCTAGCAATGTTTTTGAATCGAAGATTGTTGCAATGGTTAGCTCTATTAATGTTTTTGAACCCAAGATTGTTGCAATGGCTAGCTCTAGCAATGTTTTTGAACCCATGATTGTAGCAATTTGTAGTTCTAGAAATGTTTTTGAACCATAGATTGGTGCAATGTGTAGTTCTAACAATGTTTTTGGGCTCAAGAATGTATTAATTTGTTGTTTTAGCTATGTTCTTGAATCCAGGAATTTTCCATGTCTAGCTATGTTTTCGAACTGAAGAGTTGAGATTACAGCTTTGCTTGTAAAAAGAGACTGTTCAGCGTCGTGACAATAATATGTTTATATACCTGTAATTCATCTGTGGATCCAATTACGTCACGGATATAATTACGTCCAATTACGTCGTTGTTTGTTATATTACATCACCAACTATAAATGAACTGACAATGCAGCAAGAGGTAAGAACACCCTTAAGTTTTCTAAAATTTGCCACGTAAAGCTCCTCGCCCTGGATACCAGACAGCGCGATTGAAATTTTTTCTAGAAGCGCGCTCTCTCGCACTGTAGGCGTCCATTTTGTTTATAATTGTTATGAGTGTAGCTGTTTTTACAAGACGCTTGCAGGCTATTTGTTGAACAACGCTGGACAAGTTTCATGTCTTCCCACTCACTTTGATGTTGAGTCATAAACTCACGTGACTCGAGGCACAAATGTCCTATGTAAGTGACTCACGCGGATTACGCACGGAACTTATGACAGCAGTTTAGGGGGTCTACGTAACGTGTAGGGTCGTTTCTTGTGATGGCTTCCAAAATCAGATTTAAATTTAGAATATGAAAACGGGGTGTGGGAATTTCCAGGTGATTCAGTCAAATTCTTTGAATTACGTTACTCTCCATTTGACATTTGTTTGATGTACTCAGAAAACTAGGAAAATAGTCAACGGAGACATTTAATCATACAATTTAGCAATACTATGTTATTGCTAAATTGTACTATGTTATTTTAAGGTATAATTTAAAAATGTTGTCAAGCCGACAAATAGCAAAATTTTGATTTTGAGTACAATTTTGGACATGAAACAGAAAGCATGTGTTTACGTGGGTTAAATTTTTAAATTTTACCCACGTAGTTTTTTTAACGTTAAATTTTAAGTTTTAAATTTTACGTGGGGCAAAATTATGAATGCAGATAATCAGTGTAATATATTTACTGACTGAGAACACAGAGAAAAAGAGAAACAGATGTCTCTTTAATACGGCCAAACAGATGTCTCTTTAATACGGCCGCAGCGAACGCTTCATTGGCATTACAACTACTGTACATATTTAAAAATCTGTAGTAATAATTGCAACAGGATACTCTTGAGGATTTGGAGTGGAATAAGGGGAGAGATTGACAACCACGCTCTGCCACCTGCACGTACACCTGGAGAAATATTCGACTCAAATTCAGCCCAGTATTGGGTATATCCTCTGTTTCTTTCTTATCTGTACTGAGAACCACTCCACAGAAAGGGCTATTCATTAGTAGATCAGAAATGCTGAGTGAAATTTACAGTGGAATCCGAACCACTTGATTACAAATCAAGCATAACACCAGTAGTTCCTTTGCCGTTTCTGATCAAAGGCAAGACAATTCCTCAACTGAAAACACCGAACCCTAATTCAACCAAAACAAATGTCCAGCGTGGGATACACGTTCTTGCTTTTTACTGTTACCATGAAGGCATGTACAAAATGCTGTTAATTGAATCCTTAATAAATCACATAGTATAACACTGATTGCCATCAATAATTAACTGAAAACACAATTAAGAGTCTGCAGAGACTGTCGGCTATGTTGGTTTTAATCCCATAAGAACAATTATTATTTTCGAACCGGCCATACGTTCACGCATATTGAAATTAAACAGTTATTTTTAAATATAATTTTTCCTAACAAATTGCATTTGATATCAAGAATTAAATTGCGCGTTGGAATTGCTTTGCGAATTCCTAATTATTCTTATGAAAAATATTAAGTTAGGCGTTTTTATTTTCACCTATTCTTCAAAACTAGGCGTATGTATTCAAAATCAAAAGCAAACCCAATGCATAATATCATAACGTTCAAAATGACACCTCATACATAACTTTTGGTCAATAAATAACGAAAAAATATGGATTCGCAAATAACATTGTTCTTATGGGATTAAAACCAACATGGCCGACTGCCTCTGCAGACTCTTCATGGCGATTGCTTCTGCAATCTATTTTTAAAGGGGAGTGACATTAGTTCGGTATTTTATTTTTTAATAGCGAAAGTCTGAAATGTTCATAAAGTGTTGTACAAAATATATTCTAAATCAATAATATTCCCTACTACTCTTAAATAGTTTCTGCTAATTTGAAATAAGGCAAGAACACAATTATTTTGTTACTTTTATGTTTAAGATAAGTTCATGGTAATATTTTGTAATATTTTTGGTATTCAATGCTTTTACTTGATTCTTAAGTACTTGAATATTGCTGAATATTTTAAAGTAAAAACAGCTTTCACAAAAAAGCTGAATAAGCTTTGTACAGCAAAAATTGGAAAATTAGCCGCTGGAAAATGTTTTTTTTTAGGTTGAAAAAAAGCAAGAACGTGTATCCCACGCTGGACATCTGTTTTGGTTGAATTAGGGTTCGGTGTTTTCAGTTGAGGAAGTGTCTTGCCTTTGATCAGAAACGGCAAAGGAACTACTGGTGTTATGCTTGATTTGTAATCAAGTGGTTCGGATTCCACTGTAAATTTCACTCAGCATTTCTGATCTACTAATGAATAGCCCTTTCTGTGGAGTGGTTCTCAGTACAAATAAGAAAGAAACAGAGGATGTGTCCAATACTGGGCTGAATTTAAGTCGAATAGTTCTCCAGGTGTACGTGCAGGTGGCAGAGCGTGGTTGTCAATCCCTCCCCTTATTCCACTCCAAATCCTCAAGAGTATCCTGTTGCAATTATTACTACAGATTTTTAAATATGTACAGTAGTTGTAATGCCAGTGAAGCGTTCGCTGCGGCCGTATTAAAGAGACATCTGTTTCTCTTTTTCTCTGTGTTCTCAGTCAGTAAATATATTACACTGATTATCTGCATTCATAATTTTTCTCCACGTAAAATTTAAAACTTAAAATTTAACGTTAAAAAAACTACGTGGGTAAAATTTAAAAATTTAACCCACGTAAACACATGCTTTCTGTTTCATGTCCAAAATTGTACTCAAAATCAAAATTTTGCTATTTGTCGGCTTGACAACATTTTTAAATTATACCTTTAGTTTTTCTAACACTTTGAAAACGAATCAAAAGTTTAGTTTCCTTAAATTCTTGTTCAAACACAAACATTATGTAAATGCTCTGAATCAGATACAAGGATAAATAGGCCTATATGCAGTACAGCATATGAATGCTGCAGACAATTTCTAATTGGTTCGTATAACGGGAGTTCAGTTTAAGTAGAGTATTGTTGTGAACCGGTTTCCTCCAAACATTGACGTCGGGTTATAATGAGGTGTAGCAAGTTAAGGATATACACCTAGCAGTCAGGCTTACCAATTACACTTGGTAGGTGACAATCGAAATCGCCGCTAATTGACGGAGTTTTACCAATTAAGGAATGTTCTCGCACACGACACGATCCGATCACGCTTGTGCAGTTATCTGCAGAGTTTTCAATGGCGTATCGTCGTTTCTGTCTATTTAGCCTATACATATTATTGGTGAAAGTCTCGTTTATGTGCTTTTAAATTTACGGACAACTTCGCCAACATTTATATGTGATAAAATTAAAGAACGTGTGATAATTTTTTGACAATCAATGTCACTGACTGGTCATCTTGTGTTATAAAATTCCGCCGGTTGCAAGTTCTACTGTTGTTCTAAATAATTATTTTGTTTTTTAAGACTTGTTAAAACGGAATTTTAGGTGCAAGAAGTTTGCGCCTCTGACAAATTAGATATCTCCATCTAACGCATATTTATGACTTGGTCAAATCAGTGGTTATGAAATCATTTTAAAGCATTTTTACATTTTTATTTACATCTTAAAACGTGTTTGTGGTGGTACCAATCTATTCGCAGAGAAAAAAAGGAACAGAGGTCGCTTTCTTATGGCCGCAGCGAACGTCTCTGTGACAACTACATATAAATCAATTCCAACTAATGTAGGCCTACATCATTATCCATCTGTGCTACGTATATCCTTCAGGATTAGGAAAAAAGGGAGGGACTGACAAGGAACTGACTCCACACACATTCAGGCCCTTTATTGGATGACACCTCTGTTTCTTTCTTCTTTATGGCTTGTTTTAGTAGTGGCATTAATTCAAACACATCAATCGATCGAAAAATGACAATAACTACGTCCATAGAACGAGAATTATTTGTGTCGTAAAATAGTATAATAACCTCTATAAAAAATAACAGCATATGTTGATTGAATTTATATATATGATATGTATTTAGGTAGGTCTATACAAAGATAAAATTGTGTGTCAATGAGGTTGAAAACAGTAATATAAATAAATTTAACTTTTATCAAACATACCTAAGGTCTAAGAATAGTGTTTTTCAGTTAAAAATTATGGTGGAACTAGTTGAGTCGTTAAACATATAACTTTTGCGTCATGTGACAGTTTCTGCTCTTATAACTTACGATTGTTCTCTGGTATCTCCTCGGTTTCACATATTATTTGGTGCCATACGATTTTACAAAGTAGAGACCCTGAGTGAGAATATCCCAAGTATCGAATCCTTAAAGCTCTCTCCCCTAAGAGATATATTTGCCTGACAAACGTCCAGTTTAGAAATTTGTCATCCCTCGGAATTCCCGTTTCACTTCCACTATTCAGAGAGAACAGAGAGGGGCCAAGTACATTGCCAGCGGGCTGAGCCGAAGGGCAGCTATAGTACGTAGCCAGCCAGGTAAAGGTACATAAATCAGGAGGTGAATGCACAGTGTAAGCCACAAAGGAATGGGCTCATCTTTCACCCGGCTGGGGCTCCTTTTTGTTGTTGCGCATACAAAGCCAAAACTGTCTTAGTACGATCGGCCCACAGCACCCACAATTACGTCTACTAGCCGTCCGGAAAACATGTACCTCCGCCGGTGGACGATCGTAAAGTCTGTTCGTACTCATACAAAACCAAAACTAACTGTCTTAGTACGATCGGTCCACAGCACCCACAATTACGTCTACTAGCCGTCCTGGAAAACATCTACCTCCGCCGATGGAAAACGAACAGTCTGTTCGTACCCATACAAGATCAAAAATAATTGTCTTAGTACGATCGGCCTACAGCACTCATAATTACGTCCACTAGCCGTCCTGGAAAACATATACCTCCGCCGGTGGACGATCGTACAGTCTGTTCGTACCCATACAAGACCAAAACTGTCTTAGTACGATCGGTCCACAGCACCCACAATTACGTCTACTAGCCGTCCTGGAAAACATCTCCCTCCGCCGGTGGAAAACGAACAGTCTGTTCGTACCCATACAAGATCAATACTAATTGTCTTAGTACGATCGGCCTACAGCACCCATAATTACGTCTACTAGCCGTCCTGGAAAACATATACCTCCGCCGGTGGACGATCGTACAGTCTGTTCGTACCCATACAATATCAAAACTAACTGTCTTAGTGCGATCGGCCCACAGCACCCACAATTATATCTACTAGCCGTCTGGAAAATATCTACTTCCACCGATGGACGATCGTACAGTCTGTTCGTAGCGATTCAAGACCAAAACTGTCTTAGTACGATCGGTCCACAGCACCCACAATTACGTCTACTAGCTGTCCTGGAAAACATCTACCTCCGCCGGTGGACATCGTACAGTCTGTTCGTAACCATACAAGATCAAAACTAACTGTCTTAGTACGATCGGCCCACAGCACCCACAATTACGTCTTCTAGCCGTCCTGGAAAACATATACCTCCGCCGGTGGACGATCGTACAGTCTGTCGTACCCATACAAGACCAAAACTAACTGTCTTAGTACGATCGGCCCACAGCACCCACAATTACGTCTTCTAGCCGTCCTGGAAAACATACCTCCGCCGGTGGACGATCGTACAGTCTGTTCGTACCCATACAAGACCAAAACTGTCTTAGTACGATCGGTCCACAGCACCCACAATTACGTCTACTAGCCGTCCTGGAAAACATCTACCTCCGCCGGTGGAAAACGAACAGTCTGTTCGTACCCATACAAGATCAAAACTAATTGTCTTAGTACGATCGGCCTACAGCACCCATAATTACGTCTACTAGCTGTCCTGGAAAACATCTACCTCCGCCGGTGGACGATCGTACAGTCTGTTCGTACCCATACAAGATCAAAACTAACTGTCTTAGTGCGATCGGCCCACAGCACCCACAATTATATCTACTAGCCGTCTGGAAAATATCTACTTCCACCGATGGACGATCGTACAGTCTGTTCGTAGCGATTCAAGACCAAAACTGTCATAGTACGATCGGTCCACAGCACCCACAATTACGACTACTAGCCGTCCGGAAAACATCTACCTCCTCCGGTGGACGATCATACAGTTTGTTTGTAGCGATTCAAGACCAAAACTATCTTAGTACGATCGGTCCACAGCACCCACAATTACGACTACTAGCCGTCCTGAAAACATCTACCTACCTCCTCCGGTGGACGATCATATAGTCTGTTTGTAGCCATACAAGACCAAAACTAACTGTCTTAGTACGATCGGCCCACAGCGCCCACAATTACGTTTACTAGCCGTCCGGAAAACAACTCCCTCCGTCCGTGAACGATCATACTATCTGTTCACAGCCAAAGTTGGTTCCACAGCGCCCACAATTATGTCCTACTAGCATTTCGGAAAACATATACCTCCTGCGGTGGACGATCCAAAAATATTTTCGCAGCCATTCAAAGCCAAAACATCTTTAGCACGATCAGCCCACAGCGCCCACAATTACGTTCTACTAGCAGTCCGAGAAACATATATCTCCGCTGGTGGAATTTCGCGTGATCTGTTCACAGCGTTCATTAAAGACCATACAGCTAAGTTAATAAATATTATACTACTGTATCTTTGTATTTTGCAATAAATAGAGTTTGTGTTGTTCGGAAACACCCAAAAGTATTTTTTTTTTTTTTTTTGTTTTTGTAAAATTAACATCAACTTATTTTTACTAATATTGATCGATAACGATTAAATGGTGAACCAGTAGGTATAAGTTAGATTTGGAGATTTATATGGTGTTGTGAGTCATTTACAGAGCTATTTATTCATTCTTAAGCATGTTTATTCGCCAATTTGGGCAATATTTGGGGTACCGGTATTTTTAAACATTCTAGTTGAAGGGAATAAGGCACAGAGCTTTTATTTCCTAGATATTTTGTGATTGTAGACAATATACTTTGGTAGTCTAACTACCCACGTTTCTTCACTCTTCCCCCAAGAATGCTAAACATGTTGAGAAAGGCCCTCGCAGTTTACGCAGTCCCTCGCTATAACTGGGGGCCTGATCGGAGGGGAGGTCTTCTTTCCTTTATGGGACCAAAGATCTATTGAAGCTCGTCCTGCTACTGTAACCGGGCTCCTCCCCTCCCCATTGTCCAGGACCTGTCTGCTGGAACTGGAGAGGGTGATGTGTCCGGTCCTGGAGGCGGGTGGTTCTTACTTGACCATAACTGGAGGCAGGTATTTTTTGTCGGAGAAACCGACTTTTATAAAATGATATTTGACCGTGTTCACTTCAGAATTGTCTAGTCATGAATGCCAGAGCTAACCGCCCTGATTCGGTCGTTGGGGCAGAAGGCGATTCGGGTTCTGTCTTGTATGGCTGCATCCTAACGGGCTGATTGAAACCATTTCATGTTATATAATTGTCATAACTAGGTATAATTTTAATCTCGTGGGTGCTCAGCATCATAAGTAACATTGCCGAATACGATCTAAGTTGATGCCGTTATGAGACCGCCCCCATTCGCTGGAGGGTTATGGCCAACATACACCACAGAAGAAAGAAAAAAAGGTGGCATTCAATAGTGCGCAGAACGGGTGTCGGGTATTTAGTTCTCCAAATCGCCGTGCGGATGGCAGTGGCAGAGCAAGCTTCGTCAGTCTCTAATCTTCTTTCCCTCCAAATAAGGATAAACATTATTAGTACAGATTTATAAATAATTTACATTGTACATTACATTGTAGTAACTGCCAGGCTTTAGCTGTGGCCATAAGAAAGCGAACTCTGTTTCTTTTCTCCCTGCGCCTACTAACAGAACTGCCTTTTGTTGGTATTCATTGTAGAAAGATGGTCTTATTTTTGTTATATATTTATTCATGCTACGAAAACGAATGTTCAAATTTAGAATTAACATGCCAAAACCCGTACACCATTACCATGCATGAATTATAAGAAAAATAAGCTATATGAAAAAAAGTGAAGTTTTAATAATAAATGTCTAACATCTCAAATGACAATTCATAAAAATTAAAATAAAAACCTATGAGTAAAACAGTGATGGGAATTAGATAATAACAAACCGTATTAACTCGACAAAAATTAATTAAACAACAAGTGAACGTCACACCACACATTTTTATATATTACAACATAAGTACAAAATGCAGAAATATACTACAATATAAGCACAAAAATATCAAAATACAAGCACAAACTGCTTAAATATACTACAGTACATTGCACAAATATAGCACAATACAAGCACAAAATGCACAGGCATACTACAAGTACAAATTGCATAAATATATCAAAATACAAGTACAAAATTCACAAATATACAACAATACAAGTACAAAGTGCACAAAATATTAAAATACAAGTATAAAATGCATAAATTATCAAAATATAAGTACAAAATGCACAAATGTATCAAAATACAAGCACAAAATGCACCTATATTTACAATATATGTACAAAATGCGTAAATACTGTGATCGATTTCGGCGAACCACGCTCACCTTCCTCAGACCAGAGGCATTCTCAAAAGAAACATTCACAAGAAAAAAAAAGAAAAAAGAATAATAACTTATCATTATTTTGGTGGCAATTTATTATTATGTAGTATTAATCGTGATTAAATATGGCTTTGGTACAAATTATGAAAATTAGTGAAATCATATTTTTTTGTCCTGCAGATTAACTAGCACCGCATATAAACACTTATTATTTTAGTGATAAACTAAAATTATCTCACCACAATATTATTAGTAGATTTACTGTAACTTATTTATTAACTACCAAAAAACTGTTTAATTATTTCCGAGCATTACTCTGTTCTTTTAATGACATTTTCAAGTTAACTCGTACAAAATAAAATATGACCTACACTTAAATTTAATTTTGAAAAATAGTTTGATAAGAATAACTTAAGTGTATTTTCTTCTTGCTTAAAATATTACAATAACCAAAGCACAAGCCAACGTGTTTATTATGGTCTCTAATGAGTAAAAAAGAAATAAAAAAATTTAAAAATTAAAATCATAAAAAATCATATAGTATGTTAATTTTCTCTAGTTTTTTATCGTTTCAACCAATTTAAAAATAAATTGGATTTGGCCTAAAACTAGCCTCTAGGTAATCAACATATTGTGGTTTTTAGTGTGCCCAGGTATGGGAGTAAGTCTTTTCTATTAGGATTATTTTAATAAAAAAAATTGTTAAAATCATTTTGTGAACCTACTAAGGAAAAACAATTGCTGATGCAGCTTTAATAAATCTGCATCAGCAATTGTGGTAAGTACAAACTTTCACCCATATTAAACACTAAAAGAACCAAAACTTCGAAAATTGCCAGTTTGATTCCCAAACATGTTTTTTTTCCATAACTAAAAACTAGTCAAGTTAGAGACATGCGGTTTTTACTACAATATTTGAAATTGTAACTAACATCTTTCCGGAAAATTTAATCAAAATCGTTTGAGTCGTTTTTGAGAAAAATCCATTTTTGAATCTTTTTTGTCCATAACAATAAAAAACTAAAATTTCAAAAAAGTGAAAAATTGTTTGGAGGTATTGGCTAAATACATCTACATACCAAATTTAATCAAAATATACGTTTGGTCTCCAGCGAAGTGCACATACATACGGACAGACATCAAAACTTTTCTTCAAAAAACTACTTTTTTGTGTTCAGAGGGCCTTAAAATGTATTTTTATACCAAAATTTTTTGGACGATCATAATACTTTATCGTTACTTATACGCCATCTTCTTAAAAATATAATTAGTAAACCATTTATTAAAAAATCTCTCAATTACAGAAGTTGTATAGTCAGATTCCAAAACATCGTTTCAGATCGCCCCAGATTCTTCGAGGTGTCGATACTCTACATATATATTCAAATGCACCAATTTATAAACGGTATCAAATGGGCCTCACTCTCCCATCGGAGTCAGGACGTAAATAACGGTCCCATGTAATTCATTAAATAAAATTAATCTGGGCCATATATCAAGTTTTGATCGTTTGTATCGCCTCCGAGATCTCTATGGCCAATAACACAATCAACCCATCACCCCGAGATTTGTGGTTGCTCGTTCTTTCCTATCAACTGAACTTGACCTTGTATAACCCCTGACTGCATGGTGCAACTTAAAGGGGGTCTGGGGTTATCCTCGGCCATCTTGAATTTATTCTCCATAATAACAATTTTATACGGACGTCTAAGCAGATTTTGTTGTAATTTTGGCCTATACAATTATGTTCGATTTGTCATTTTGTAGGTATTACATTGTAGACAGTTATGATTTCTTAGCGTACTTTAATTTTTTTATTTTAATGTTTGTAATATGCATACCTAAAATTCTTATTCCAAAAATAGGCTGAATCGAAAACACCAGCGAATTGGAAAAACTAAAAAGCAACCAACATTAAGTATCTATTTAAAAATTTTAAACCGTCAAAATAATCTGTTGAACTACTGTTTTACAAAACGTACTACAATTAATTAGAGCTATTTTTTTGCTTAAGTTTAGAAAATTTATCATAGGTGTATCTAGAATTGATTTGTGCAGGTCACAATTTGTCAATCCTTAAGAGGTAGCTGGTGTTTTGGCGTTACAAATATGCGTTTATGTACAACTTTTATTTTCTTTTGCGCATTTAGAATGTTTTATTGGAGCCATTACCTTATGATGAGATTATTGTATGGGCCACTGGAAAAGAATTATCAAAAAGCTAGTGAAATTTCACATCTGGAGTGTTTTCCTCCACGGAGCAGAAACATCGACACTAAGAACAGAAGGCACTGGAAATGTGGTTATGGAGAAGGATGGAAGGTATGAGGTTACGGTTAAGGTTACGTCACAAATAATAAGACAGTATTGAGAAGTGTGGGAGAAGAGAGACAATTAATTAAGATAAAAAGAAATTGCTTAGGATGAACAGTAAAGAAATGATTGTTTATTGAGGACGGATAGTTGAAGAATGGTGAAAGGAAGGGAGCAAGAAGAAGATGCCAATTGAAAAAAAAAATGGAAGACGGTACATTGATTCATCACTATTCAAAAGGTTTTTTGCCTTTATCATTCTTGTGAATACGGAATATTGTTTTAATTTTAAGCACATAAAGGTGTTATTTAATACAGTACTACAACTGAACTGTATTTCGTGGACTTCAACACATATCCAAACACCAGTTCTGCGTCCCCACCTCACAAATTGCTGCTCTCGTTTAGTTTTGTTTGAATAAAGTATTGGTTTTGTCCCGAGGTGGTTTTGACAGAACTGGTTCCTCCGTGTTGTTTGGCCTGTTGCCTCGAATGTTGGGCATTATTTTGTGCCCCAGGTCAATATTAGAGCGTATTTCCCCGCCCTAGAAATGAGAGGTGGTAACGGTACACATATCTAATGGTATGAGGATAAATTGATGTAATTGTAGTTTATAGTCCCATGTCCATGTTTATTGCTTTTCGAGTCCTTAACAAATGTTAATACTATGTGTGATTCGTGATAAATTTTAATTTTTGATTTTAAAAACATTGAACTTGAAAAGCAATGTTACGTTCTTGGGTTTAGCTATGTGTAGGAACTTATAAAATAGTTCGTTTACAAATTCACAAGATGTTTAAGATAATGGATATTTACGCGTGAATAGATTCCGTAAGTTCAAACTTAGACCCATAAGCCTCTATAAAAGATTAAAAAAATAAATAAATAAAAAATAAGTCAATCAAAGTTGTTTTCAAATGCTTTCCGCTAATTCCTGGTGACTTAAAAAAAGTGTTCCTTTAAGTTTTAACTGGAATGTACATCATTTCAACCACTGAAACGAAATCAAACATTCAACTAGAAACCCTGAAATGTATGAGAATTTTCAGTATTTTTATTCAATCTAAAAGTGACTCTTGAGAGATAAAAATGACATTTGTCTTTTGAAACATGACACATTTTTCTGCTAACCGCGTGTGCTGTTCATAACACTTCAAAGGAGACTCAAAATTGTCAGCTCTCCCTTCTTGTCCCTTCTAGGCATACGAAGACCCGAGAGTACTACTTCTCTGTTACCTGCCCTTGTACCAGTCTGTTACCTGGATACATGTAAACTCGATGTACACCCCGAGTAGCCCTGCACACCGCGGCCTCGCCAGTCCTGTCTGAGCCTAAGTAAATTATTGAGATGACGACGTGCGCGCTCTGCCGATGACGGGGTGTGCGGCCCAATCGATACAAAAGTCTCCCCCCGCCTTGCCCCCCGCCCCGCGCCAAATTGCATTTCAATAATAAATTAGCTTTGATATTTTGTTAAAAGCCGCCTGCGCCGTCGCCTCGCGCCCATGTCGTCGGTGCACCTTTTGTTTCAATCGTTCATCGGTCAATCAAGGCAGAGTGATTTTATGTTTACCCCGTTGGTCTGTGACAACAAAGAAAATTAAAATCGGGCGTTCTGTATAAGTAGGTTGTTTTCCTTAAAGAAGTTATTAGTGTTTAGTATATGTGGTAGATAATTTATAAAAAGGATTAGGCCAAAAGAGAAATTCTACGCTATTAAAAAAAATGTTAATTTCCTGTGGCGTGTAGCCTCAAGCAGTTCCCTGTCCCCCGATTAATCAATGAGACACATTTATGGTTTCATGGTTCAACCATGAGACAAATCAGATCATTTAGTTTCTTCCTTCCACATTTTTTTACAAAGGCCTACTTACTTATTCATGTATGTACAAAACAAACGGGAGTCATATTCACGTATGTATAAAAACAGACAGAAACCATGACATAACACAAAAAATTATATTAATGATGCTTTACATAATTTATTAACCTAATTAATTACAAAAACTTTAATAGCTCATTACAAATTTCAGCTTATTGTAGTTTATGTAAACAGTATATAAAATAGTTCAAAATCGAAGGGAATTCTTCAGGTCCACAAACTTAAACGTATATAAATTTTATCATGAGTTAGTTTATTTATTAAATTGAAGTACAGTAGTTTAATTTTGGTAAAATGGCTAGGTCGTCTATATGTTAGGGATCTACGAACCTGCTACTTTTACTTAACTGATGTAAAGCCGCGTTTACACCGGAGCTGACAACATTGCTGCCAGCAAAAGCTGACAACATTTACAAAAATCGTACTTTTAATTCCGTCAACATTTGCTGCCAACAATGCTGTCAGCACCGAAAAGTGTTGGCAGCATTTACCCACCAGTAGTCGGTAAAGATCAAAGAATGTTGTCCAACATATGCTGGCAGCAATGTTGACGGGACTAAAAGCGACCGTCAACAATGTTGGCAACACTTACCTTAGCGCACGTGGTTGGCCGCCATGTCGTTCCGACAGCGTCAGTACTCTAGTTGCGACTGTTGATGGTAGTACGTCTGTGTTGTTTGGTGTCCGTGTTTCTCAACTCAATATGAACAGCGACAGCATTGAGAGTGAAATTGATTGGTCGCGTGAAACAGTCATGCAATTGATTGACCTATATCGAGAGCAACCAGTTCTTTGGAATCCGATGGACCCTGATTATAAAAATAAAAACCTAAAGAACTATGCATGGAATGACATTTCGCGGGAGATAAAAGCCAGTAATTCGGAAGTACAGGCAAAAGTGAAAACATTGTTGGCACAGTTTCAAAGAGAACTTAAGAAGAAGAAGAGTGGTTCGGGGGCAGACGAGTATAAAAGCAAGTGGTGTTATTTTAAAGCGATGCTGTTTTTAAAGGATAAAACTACTGCACGGAAGATTAAAGAAGCTGGGATTGCCACTGACGAGAAAGAGGCTGCCGATGAAACAGTGCAGGCAAGTAGTTAACAACTTAAGATTATTTTATCAAATTGTCACATATTTTAATGTCACTTTTATAGGTTAAAAAAGTTAAACATAAACACAACGGTCTAAAATTTGTTACAAAATATATAATGTAATTAACACTACTTTAATTGTTACTTTGTTATTGTTGTTAATTCAACTATACGTTATAATATGTGCAAACGTCCTTATGTACATTTGTATCTTAGGCCTAGTAGTTGTTTTGCCATGGCACTGAACCCTCTTCACTTTGAAAGTAAACACTGATTTCATCACGTATTTGTTTGGCCAGCTGGGAAGGTTTTTTTGGAATCTTCTTTAAACGAAGTAGAGTTTCTCTAGGCATTCCATCAACTCTCCATTGTCCTGGCACTAATGATCCTGTAGCTAGGTCCTCGACATCAAAAACTCCATGAGGTGTATACGTTGAAGCTGATGACATACTTCTTCGCAAAAAGTTATGCAGGTGACAGCAGGCTAAAACAACTGTGTCTGCCCGCTCTGGTTCCAATAACATTGGTTTCCTCAACACACGGAAAACCACACTCATTATTCCGAATACATTTTCCACTACTCTACGGCCCCTGCAGTGGCGATAGTTGAAGACACGTTTTACACTTGCCTTATCATGCACTCCAGGAAACGCCTTCATGATGTTAATTTTTAAAGGAAAGGCATCGTCAGCCAGGAAAAAGTAGGGTACCGGTAAGTAATCCCTTCCTGGAAGGAAACTTGGGTCGGGAAGATTCAAAGTCTTATTTTGAAGGTGTTGTTTTAAGGTACTATTGTCAAACACTCCACCATCAGATAACCGTCCTTGGCAACCAACAGAGACGTAAGTAAAGCAATAATTTGCATCAACAACAGCCAGGAGGACAATGCTGAAATAACCTTTGTAATTGAAATATTCACTTGATGTGTTGATGGGTGCCTGTAGCATCACATGTTTCCCATCCATGCTTCCAATGCAATGCGGAAAATTCCATTGCGAGTTGTACTCTTTGGCATGATGTAGCCATTCTTCTTTAGTATTCGGCAACTGCAAAATGAAATGTATTTTAAAGGGGTCAGTGATCCATACAGTCAAGATATAAGTGCCAATATACCATAATCTTATAAAAAATAAACGTTTATTTCAGCAAAAGATTTAAAACTAGTGATTTTTACCTACTCTGTCAACTCAAGGTAATGTCAACTGTAATGTAATGTGGTTTTATTTTTAGGAGGACATTGCAGAGGAGGGCAATGACACATCAATCACAACTGCCGACAACACACCCAAAACAGGAACGGATCCTACTCGAAAATTGACGAAGAAGAGGAAAGCTTCAATGGTGGATGAAGCTTATCAAGTAATGAAAAAAGTGTCTAGCCAGTTAAATCAGCCAGGAATTGAAGACGAGTTTGATATCTTTGGAAAAAACGTTGCGTGTCAATTACGAAAAATTATAAACTCTCGGGACCAAGCACTTGCAAAACACAGGATTAATACCATTTTGTTCGAAATGGAACTTAATCAGTTACCGATGGGTACAGAGCCATCAAGATCAACCAGTGCATCTTCCTACATTCAGTCATACGATCCATCAACATCTAATGAAATCCATTCATCCATCAACGCTGCAAGTCCCATTTCTGCTAAGTGGGCTCCTCAACATGACGAGTACAATGATGCTTATTGTGATAAAATTATTCAATCTATCGGTTTATCATCAAATAGTAACTAAATTTCTATGGAAATAAAGCTGTTTTGATTTGATATGTATTATTTATGTATGTCATTAAACTTTGAGTGAAATATTCACTAAGTTTCTTTAAACCAACCAATTTCCCAAACAACTATTATTAGCCTACTAATAGCATAATATAACCAATCACATATGTATTTGATTTTTGGATATGGAGGGAGGCAATCATGGGACACTTGGTTATATACAAGTATTCACTTACCTTTATATTATCCTTCAACTCATCAATCAAAGCTGCACAAACTTCAGGTATTATTCCAGAAATTGTAGATTTTGACACTTTAAACAGGTAACTGAGACTAGAGTAAGAGTCTCCACTGGCCAAGTATCTCAAGGTCACTGCAAGTCTTTCTCGCGCAGGTATTGCTAGCCTGTAATTGGTGTCTTGTCTCGCAATTTTAGGTCCAATAGCTGTGAGAAGGTTTTCAAAGTCGTTACTTGTCATCCTCAAGAAGTTTTTAACGCTGCCGTCACACCTCAACTCTCTTGACAATGGATTAATATCGTCCTGATTTAAATCTGAAAGTAAGTCACTTCCACTATACACAGATCTGGCCCTAAGGGAAGGCCTTACCCAATATCTCTTTGGTCTTTTCTTTTTACCTATGATGACGCACGCTGCTGCTACCGCCGCAAGTTGCTCGAGTGTTGACATTTCGGAATGCCGAATGCAACTAAACGCACCAAAGCGCTAAAATGTTGTCAACACATGTTGATCAGTCTAGGGAATTCGCCAACATTTGCTGCCAGCATTTGCTGCCAGCATTTGTTGATAGCAATGCTGCCAACAAAAGCTGGCCAACATTTGCTGACAGCATTTGGTGTAAACGCGGCTTAACAGTTCAATTTGCCAGTGCGTATCAGTTTAATTTAACTGATGCGAAGTAACAGGAAGTGGTCAGCCGGCATTCTGTTACTGTTGAAACTAACTGCAACAGCCCATACGAATTATTTTGAAGCAGTAGGTTTCTGTTACACTATGAATGTCAACAAGTTTAAGAATTTGATACACTAACACATGTTTAACTTAACCGATGCCAAGAAACAGCATTACTAGACTACCATCATATTATTTTGTAATTTCGTTCCAAGTCAATCCATAATTTAAAGAAAACATTCGATTATATTGTAATGGAAGCAAATAAGGTATTATAAATCAATGGGTCTCACTGAATGACAAATGCAAACTGATTTATTGAAGACTCCATCAGTTTTCATGTTTCAACAGGAAATCAACCGACTGTTGTTGTCTGATACAAAGAAGCAGAACAGGCGAGCAAGATTATATGGAATATCCAAATCGTGTTCCATCAGGTGGTGTCGCGCATCAGTTAATTGTATCATCTGATGCAAAGAAACTGATTCGGTTACTTTTGGCCATCCCTACTTTATTTTCATGGTCGCCACTCATGTTCTTGGTTTAACAATCTCGAAACAATTAGTGAAAAGGTTTGTGTACTGGAGCATTGTTTGCTTTTATGGACCGTAATCTAAGGTATTTTCGCTTCGGATTTCATTGCCCCACTGTTTGTAAGCAGTAATTTAGTAGTCTAGCTACCAGGAATCTGCATCACGTGGAATCCGGACCACGTGGAATTTCGAAGACCGTGTCTGGTTTTAATGGCTGGTATATAGGCTTGAACTTTAAAAAAAACTTACTGGAGACCACTTATATGTACCCCTTTTCCAATCTGACACCATAGAATTGTACATTACTGTTTTTTTATGATGAAGATGATGACGTCGATAATGATGATGGAAGTGATATTCATGATGACTATGACCTTTGTTGGATGCCAAAGTCTGCATCATCACTTCACCATCCAAATTAGGCTGTAAAACAACTAAATACACCACTTAAGTATCATAATAAGTAAACCTTTTTTACAAGAAAGAAGTAGTATTTTTTATGCTGTTTTGATTTTTTTGCATTCTCATCAGTTAATGTGTTCCTTGGCCTATTTATCCCCTACTTTGTTTTGTAAAACAACTTTTTCCGTTTGACGACATCGATACACTTAGGATTTACTTGGAAATTACTCGTGTTCAAACTTTATTGCGAAAGGAACTACTGTCGTACTGAGTAAAAAGTTCTCTTTTTCTCGACAACGTCGATACATCGATACTCATGTTCCGATGATGAGCTTAATTAAATTTATTTTGGTCACTCTTTGTATCTTAGGACTAGCAACTGGTTTTTGCTTAAGGTAGGTTTAGAGAGGAATCAAGTAATTTGATATTATGGATCAAAGACGTAAATTTTTCAACGTACCCCGATATAATTGCAGAGGAAGAGGATTAAAGTTGTGGGTCTGCAAGATTGTTATCATTTGAACCTTAATACCAAACGAAGGAATCAACCCTTTTGAAGGTGTGGAGCACCTTTTTTGTCCTGCCATTTCACGCCCCCTTCCCTTCCAAGATTGATGCGTCTCTGATGCAGCTGGCCGGACACAAGTCAAGTGCACTACCGCTACAACAGAAGGCTCTCTGCTCCTTCCGCCCACAGCCGCCATCTTGGATGACTGAAGAATCACCCTCAGCTGCGGTCCCCATGAGGCATCCGTCTTCAGTAGTGTCCAAAATTCACAGAGATAGTTGCTAATTCTCTGTGAATAGGTACCTCGGTTTTGTTATCATTTTCTTCTCGAAAATATTTCGTTTCGAGATCTTCTTGCTAAGAAGCCCAATATTATGAATATCAAGTAACACTTTTCATATGTCCTTTGTGGGACCTTCAGTTACTCGTCGATTTCGAACCAGCAATGAAAAATAATAATCTGGTCTGTATAGATAATTACTGATGGCAGTTAATAAATTATCATAATCTTAATGACTTACAAGTGGAGTCAGTCAGCAATTACTTGGTTATCCATAATGCTCCTCTAGTATTGGGTGGAGAATGATGGTAAAAAGTAAATAAAGACTTGTCAAAACACTTTCAATTAGCTTAGACATTTATATATAATTGATTTTGCAGTTCACTTATGCTTGCTTCCTGAATTAATTAATGTTATGGAGGAAGCCTGGAAGGTGTGTATAAAAAGCAAAATAAGGTATAACTGAAGATAGTTTTTGAGAAAATAAACGATAATTGATTGCCTCAAACAGTTAACACATGGAAGAAATGCTGGAGTTGTAGCACAGCAGTTCCAGTGTATTGAAAGTTTAGTTGGTAGAATACATAACGTTATACTCTGATCATTTAAAGGTCAAAAACGCAAAGAGATACAGATACACAATTGAAAATCCAACTCTCGAAAGTTAGAAATGAAAGTTGGAACTGAAGTAAATTTTTATGGAAATTTCACTTTTTTATATTTATTTCAAGTTACTATATTTTTTTTAAATCAAAATAATAAGTTGCTATTTATTTTAGACAGTTGGTTTTCAAGACTGATAGATTTGAAATAACCTACGATGAGGATGTAGTCACTAGTCAAAGTGGGCACAGTAAGGATAATAAGGGGATCGAGGGTTGAATTTTTTGTAAATAAACCAAATAAAACACATTATATCTTATAACAATTTCGGGTCTTTTCTTATTTCAATTCGAATATGAATCTAATCAATGTATCAATTAGATGCATTTTTACATATTTGTTTACGTAATTTCATCAAGAATATCCATCAGGAAGATCGCCCTTTGTGTCCGCCATGTTGGATCGTCAGTTGGTAGTGACCAGTCCCCTCTCTATACCGTGGACTTTGAGGTCTTTGTACACTAGTTAGTTACAGGGGAAGCAACCGTCTACCCTCCCCTCCCCCTCTATAAAGGTCTAAGTATTGTACGTGCTTCCTAACTTTAGTTGGAGGCTTAGGCGGATGTTTGTAATCTTGGTGCCTTGGAAACGTCATGTTTGACTCTTTGCAACCATACTACTATAGTTCTTTCATTACAATGGATTAATTATGAGATTAAGTCTAGTTTGCTTTCTTAATTTTGAACACTTTTAAATACTTCCTCTTATCATGGTTCTTCATTCACACCCTGTAAGCCTGCCTATTTTAGTTGTATCCGTATTAAAATTGACAACGAGTCAATAAATCAATAAAAAAAGTAAACCTAAATTGTATTTGCGTAATTATTTTATTTATTTATTTATTTTTTTTATTTTTTTAAATTTATAAGTTAAATTCACACCGACTTATTAACTAATCAAAATAACATTTGCACTTGCCTCTGAAGTGCATTGCTATGGCAAAATGTTAGTGTCCTCAACATGTCAGGAGCTATTGTTTAACGTATATTATTGTTTTTTTTTTTTTTTTTTTTTTTTTTAGTATGTTATTTCCACGAGCTGTTTTCTATTCCTAAGATCAATGTAAAACCAGTTTGTTACTGGTTCCTCTCCCATCCTTCCCTCTCATGTATAAGTTTCTTAACTTGTCCAGATTGAGGTTATAGTTCAAGAAGTCAAAAGTCTTTTACTTAAATCAAGGAATAGGGTCATAGAAGTGGAACCTTCTTCTAGAAATTGTGTTCAGTTTCTTGTATTGTGTTTGCAGTTGTACGTTTGCCTCTAAGGGACTGAAATTATGTTTGCTGAGGAGCTTATATTGCTTAAGATGGCGAAGAATTATATTTTTAATGATTTTTGAAAATTGTGAGATTAGAGAAATTGGTCTGTAGTTATTTCTTTCAGCGGTTGATCCACTGCTTTATTGTGGATAGACTTTACTTATTTTGAATATATCCGGGGAAATTCCTTGATTATCCTACTGAAGAAGACTTTTACTATACTTGTGGCCGTACTAATATTACCAAAAGTATGAGTGAAAGAAAATATTTTGATAAATGGAATGCTGATGTTGCGTTTGAATTAACAACACATTTATTTATATTTTGAAGATTTAGTTCATAACAGTTCCTTCCCAAAGTCCAATTTTGTTCTTTGGAAGATAAGTAACTTACAAAGTGTGATTGTATCAGCTGGCGGTGTTGAATGTTTGATCAAAAACAGTCATCGAAAGAAAAATGTAGATCTAAGAACACAAAATGTTGTTATCTGTGAGTCGTAAATTTGCACAACTTAACACGACAGCTCATCTAGAAAGTCTTGAACAACGCGTGTTAATGGAAGATATAAGTGATTTATTTCCTAAATGAGCGTTTTTAAGGAAATCTGCAGTATGCTTAGTTGGCATTTCACACTTCTAGAGGGATTGACTAAAATGATATGTTTATACAACTTTTCAACAAAAAAAATGAAGTTACAGCTCAGTGCCCTAGGACTTAGTTGTGCAACCGTCTGCCTCTTCAAGTAGAGGGAGAGTCACATAGTACCACGTTGTTCTGGGGTTATCATGAGATTTACAGCGTGGCGCGACCAGCTCCTAAACCGGAGTGTAAATTTAATGACATGGTTTTTAACCGTCTGACAAGGATTTGGTGAAACTCTATAGTAATAAATATCCGGTTTTATTGGTAATTTGGGTAAAAGTTAGGGAAGACATGGGTCGATAAATAACAAAGTTTACTGAAGTAAAACGTCGATACACGAAAGACGGTGGAGAAGTTAGCCGGACAACTTGTGGAAATGTCTTGTTTAGAGTATAATACGTATTCCATGGAAGTATACAGCCTACTAAGTGTTTTCCTAACGTCTCCAAGGAGACGAGAAAGTTGGCTCTTCAAAGATGAAAATGTGTGAAGTTGGTCAGCGGGTTGAATTATTGGGCATAGTTCCAGGATGTATTTGTATGGGGCTGTTCATTGCATGTCATTGTAGTTATTAATGGTGTTTGTCCGTAGAGTGGGTAAATGACAGTATAATTTACGTATGAGCCCATGCAAAGTTAAATCAACCCTGTTATGACGAGTAGGATTTTCTAATTGCTCAAATTCGGTTCGTTATTTGTGAATGAGCTCTCTTTCTTTCACTAAACCAGGCTGTTCCTGTTTCTTTTCCTATCTTCTCTGATCAACTTTCCAATCAAAAAGCTGTTGTCTGAATATGTTCACTCATGTAAATTCCTGTAGTACCTAATGATTTTAGATTTTGTTTTATATCACAAGCCTTTTGTGTCTGTTTGACCCTACTTTTATAAGTTAGAGCTAACAACTTTTCAAAGGCTAGCGGCAGTCATTCCCATTGTGAATAGTCATACAAACTAGCAAAGATAGTGAAAAAACCCAAGGAAAATAACAGTACACAGTTATAAAGTTGTTGGCACAAAATCAACAGTAATTCTTTCACATTAGGTGTATTCTATGTTTAATATATAGGTACTTATCAGAAAATTACAAAAGTCGTTCTAATAAGTAAACAAACCAACAAAAATAGTTAATACGAGAACAACAACAACAACAACAACAACAACAACGAAATCAACTTAACTGTATCTTCAGTTGGTGTCTTCAATGTTTAATCTATAGGCTACAAATCAGAAAACATACAACAGTCTAAAAAAACAAACAAACCAATGAAGATGTAAAATTAAAATTCAACTAACCGCCGATATTACCAAGACACAAATAACATTTTTGGGCACAAAATCGACAATATTTTCAACATATTAGTTGTCTTCTGTGTTTGATATATTCATATATGCTGCAAGCCAGAAAACATGTGACCGTCATTACAGAAACAAACAAACTAACAAAGATAAAGTAAAGCAATGAAAACTCAACAAACAGACAGAAACATCAAGGCTCTAATAATAGAACATATTTTTCCAATATCCGGTTACTTGTATTGCAATCTAAAAGGCTATAAGCCAGAAAACATACAATAATAATTCCAAAAAAATCAAAGAAATGAACAATGATAGTTAATCAATATAAAAAATCAACCGAGAAAATTGTTGGACACGAAATCAACATTATTGTACCCCATTAAGGCGTATTTCATGTCTAATCTGTACACGCAGAAAAACACACAGTAGAAAAGTTTTCTGAAATATGTAATCTGAAATCGTTATTCGACCTATACAGTCTTAGTCAGGCCTATGACTAATTTCTTTGTCAAACTAATTAATTTGCATTGCCAAACCCACATATTTATGTGAACCAAATCTAATCTGGTTGTAGCTTTGTGTACTCAACCAGTCAGCTCTATCTATGGAGTGTGTTCGATAGCTGCTCTTGTTATGGACAAATACATCATAGTCGATAACCGCGTCGATACGAACTGTTCGTTCTTGATGAAAACGAACACAAAACACTGCTTTACACTTTCTTATATTCACAAGCGTTTCAAAAACCCCCATTTCGGACACGTTATTTTCATGTGTGTTTCAAACACTCCCATTCAGATTACGTCATTTTCATGTGCTTCCGTTTCATTTCCTTTCCACCTCTTTCCGGTTAATTTCAGGTCATCCGTTTAAATTATAATCCTATCTTGTTTTTTTGTCTAGTTTTGATATATTGTAAACAATTTTCAACGTGTTGTAGGCCTACTTGTTGCTTGTAATATTTACGTACACAATAATAGATACTAAATGCTAATATCATTTAGAGATATCAAACGAGAAATCACACTGTGTAATTTTATTACAATTGAAGAATTCGTGAGTGAGGGGGGGTGTAAAAGGAAATTCTGGTGACTTCTGCCCTGATCTGCATAAGAGTAGACTAATGTTAAGTTTTCTCGAAACAATTCACATGTTTTACTCCACTGTCAGTCCTTGATCATCATAATGTTGAATAGATACCTAATGTTGATTGATTTTTGTTTTCCATATTGCCGTTATTTTCAATTCAACTATACATATTTTAACTAAAACATATTAAGTACTGGAATCACAAACATAAAAATATAAAAACAAAATAGGTGCGATGCAATTAGTTAATACATTTTGTGTTACACCCAATCACATTATATTTCAGGACAGAATCTGTCATTAAGATTTTTAACAACTTTTTGGTTGATCTGTGATACATTATTCGCAAATAAATTCATTTATTGAGTTTTAGGACAAGTAGGTGTATAATTAAAACTGGACCATTTCTTCATAATTAATTTGTGGGAAAAGAAAAAAATTAGTAACCACTGATACACTGATTTTTTAAATGAACAAAAACAAGTGGGAATTTTAATTAATCATTTATTGATTAAACATGATTTTATGACACAAGATGTGCTACAACAAGGAAAACTACTCTTCTCGCAGCAAAAACAGTAAACAATAAAACAATAAAGGAACAGTTAGTACCCTTTTAAGTGCTTCGTTCTCAAATTAATCGTCCGAAATGGGGTTAAATAAATTAGTACTTCTCCTCAATTAGTGCGGGAGTTATTCGAATTAAGAGCAAGAAAGTGTTACCGGAAAACGGAAGTAAACAAAAGTGGAATACTGTAGGACAGTTCCGGTAAACTGTGAGCGTTGTCCACGCCCATGGATCGGATTAAAGGGGCACTGCCAAGCCGGCGCCCACCCCCCCGCCGCCTCTGCCAACCTTGTTTCAGTACATCCCTGGCTAATCGTCCTTTTCTGCTTCTCGTTGATATCGTCTACAAACCCCCATTTAAACATGTTGCGACATTTCAACCTCGTTGTTCTTTTAACCCCTTTGTTGTGACTTTAATTAATTATATTTTGCAAAACGCGGCGTGTCCTCTAAAGATCTAAAGTGTCGTGTTAAAAGTCTTTATGAACTCGTTACCTACACACTAATGAACAAATTGTAACTTTAACGTGTATTAATAAATATTTTAATTGTTTGTAATAAACTAGTTAGTTATTTAATTTCTTTGGAACATTTAAAAGCTACATAAGCAAATGAGGGTTTGGTTATTAAAATAAAATTTAGATCATAAGAAAAATGAGTAATGCAGTTACTAAAAAATCCGCAGTTATATAATTAGTTACAGATAAAAAATAAAATAAAATTAGGAGACAAACCTGCGCGTTCGCATGCCTAACTGCAGCTCATTAAAATTTGCGTGTTGAGTTAAGCACAGACTTGTACACCACTGTAAAAGCCCAGGGTGTAAGCCGAAAATCAGACCAATACCACGTGGTTCAGATTCCAAGATAATCTATAGGTTATCATGGCTTAGTGAAAATTCCATTAAACTGCACCTCACAACACCAGAATCAAAATAAAAAAGTTCTATGATGAACATTTTGTAAAATTTGTTGTGAATTTAGGAGAAAATTGTTATGTAATTAAAATCCTCGTATGTTATGGTCGTGAAATGACGATCGAACGTTTGAATCGATGGTTACTTTAGTTATTTATCTCGTCTATTTTATGATTTGTTACTCTTTTCGCAGAATGCATTTTTTCTCTGCCGGGGTCAACAAGAGGAATCTGTCTTAGAAGTGATGTAGGCTAGGAGGTGCAGCCATCCATTAGATCTGTTTGGTTTCAATCCTTCCAGCACTAGAGAACTTACAACTCCCTATTATGTATAAACATTTCATCTCATATAACTTTATACATATTGCTCGTAGTATAGCGAAAACTGTGAGATGGTAGGCGATAGGTTCTGTGCTTGGTCCTCTTACTGCCGACATGGCGTCGCTAATTGGTTGTCATCGACATTGAAACTACTAGAGATTTGAGGTGTCCATGTTGGGTAGTAGTCAGGGTCCGGATGTAGTGTAGGGAAGAGAACTGAGTATGAAGCTTGTCAATTAGCTGAAAATCAGACCAATACTACGTGGTTCAGGTTTTACATAAAGCTGTACGTCCATTTAACTGCCCAAGCTATTGGGCTATTACCAAATGGTTCTTTCTAAGGAACAGTGAACTTTACTAACAATGACTACACTCGTTCATACACACATCACACTCATTCGCCCCTCATATTTGCCTATATATATCTACGATCATCGTCTTAGTAATCAATAATAATGAACAGGCACTCATCTGCAAGTCCGTGTATGTGGCATTGCCTAATAACAAAAGTTAACAAGTTTTATCCTACTGTGGACTGGCACAGTCTGACAACCTCGCTCAGTCCACAAACTCGCAGCAATCGGACAAGTTTAAGGAATTAGCGTGACATGGTTTAGTGAATAGACGAGTAATCTATACATATATGAAGTAGACAGTCTCTACATTATCATGAGAAGTAGACGCTGTCAAAAGGTAACACTTTTTGATAGTAGTGAAATTTCACTTTTCCTTTTTAATAATGTCATAGCACATAAGCATTTCTTCAAATATTTTGAAATTTAATTTAGTGTGACATTGTACTACTGCATTATAAAAAAGTGCATATTCCTTGGTAAGAACCCACCGTACTGTAGTTTTATAGTTGATTGGTAATTTCTTCATTCTTGGGTGGTATACTAAGCTATTAAGTGAGTACTTATATCAAGCTATGAAGGTATTGCCTATTTCTGTTATTGAGTGCGGCAAGTCGACTTTCGACTTTGGAAACACGTTTGTTCCGCCAATTTAACGCTCTTGTAGTAAGATAAAGGAAGGAAAATATCTTTTGAAATCTAGTTTAAAAGAAATGAAATCGGAAGAGATCATCCGTTGTAGAGAAAATCCTCAAGATAATATTTTACAGGGTTTGATTCTGGGTTCTGCTAAACAAATGGAAAAATACCTCTGTACTATGACTAGTTGAAAATGTAAGCATAAAATTGTCTCTCTAGATCAGACCACTCACCTATACACGTACAGTGTGGTATTGACCCACTCGCCCACCCATACACATACAGTGGTATTGACTATATAGTTTTACTGTTTTTTGGCGATTCAAACAACAGACTAAAATTTTGATATACGTTAATTTTTCCAAAGCTAGAGAAGTTCCCAACCCTTTTCATTCATTTTTAACATAGGCCTAATTACCCTCCAATAAATAGGTAAAATACTAAGCATACAGACAGAGAATTTTATTTCAATATTGTATTTATCTGATCTCAAAAAATAAGTTAAAAAAAATAAAATTTCAAAAATGTTGATTCAATTTCCGGTTATATATTCCCCAAATACGAATTAATGGAGATAATCTCTCACTATACACTGTTATCCGTCTCGTCACACGTCACTAACAATATTGTCAGTTATAAATCATTATAAATAATATATAGGCCCTACATTATTTTAACTTATAGAATTACGGGGTATTGGTACCGGATATGACGTCAGCGAGGGGGTTTCAGCTTAGCGGAAAGCATGGCTCAACAATCGGCTGAGTCAACGGCTACAACATTTAACACTGGGGGAACAGGAAACGTACGACACAAATGGCGTCAGCGACCCGTCGAAGTTCAGCGCTCTCCATTCACAAAGCCAGCCGAGTGCTGATCCTGCTGACGCGAGGTGTGGGCAATAATAGGATACACTGGTGGCGTTTCCTCTATTTGTGTCAGCAATGGGGAAGGTGAGGAATTAGGCTTGTCACATTACCGACCTATTTCCGTTCTGCCATTCTTAATTAAATTTTACGAAATGTGTTATTTACACGTTTCTCTTTACAGATTGGACTGCAATGTTAGAATCGTTGAGTGAGGTGACTTCAGTGTTAATTGTCTTCGCTTTGTTGCATTGCATGCTAAAATAGTAGCTTCTACTTAAGGTGGTGTAATCGGTTTTCGGTGAGTTAATTATTTTCCAATTTTATAATTTAAATTAGTTAATATGCCTTCCCTTGAGACAGGAAAATACAACAAATATTTTTAACCACTACATTAGTACTTTTGGTCTTTTGAAGTGGTGAATTTAGTTGATTTTAAATCAACTACATGACAAAACCGTTCAAGTTACACATGTAATTTTGTATAAAAGTATTTTGACGTTTAAAAAATGAAAAACTTGTTAATAAATTCAGTTATGTGTAAAAAACGTAGTTTTAAAATCTGAAATGTCTACCTTGAACTATTTTTTTTCTGGTAGTTGATTTAAAATTAGCTAAATTCAACGCCGTAAGGCCACAAGTTCTAATGTAGTGATTTAAAACTGTTTTCTATCTTTCGTCTCTCAAGGGAAGGTACATTAAATAATTTTGATTATAACACTGGGAAAATTATTAACTCACCGAAAACCGATTGCACCATCTTAAATGTTCAAAACATTTTAAAGTTAATTAAAAATTTTATAAATGTGTGGAAATCTGAATTTTTAAACTTGTTTGTATTTCCTATGTACTTATATTTGAAACGTAGTTGTTTTTAATGTATAAAATGTTGTTTCAGCTCAGTTTTATTCTCAATTTATTGTAAAATATTAATCGCCTTTGTTGTTTTTCAGGTAAGTTTTTAATTTCTCTAAGACAGCTGAAAACAGTTGAGTATTACGCTTTTTTCAATTTCCATAACTATTCAAATCTCCTCATGATTAATATATGTAATTACTGATTGTTGGCATTAGTTCTATATGATAATTTAGATTTAAGAAATGGTACAAATAAGATCCTTTTATAAACTTATATTGAGAAGTACTGTACATAACATGTTATGGTCTCCTCAGACTATGCAGGACAGGTACAAGTTGTCAGAATCAAGACATTCAACAAATGTTTGACAGTTTAAGAAATGTTGCCTAAACAACCCACCCACTTTATCTACTCTCATAAATAAAGGTTGACATTACTGCCTTCTTTAACGAGCGTTACTCGATAATCAATTGTTTTTTACATTAACAATACGTGCAACTATATAGGGCCTACTGGCCATTTAGCATGTCTTTTCATTGCCAACCACCATAAAAGAAAGATAAATGGAAAACCGGAATTAAAAACAATAACATAAATATAATCTACCGTACAAAGTACTTTTGTCGTGTTTATTAGAATATTGATCTCCTGTTTCGCAACCATTCAATACCCGTTTCTCAAATTTAATGGAAACCAAAAAATTCACCCTAAAAGTTTCAATTGGTGACATGAACTATGTGATCCATAATTTGAGTTTCAGCTCCGCAATCACATAACTGATAATTCCTCAATTGAATATCCAGTATAAATATATTTTTCCGCACGTTTGCGAAAGCGATTCAACGCTCCGAAGAAGGTTTATCCCACCATTCCCACCTATGATATTCATAAGGTCTAGTAGGCTACCAGAAACTCTTTTCCTTCTTGTAGTCGAGAAGAACTAATCTAGTAGAGTAGATTTGTATAGGCCATGTAGCCTAACGGTAATGTCCACCTGTACAAGAGAATAAAGTCAATCTACATACTAGTGAAAAGCACATGATTTGTTGATCTTTTCAAAACAAAACAAAATTTGTTCTTTGATCTGTGTAGTTGGTAGCTCTGATGGTTTCGTGGCAGCCTTGGCCAGAATGCCAATTGACCCATGACCCAAAAGCTGTCCTTGGGACCGTTAAACACCTTCATTAGACGACGAAACGCTGTGCTCGCTGAAGTCCTGTTTGGTCCCTTGCTCAGTGAAGTTGGTGGCTCTGAAGTTTTTGGTGTCAGCCTTGGCCAGAACGCCAATTGACCACGGCCTATGACCCACAGGCTGTCCTTGAGACCTTCATTAAACGACGAAACGCTGAGCTAGCTAAAGTCTAAACTGTTTGGTACATTTGATCAATGAAGTTGGTAGCTCTGATGGTTTCGTGACAGCCTTGGCCAGAACGCCAATTGACCACGACCCATGACCCAAGGGCTGTCCTTGGGACCGTTAAACACCTTCATTAGACGACGAAACGCTGTGCTAGCTAAAGTCTAAACTGTTTGGTACATTTGATCAATCAAGTTGGTAGCTCTGATGGTTTCGTGACAGCCTTGGCCAGAACGCCAATTGACCACGACCCATGACCCAAGGGCTGTCCTTGGGACCGTTAAAAACCTTCATTAGACGACGAAACGCTGTGCTATGCTTCCATTTCCTGCGACTCAATCGGAAATTGATTATCCCTTCTTTCCTTCTCTCGCTGGATGGTTGACTGCAATCGCCAAATCCGAGGCCAAACCAGAACATTGTTATATCGCCTGTGGCATAGATGAGAGAGGGATTTTAGTTTTTGTTTTGAGTTCATAAAGTTTTTGTTTTCCTTATTCATATCCTTAAGTTTTGTATCACGAGACCTCATGTGCCATTAGCTAAATAAACTTCGTTCTCAACATTTCTCTTTTCCTTCAACCAACCAAAGAGTACAACAGGAGTACCTCTGCCTAAAAATACGTATATCTTTGTCCTCAAGACAGTTTTTAATTCCACTAATCAGCCAGGAGATCAGGCTTTGTTCTCAGGACCTCTTATTCTTCCACTAACCAAATAGGAGAACAGGAGTACCTTTGACTAAAGGGAATTTTTTATCAAAAAATGGTTTCTTCCACTAAACTACCATAGGAACAGAATTACCACTTGTGTAAAGGCGCTTGGTTCTCAAGACTATTAAACTTCTACTAACCGACAAGGTGAACAGGAGTACTTCTATCTGAAGAGATTTTGTATTCAGGACCTTTTTTCTTACATTAACCTACCAATGAGAACAGGAGTACTTCTATCTGAAGAGATTTTGGGTTCAGGACCTTTTTTCTTACATTAAACTAAAATAGGAACAGGAGTACTTCTATCTGAAGAGATTTTGTATTCAGGACCTTTTTTCTTACATTAACCTACCAATGAGAACAGGAGTACTTCTATCTGAAGGGACTTTGTACCCAGGATCTATTTTCTTACATTACCCTATCATGAGAACAGAGTACAAAGTACTTCTGTCTGAAAAGACTTTGTACTCAAGACCTTTTTTCTATAAAAATACTTACCAAGAGAAACCCCCATTTTGTTTGATAATACTGTAATTTATAACAGTTTTGTAAACTTACTCGAACCGCCGTAAATCGTAAATTAAAAGTAAACCACTGTCTTAGAACTGTATCCTAAATTTCTAAATCTTTCTTTGCTACGTAGAATTTGTACATTTGTGAAAACTTTTGCTGATCAACATTAACAAGCCGACAAAACTAATGGAAGCGAAGGCGGGCCAATGTGAATGATAGAAATGAATATGGTTAAATTTTAACGAGAAGTCGAGTGGTGTGGTCAATTCACAATTGTGGACGTCAATAGTGGTCACAGAACAATTATCAGGTATGGAATTATACGATGGCTTTAATAAGCCAACATCAGTATTGGCCCTCTGTCGAAACATACTTTCCATGTTATTGAAACATTAGTTTTGTCAATTGCCATTTCCACGTGAGAATATTTGTTGTGTTAGGCCGTTTGTAGTTATAAACACATTTAGCGTTAGGCTTAGTGTTTCTCTGTTGGATATGTAGGTACTTCAAATTAATACCTTAACGCTCACTGGTTGTGTAGTGCTGTAATCCAGCTACTTGGGGACAAAGTGTTTGGGAGATTGTAGGCGATAGGTTCCATGCTCGGTTCTCTTAATACCGACACAGCGTCCGCTCAATGTTTGCCTTCAACGTAGATACTACTATAGACATCTGGAGTGTCCGTGTTGAATGGTAGTCAAGGTTCAGATGTTGTGTGGGTGAGAGAACTGAATGTCAAACTTGTCAGTTAGCTGAAAATCAGACCAACACTACGTGGTTCGGATTCCACGTAAAGCTGTAGGTCCCATAGTTGCCCTGGCTATTGGGCTATTAATAAATAGTCCTTTCTGAGCTAAGTCGAACTCAGATAGTAACAATGACTACACTCGTTCATCTACACTCATCACACTCATTCACTCCTCATATTCGCCGATATCTCTACGATCGGCGTCTTAGAGATGAATAATGAATAATGAAAATGCAAACATATAGGCCTACAGCGTCGAGCAAAGGTCTGGTATATATTTAGTAATTTTAAAACTATTGAAAGAAATGTAATAAATCTTTCTATCTATGCACATGCCCCTATACCAAACATTTAGACATATTTTATTATGTTTTTCGCATAGCCAGGGGATGGCCCATGAAGGAAGTCTTAAAAAATTTAAATGTAAGTCTACCTTGAGTTATACCTCGTTTTAAAGGTCTTTTGTTTGTACAACACAGGAGTGCAAATCTGAGGTCAAAATGATGAATCAATCAGAAAATACAGTCTTTCAAAGAATTTAATGTCGTACAACTAATACTTCATAAGAACAAGGATAAGATAGTTTTTGTGTATAGCTGCTTACAGCTATAATTTAATTGACATAATGTGAGTCCTTAATTCTTTTTTACTAAAAAATTTGTAACACATTATTATAATAATTTTCTTAAACTATTTTTGGGTATCAATAAAAGGGACCTCAAAGAGGGATACATAAATAAAAAGCCGTATAACTTAGAAGTGTTAGTTATATGGCATAACATTCTTTGAGATATTGTATTTTCTGACTGTGTCATCCTTCTGATCTCATATTTGAACTTTTTTATTGTACAAATAAAGACCTTTAAAATGAGGTATAACTCGAGGTAGGCTTATATTTAAAATTTTAAGACTTTCTTTGTGGTCCATAGCCTGGATAAGCGAAAAACGTGTAAAGGATGTTTAAATAGTTTGTATATGGACATGTACATAACAAAAAGGTTTAATTAAATTGTTTTCAATAGTTTTAAAATAAATAAATATATTCCTGATTTTTCCCAATCCTGTATATGTTTTCATTTAAGAGTATTAATCTATTTATTTGAATGTTATATAAATAAGATATGTTATTTAATCTATACCTATAAAGGGCAAAGCCCTCACTCACTCATCACTAATTCTCCAACACTAATTGCCGGCGTGGTGGCTCAGTGGCTAAGGCTTCGGACTGCGGAGGGCAAGGTCCAAGGTTCGAATCCCCACTGAGCCAACGGTCGGTACTTCACTCGTTGAATAAAGTTGACGCACAGGCCTGTAGGCCCATGTCAACTGGCGAGTGAAGTAAAAAAAAAAAAAAAAAAAAAAAACCATTTATCTAGAGAGATGAAATGTTGTACACTGTTTCTTTAGGCATTAAATAGGACAACTAAAGTATTTTCATCTTGATAAAGTACTCCTCAGGGGTAGAAACCACCCTTAAAAGATTGCTTCATAAGGAGGATAACATTGGGTTGATTTTAGTAAATTAATAACAACTGGTTTGCAAATAAATAAACATGTCTATTTTTCAATGTTTGACATTATACTATTGCAGGGATGTCCCTTAGTACTTTAATCATTCAAAGTTATGAATCTGATATTGATTCAAGAAACGGGCGACGCCAAAGAAAATACACCACGGCGTAAAAATTGACCTTATTTGAATATTGTTGAATATTGAAATATTTTTCTTTCCTGCAGTTCCATTATTGGAAGCGAAATATGGAAATCCATTTACATTAATTAATTAAGCAAATAAGGCGAGATTCATTATTTATTTTACGTTAAAACAATGCATCTATACTGTACTTAGACTCATTATGGGAATGGGTGAATCTAATTTTGTTTTGTCACAACCTTTGTGTTGTGAAGTGGTTTTTATTTACAAAACACATTAGTAACAATTAAATATAGTAGAGCTGTAAATTTAATAAAGGTTTTGTGAGTGGTTTGTGATCATATCATTTTTGTACGAATGAATGTAATCTTTTTTGTTTTCTAAAAAAAATTACTATTTAGTGTGTTTGATAAAACAATAAAATAAGTGAAAAAAAGCTTTTGGAAATAACAAACTATTATAGTAAAATGTTCTATTTCCATATATATTCCATTCTAGTAAAATGTTTTCCAGTAAAGAATTTAGGTAAGCACAGGCCTGGAGACCTATGTGAACTGGTGACTTGCGGTATAAAAAGTAACAATAAAATATAAATGAAAATAATAACAAACTAGTTTTGAGTTAGGAACAAAAAATGAACTATGCATTAATTTTTCTTATGACCAAAGAAAAAGATAGAGAACCAAATTAGTAAATAACAAATGTAGGCAATCAACATAAAAACCATGTTTTTAGCTACCTATACAGTTTCATTATCACAAATTACTGTATTCTCAAAGTTTCGGTGGTCAGACAACTGCCTTCCTCAATCGTTATAACCGGAAATGAAACTTGCAATAAAAACACCTGACATGGTCAATAAACCAATGTATGACTTCCAGCAACAAACGACACCTCTTGTTCACATTTTCCCCGACCAATTAATTAACTTATAACGTCTGACGAAGGCCGTTAGAACCCATTTACAAAATTACTGTCGACAATAACGCCTCAGTCGGTCAATTTAGCCGTGTAAATAAATCACTCGACGACCAATAATTGGGCCAATTTGGAGCTCGATTTTAATTTGCGAGCCGGTCGGAATGTGGTGGGGGTAAGTAGCGTGGTAGGGGAGGGGGCGATAAACAGACGAGTGTTTGTTGAGCCAAGATGGCCGCCGGGGTACAAGGCACACAACAGCTGATAGCCGATGGCTGACAGATTAGATACTAAGATGATACCCGAGGGCGATCGTAGGATTGTTAACTTTTCCCACAGATAGGAGCGGGAAAAGTATAGGTGAAAATACCGGTGGTGTATTTAGTGACATTGTACTGTATTCCTGCTATATATAGCGCTCGTGGATTTGTGATTCAACTTTACAGTAATTATTTTTACAAAATTAGTTAAGTTTACTTAATATGAACTAAACTGAATCTGGTATTTATGCGCTTTCTAGACGCCTCGCCAATCTTGACTTTTTTATTACCAGTTGGTAGAATCGTTCTATATTTTATGAGAAAACGCTTTTTATTCCGCGGAAATAACGTTTTATACGAACAAAAACGAAAATTCAAAATTTTTGAAAACGTTATTTTTTTCATTTATCTCCGTTATTATTCGTGATTTTTTCATATATATATATATATTTTTTTTTTTTAATTTTATATTTGGTCTACACAATTATTTCTCGATATATGACGGAAAAAGTACGTTCGCGGCAAATCCCCCATGTTTCCATTTGCACAATGTTAATAGGAACTATGACTAGCCACAAAAAAACCAAATTCGAAGGCATTCTCGCTGGAGTGACGGCCGGCAGGCCGTCACGTAAGCCAGACACTCCGATGTAATGCAAATTATGACATTTTGTTGAGTATATAGACGACTGGGATAAGTTAGGTAAGTAAAAGTGTATTTTACGAGCCAAAAATAAATTTTACTGACAAACCCAGCATTAAAAAGCAAGTGGTAGGAAAAAAGTTGGTGAAAAATTCCAATTTTAAAAATGTTTTGTTTTTACTATGACATAAAAACTAGTTTTAAATTTTTTTTAACGAGTTTTCCGCCGCTAAAATTAACCTCCTTAAGTATTATAAACTCATATTTCACTACTTTTTCAACAAGAAATCGTATTTTCGGAGGCGTCTAGAAAGTGCATAATTACCCTGAATCTTTTAGGTTATATGGCATCCATGAACCTCTCAAGATGTGATTCCTTTATTTTCCCCTAAACTCGATAGAAGTATTAATGGAAAGTAATAAACAATTTTTTTTGAAGTTTTAAACATTTTAGTTCAATTAAATATTAATTTTATTTTTCTTAACACACGACGAGATGAGTTGGCTAGGTAGTAGTAGTGGTATAATAGTTTTATATATTTTTCTCATTCTTAGATATTGATGTACTATGTAGCATAAAGTAGTACTGTAAGTAGCACCTGAAGATGCAAGATGTTTCTTACCTGTCGAAACGTTGTGTTAGTTTAAAAACACTCGAAGGGTTGGGAATATTTTACTAATAATTATATAAAAATTACTTTGATTTTATAATATTTAACTTTAAACTCTTAACGTTAAGGGCTTTGTGTATTTTATTTGAAAACTTCTTCAAAATATTAATCTTATTCGTAAAAAATATCTTATTTAAGTATATTTTCAAGGAGCAATATAAAGACCAATTTGGTTCTGACGACATCAAAATATTGCAGCTCACGCGTGCTAAATTATGTTGTCAAAACAGCCTCCTTCTCGGACGTGTTTTACACCGAAATACAAACAGCGTCTACATTTAAACTAGATTATAGATCTGGAATTCTCATCCCGATTATGTGGATAATGTGGGACATTTGGTATATTGACGACCCCAATACTACAGACGCTCCAGGCACGCTGGAAGGCAATCCACTGGAGAATTTGGAATGTACTCCAGGCGATCCGCATTGGTGCACATATCTTCGGAGATGAAACTGGTTTGGGCTATTTGTGATCAATTTTTCTTGTCCAGGTATTTAATAGAATCATGTTTGAGAAATTCTTAAAGTTAAATGAGTATTTTAAAACATGAGTAAACGAGTGTTTTAAAATCGTTAAAACTTTTAAAGAAACTATTTAGCAATATGACCAATCGAATTCATTACTAATGGAAAAAAGAAAAATAATACAATTGACATACTTCATCAGAAAAAATAAATATTGGTTGATAAGAAAAGTAAATATTTTATTTAACTTTGGAGGGATTTTGTTATAAATATCATCCTGACATTCACACAGGATAAAATAAACAATTACACAATAAACTAACACATAAAATTGTAAAACTAACAACATTAAATAAAATCAAAGACACTGTGTAATCTTAGAAAGTCATGATAAACCGCTTAAGACAGTCCGCAAAAATCAATACTGTAACAGCAAAGAAAGAGTTGATGCTTAAGAAATATCATAGCCAAATAATATAAAGACGCAAAAAAATCATGTATTGAGTAAAATACATTGTTATAATACGTTTAAAGTTGTTTATGGTTGAGCTGAACTGTGGAGCCATCCAAATAACTAAGGATATTCATGTACTATCCAAAATAAAAAAGTAACATTTTAAAAACATATCAAGGAATATTTTTGTACAATCATATTTTAATGACAAAGAGTACTTGATTCATCAATTCATTTTTTTATAAGGTTAGTGCCATTATTTTATTTCAGTTTGAACAAAGCCTGCACGATTACACGGCGAACAACGTGTTAACTGTAGTGTTCGACATCAATAACGCACTCTATTGTGCGCCTCTATATGGATTCACTATTGTATTAACCTGTTTTTGTCGTGTGTGACGCCACTCTACTACAGAGGCGTTCGTGTATTGTGACCTTGACCACATTCATAGGCAGGCTTTAATGTAAACCACGTCGATTACACCATCACTGCTTGTAGAAGAAGTACCTATCAACAAGGTGTGGCATGTGGCCTGTGCGAGGATCACACACCACGTCGATTACACATTTACGTTATGTGATATTATGTCGTTGTTTTAACATCACTGCCTTCTTCTTGTAGTTGAAGTACCTAGCAAGCTCAATGACCAGATGTGCCATGTGGCCTGTGCGAGGAACATTGGGGTGGATATATGCGATTCTTAGGGTATTTTTCAGTTCACTCAGTTATATATATTTTATATTGCCTTAAATAATTATTAGTATAACAGAATTGTCACCTTTTAAATGAGTTGTTCCATTCTACTACAACTAGGGTTAGAAACTATTATATATTCCGTAGACAGTAACAGATCAGATCCAGCTTTTGGCAACTGATTTAAAACAATTTCTTCTCTAAAATAATCGATTCATAAAAGTTGCTAGTATATGAAACGTCTGAGCAGACAGACATATAGTGTTGCGATTGACATCTATACTACGCTGAGCACTCGTGGCGTAGAGCTGTGACCCAGCCACTTGAGGGCAAAGTGTTGTAGAGTAGAGATTGTAGGCGATAGGCTCTGTTCTCAGCCCTCTTAACACCATCATGCCTCCGCTCAATGGTTGCTATCTATGTGGATAATACAGAGAGGTCTGGGGTGTCCATGCGGTCGGTTGCTAGGATTAGGACGCTGTGGAGGGGAGGTGTTGAGTAGCAGGCATGCCTGTTTGCTGAAAATTTAACAAATACCACATGGATTGATTCCACACTAAGCTGTAGACCACTGGGCTGTTAATAAATGGCTTTTTCAAAGTAACGGTCAAGTTAGTAACAGTGACTACACTCGTTCATTTACATTCATTCACCGCCTATCTTGGAGCGTCTGATTAAGAAATGAAAACTGATGATGAAATCATTTTGTCAGTGCCACATGCCCGGTCTGTGTAAAAACCGAGTTAACCTTTGACCCGAATCGTGCTAATCCAAGATCGTAACGTGACGTGCCCAATGGGAAGGACATTAGTGTAGTCTACATCTGCCCCAGACGGTACAAACAGCCAGAGAACAGCTGCAGCCTGGAGAACACCTGCTCGGCTGGTCATGGTGGGTGGAGGCGTGGATCTCTGGAACTGGGACCTCAAGGAATTCACAAGCCACTACAAAGCATGCCGAATCTGTACAAGTGAACCTTGCCTTAGTGGTCTAAATCGTATTTGGGTTGTCTCTAGACCACGAGAATAGAGATGGAACATTCTATGGAACATTCTGATGGAGAAGATCTTGAAGGTTAGAAGACTAGTTAGAATGTTATGAAAAATACTATGTTAGGAAAAAAATGTCTATTAACATTTCAAGAAATCGTAAAGCTATCAGGAAAGTTTTTAGAATCTATGATAGCACGAGGAAAGTTGAATCGTTTATCCGAAACATACAAAGTTCTGCCACTTATAGCTATTGCAATTTCTGTTGGATCAATTTTATTTGCTTTAAATCTAAGTTCGTATAAAGAAATATCACATCTTAGCATCAACTTCGTCGTTTTCTGTACAGTAACTGATTATATTTTTGTGTGGGACTAAAAATTAATGTACATAAGTGATCATCAGATAAATCTATTTTGCACCACTTGATGAAAGAAAACCATGTACCTTAATTGTTTTAGTACGACAACAAATGATTTAAAAGATGCAGATAAATTCCCGCTAAGGATGTTGCAATAATTATTTCAAGCAGTCGGTAACCTTAATATAACCGACCTCCTTACTTAATTCCTTGCCGCTCTTTAAATAAGGAGTTAACTCCTTCTCAGATGTCAGTCTAGAAGTAAGATGAGAAACGCCAAAAAGATGAAGCGATATCAAAAAGATTTCACCAAACCAGGGATAATATCGCGGACCAGATCTTCCCGGAACTCTTGTTTCTGCACAGGGTAATTCGCCAGTCGACATTGTGTGGGGCTAATTAAATGTAAGATAAGATAAGGGAGTTCCGGTTGTTGGACCGATCTTTATTACATCATTAAGACTCTGTAAGAGTCATCAAGGTGGGCAGAGGAAACGAGCTGATTGGCGGAAATGGGATAACAGTATATATTTGCTGGAAGTTGTTATAGATTCACGCCGTCTACTTTAATGACTACGATTTATAACGGGTGCTCGTATCAAGATGCATTGTAAGTCCAAAAATAATCACAATAGACATATTGTAGCTGCTCCTTCTTGCCTTCTCTTAGGGCATTCAACAAATGTAAATCAATGCCAGTAAAAATTAGGTTTCATATCAGAATCCAATCTATACCTTAATAAGTTCCCAGTTCATTGATGTATATCGCTGTCTTAAAAAAAATGTTAATCGATACCTATCATGATTTTGTATCGAAATCCAATCTGCAACTTCATAGTTTCTCAAATTCCTTGATCCACCTATTTTGTTTGGCAAACGGTAAACGATACCAATAGTGCTAACATTTTGTATTGAAATCCAATCTCTAATTCCATAGATTCCTAGATTCTTTGATTCTTCTTTTTAACTTGACAAATATTAATTGATGCCAATAACAATAATAACAGGGCTTTATCGAAATTAAATCTTTTAATTTCATAGGTTCCTAGTTTCCTTGATCCCTATCTCTTATCTTGACAAATGTTAATCGATATCAATAATGAAAACAGTTATAGTGTCAAAATCAAATTTATAAATTAATACATATGATGTAGAAGAGAATTGAAGTTTAATTGACACAAAATCAGTTTAACAAAAACCGCTCACCAAAGTTTATGTCTTTAGTTTACTTATTCAAAACTGATACTTTAGAATCTTATTGGCTTAAGTGTTCAAATTTACTTACATGACTTAGTTTGATCAGAATCTACTCGGGACTGAGCAATGACTAATTTGAAATTGTGAACTTAAGATGTGCGAAGTCCAAGATTGATGTGTAATTTGACTTTGTTATTTAGTTACTAGAACGAAAATATATTACTGCAGTTGCAAAGTCTTGGAATTATATACTTTTAACCCTAGGTCTTCAGTTCAAGACCTATGTGTGATATGCATGACGAAACATGCATATAATGTAAACCGTAAACACACACCTCGAACTGAATATCCTATGCGAAACTCATTTTACTTTTACTTTCTCCCATATGCATTAGAGTAGAGAAAGTATTGAGATCTTAAAAAAATTGTTTACTAGTTGGTCTAAAAATCCATTTTAGGGTCCCATGAACCCAAAAAGTGGTTAAAAAAAAGAAGTGGATATCTGTACATATGTGCGTCTGTTTGTGTGTATGTGCACTTCGCTGGAGACCAAATGTATGGATCAATTATTATGAAATTTGTATGAAGATGTATTTAGCCAATATCTCCAGACAGTTTTACTTTTTTTATTTTATTTTTTTTATATTTTTATGGGCAAAAATATACAAAAATGTAATTTTCTCAAAAACGGCTCCAACGATTTTTATTACATTTTCAGGAAAGATTTTAATTACAATTAAAATTATTTTAGTAAAAACTGCATGTCTCTAACGACTAGTTTTTGAGATATGGCAAAAACATATTTGGGAATCAAACTGGTAATTTTCAAAAGTTTTGATTTTTTAGTATTTAATATGGAGAACACTTTGTGCCAATTCTTTGGACCATTTATTTTTGTTGAAAGGATTACATAAAACATTTTTCTTATCTTGCTTTAATGTTCACCAAAATATCTCGTGGTACTGAAATAATTTGAAAAGCTTAAAAAATATTACGGTACTTGATATTTTGTTTTGTAATACGTTCCTAGCCATAAATGATACCAGTGAGAATCATTGAGTTAACAAAATATTATGAAATGATTGTTTATCCCCATATTGTACTAAATCTTTCACTATAAATAAAAACAAGCCCTATAGCCTACCTATTTGTGAAAATCTTATTGTTTCTATAACTTTCCACCTTATTGAATAATAACTATCAACAATTGCAATAAGAACATCTTTTAAGAAAAGAATTTTACTGTCTATCTTAATTAGGATTTTGGAGCATCTTATTCAGCAACTTCGTACATCTCTCTTTCCACTCTTCGTTGGCGAGACCTGTAAAACCAGTTATACTGTACATACAAGTTAAAAAAAACTTGATATCGAAGTGTTTAAGTTGGATCATCTCCAATTGACGCCAGCAAATATTGAATGCTTTGGCATCCAGAAATTTGGGATGGAATTTCGGAATGCAAATGAACATTTCCAGATTAAAGTGTCATCACCTTGTGGGTCTTGTCAACTTTATTTCAGAGGGAATGCCTACCCATCCGATCTTCTGCATAGTTAGTGTGAGCATTTCGGCAATGACCGTCAATGTGTACAGTAGGATCGCTTCAAGGTGTCGAGACAAGGGAACAGTTTGTCAGCTGGTTATCTTGAGGCTCTTGACAAGTGATGACTTGTCATGGACCGTGGTTGATCCCTTTGGAGTGCTTGACACCTACAAAACATTATGTATCTTGGCGTTTGAGATTAAATTAACAAAAGATGGCAAGCTTCGTGAGCCGATCTCTAGAAGGACATTTGCGTACCTTGACGGTGCTTACCTTGTCACTTGAAAACCAAATGAAATTGACATGTGGAACACCTTGTCGTGGATTAGCCATTTTAAGCTATCCCTTCTCGGATACAATCTTGACAGTGAACCAAAACTGGAGGTGTTAACCTATTGTTACATTCTGTGGGTTTTACAGAATGACGATTGACAGAATATGTGTAAAGTATTGTAAGCCTACAGAATTGTGGTTGGCACACACAAAGGGTTTCAGTCGCGGTCCGCAACACCTGTCGTTTTGACAATTTGACATCGTGTCCCTACAGGTTAGAGGAGAAAATCTACAATAACTGTTATATATCTTCCATATAACTCATGCTTACATAATTTTCCTACTCTAATCCAATTTCAAGAATACTAATGCGGAAAACAAAATGAATAATTGTATTTTGTCAAAATAGAGATACTTTTTAATCCAGTCATTCGTTCTCTCCCAGAAGTAAGTAGTCATTTCCTCTTGATTAATTTACACGAACAGTATTTTTTTCAGTCTTACAGAGTTATTCGAATATATATGATTTATGAAACTGCCATTTATTTGAAGCAATCATTGTTATCTACTGAGAGTTTCGTTCTGGCATATTCGTTAAATAGGGGTTTCGTCTTGCAGTGAGTTAACTCAAGATATGCTATTTAAGGGGGCAGTTTTGCTACTCGAAAAACTCCAAAAACATGGGTTTCAATTGTTAGGATTCGGATCATATCGCAACACTTGAAGTGGTGTCATTTGGTAGGTGAAGAACTACTCTAGTAGACCATCAAATGATTTTTGTTAAACATTTAGTATATTTATAAATTGTTTACAGTTAAATATGTGAAACTTTAAATGTCATTTTTGACGAGCTGAAATTAAAAAAAAACCTTAAAATACCAGATTATGGTTTACTAGATTGGATTTTGGATAATTCTACAGTCTTCACTATAACTCACTATAATAATAAATAAAGACCGTACAGTAGTAATAAAAAGGTGTGTTTTAGCCCGCTGGTGATAAGTTTGTATGTCTAGTACTGGGAAGAAGAAGATCAAACAAAGGTTGAATCCAATAGTGAGTTAAATGTGTATCGAGTAGTTATTTCTCCAGTTTGTCATGCGATGGCAGAGCCAGCACCTGTCTCTCTCTTATTCACTCCATCCTCAAGGATAAACTTACATTAGTCGTAATCTATTTATAAATGCCTTTGAAAAGTTTGATGTAACCACAAAAAGCGACCTCTGTTCCTTTTTTATCTATGTATTGGGCTATCATCTTGGCAGAAACGGTCACCACTTTCACCACTTTCTAAATGAAGTAAACGGTCATTTACTTCATTTAGACTACCGAATTTACTTTTAAATTCTTGTAAAATTTGTAAATAAAGCTCGTGTTTTGGATAGCTGAGATGACAAACTTTGCAAGTCAGTCTACGTCGTGCCTGTAATCCCGGGCAACGTACTTGACGCCTGGATCTACGTGGGATCTCGCCTTATCTGACTACCAACAGTAGCACCTTTGTGTAGACTCACAAGCGTGTATGTACCACTACTAACGGGGCGGGGCGGGGATGGGCGCGCTCATTTCATAGTATAATCCCCGGCATTGTGCCCCTCGCAGTCTGCACTACAAAGCCCGTACTCTAAATGTAGATTTGTGATTAATATTTAAGCCGCGTTGTAGCGAGAGGAGTTTCAGTTACAATTAACAATTTTACTTTATTCTCGGATAACCTGGTTGTAGAAATGTTAAATGTAGCGGCCATTTTGGAATGGCGGAGAACGAGTTCCCTTTTGAATATGAAGTAGATAGGGTGCTTGAATGTTTGTTCTCTTGTAAACTAAATCTATGTTTGTAAAGCATCTAATTTTGGATTTATTTCGTCCACGTTCAGTTTGCACTCGTATCCGTCACAGGAAGTACTAACTTTGATTGATTATAAATAGTCACAAAGGGTTTAGTATCATTATACTGATGTTCATTTGTTGTTCTAGACTAGGGTTCGTCACTAGGATTTTATGACAAGCCTTGTTACTTTTCTCAAAATAATCTAAGGGCCGCAAGTACATATGCATACGGTTTTTTATGTGTTTTCTAGCTTGCAATTTGTCTGTTTCCGCTATTAATTTAATATTTAGCGCATTAAAACAAAGACGGATCATTCTGAGAATTTTTGTGACTTATAAAATACCAAACCTGTTGTCACTTTAACAATTATTGCAGTTCTAAAAAAAATTCAAGAGCCGCATGCGGCCTCGTAGTGAGTATATATGTTCTAGACTTATAATTAATATTGCTTGATAAATCGCTCGTGTCCAGATTGACATGGCGTCCGCTCATTGGTTGCCATCGACGAAGACGACACTACTTGAGAAGTCTGGGGTGTCCATGTTAAGTGGTAATCTGTGTCTGGATGTTGTGTAGGGGAGTGAACCTAGTGGCAGGCTTCTCAATTATTTGAAAATCAGACCAACACTACGTGGTTCGGATTCCATTCCACGTAAAACCGTAGGCCTCGTAGTGGCCCTAGCTATCGTCAAACATTCTGAAGATGTAAGCTATCACTCCATTATTTTTTTCAGTAGATCCATGCTGTGATTCCATAGGGCAGGTTGCGATTCTGGTCGAATTAGCATATAAATCATTGCATGATAACCAACTCAAATAACTAGTCCATTATTACTGTAGAGATGGATAACGAAGAACTTATTTAATATAAGTTCTTTTGAAACAGGATGCATTTGATAGCCTTCGTCTTTTGAAGACGAAGTTTATTGAGAATATTATAAATTTTATTTGTAATTTATTTAACAAGACTGAAAGTGTTAAAAGGGCATACATTGTTGTTGTTAAAGAGAATTGTTGTATAAACTCCAATTTACCCTAACTTTATATTACTGCAGTATGCTCTGTCGTTGGCGTGGTTCTAGTATGGTGGTATTTATTAGTCTGGTGTATATAAGTTAAAATTAGGGGGGGGGAGAGTTCTCAAAAATCGTAGGTTGAGGGAAGTTGTCAAAGTAGGCTGTGAAATGTTGTGCGAAGGGTCCGGAGTATGGCCAGTGAATTTCAAGTCAAGAACCGTCCATGATTGTGGGTGAGTTGTTAAAATGATTGATGGGAAGTCAGAAATGTCCATATGTGATGAGTGTTGTCAAAGATTTTGGTGTAGGTTGCCCAGTAGAGTCGAGTGACTTTGCAAATATCAAGAAGCGGAATGTGTAAGGCGTTTGAGCTGTAAGAAATAGGTCTATAAAAATAGTCTGGAGTTGGAGAGATTGTCAAGCGATATTGGTTTAGATGGCAAGGATTTTTTGAAGTCTAGAGTGTATAGATAGCTAAGAAGGTCTAAGGAAGTGATATGGATGAATTTTAAAGAATGGTGGAGGAAAAGGCTATCTGAATAGTTGAGAATGGAGAGGTCAGGGGTTGTGATTGTAAGTCGTTCAGGGTTTTTTGGAGTCAAGATTGTGTTAGTGACAAAAACCAAAAATGTTGAGTGGGTTAGTTGTAACAAATGTGTGGGAGAAGTCCATAAAAATAGTCTTGTGGTAGTGAGTTTGTCAAAGGATTTGGGTGGAAATTGGTAAGGGTTGTGGAGAGTTGAGCTTTTAGAGTAAGTATCAAGAATGAAAAATATAGGGTGGATGAGTTGTAAATACTTGAATCCGGTTATCAAAATAGTTATGTGTTTATATTTGATGGCAGTAAAAGGTAACTAGATACTTTCTAGTATCGTATGTCGCTTGTCTTAGATGACGGCTCAAATAGCCGTACATTAAAACTATGTAGTCTACATCCAACAATTCCAAGGGTTCTATTAGGAAATTAAATTAACGAACTGGAAGCAACATTTTCTCTCTATAAGATAGTAAAACAAGCAATTACATACACCGCGTTCAGTGGTTTTAGTTGAAAGTACAACACAAACACACATTTCCCAGGATCAACACGGAGAAATATATTTGAACAGGATAGTATTTGCCGTTCGATTAACTACATTAGCAGTAAAATTTGAGCAAAGTTGACACTGAAATTAGTAACCATTGATCTCACCGCACTCAGGGAAGTAAACAATGCATGGACAAACTTGGCGGCGGTCGGCGCGTGTTTGACATTCATTTGTGTAATGGTAACCGTTAACATCGGCTCGTGTAATGGACGGTAAACCGTATTTAAACTATTCACAACTTCTGTTACGTACACAGCATTTAGCTGTGGGTTTCGCAGTGTACCATCACAATGGACTGATGCATATTACGATCTAAGTTATACTCTTTCGTTAATTAACTGAATAAAGATCGATCAGTTTTAATCTTAAAGGCATATTCAGTTTTAGTTTCGTGATAGACAAACCAACTTTATACAGGTTGCTCTGTTTTCTGTAGTTTGTGGACCGTCCGCTTTGCAGCGCGTTGAACGTCTGTGGACTGAGCGCGGTTGTCAGACTGCCAGTTCACATTTCAGTTTACGGAGAGTCAAAATGTTCTCTCTCTCTCTCACTCACTCACTCACTCATTATTCGTAACTCTCCTTTCGATGTGGCAACGCCGCACGCACAAACTGCAGATAGAGACATCTTGCAAGTGAACAATGCGCACAGTTTTTCCAATACTACGAGATATCTGTATGTATTTAATAATCGTAGTAATCATAGTAATATGTTGGTTCAATCATAGTAATGTTCTCAAAACAATTCCGCTGTATCTTCTTTTCCTTTTTCAGTGTTGTCTTATTTTTGTAGTCAGATCTCTTGGTTCTAAGCTTGGTTACAACTAATGTCATTCATTGAAGGTTCTGTTTGGTTCCTACCTTTCAGAAGGCACCAAACTACTGTAACTTAATTGACTTCTATTAATACTTTGAGGCTCTAATGTGAAGTTGGGACTACCAGTCATAATCCAGGAGGAAGTTTTAAACAATCAAACGAGTGATTGAGATAAACCCCAAAATAGAATCAAATGAGGAATATTGGTATAACAAATAAATTTTTGAAAAAAAGAAAGAAATAATTGAATTTTATAATGATTAGCAAGTGTTATTTGCTTTCCACTACATTATATTGCTTCCAACCATGTTTGCTAGATGGTTGTTGATTTGTTTTTGTTTACAGTAGTAACTATAAGAATAATTATTTATTAAATGATTAGTTGGTCTCTCTAATATCTATTTGCTAGAGAGATTCCTAAAAGTTGCAATGTAAACCCGATTACGAAATAATAAATGATTTTTAATTTGAATATAGAACGTTTTATATAATGCTGATGGCTGTCCTGAGCTTCTAGCCAACACTTATATCTTGTTTATTTATTTTTAAGATCGTCAAGATATGGTTGAAAATGAATAACGAATACTTTTGATGGGTCGTGATGAGTTAGTGTAGTTTGTGTTACTGATTATGATTCATCACTATTAAAAAATTACATTTTATAATAGCATAAAAGACATTGCAACTAAGAGGCTTACAGATTTTCGTGGGATCCGAACCGAGAAGTTGTGACACGAACAGATTGCTCATTGTGTAGGAAAACTGACGTACTTTGTTTATTTGCCACAGGAACTCTACGGAACTGTCAGGTTTGACAACCACGCTCAGTCCACAGACGCTCGGCGCGCTGCGAGCGGACGGTCCACAAACTACATAAAATAGCGCGTTTCTGTTTACTGTAGTAATTGTCTATTCTCGATAAATAAACGAGCCTGATTGTTCTAATCGGGGCATCGTCCAACAAAGACTATTTCATAAGTATTCTCACCCATGGCATCCATTGAGCAGTCGCTTTAAAGGACGAACAGAAACTGTCATCTACCATTTAAAAGAGATGTCCCCTAGTAGCTTATCCACAACAATACGTCACAGCACTTTCCTCTTCTAGGCTGTCCCGATGATTTCCCACTTATCCCTCGTTTCCACCCCATCAAAATCTGCAGAATTTTCTTAGCCGTTGTTCTCTTCGTCGACTTCAGAACCAACTGTGTTCCTCGGAGATAACCAATCAGCCCTCAGGACAATATCTAGAATGGAGTCCTCTGTTATAGTTCTGTTATTGTGTGAGAGTCATGATGGTATCTGGTGTTGTGGTCTAGTCTGTAATTAGCCTATACTGTTTCAAACTGTCTTCGTTATCATTGATAAATCTTAATATCATCATCATCGTCTTAATCATTCAATTCCTTTCTAATTTATCAATTATTTCATTTGATTAATGAATTTTGTCACCGTAAGTTTGTACTATACTGTATATTATCATCTATTATTTTACGTTATTTAATGCATTTATTTTTTAATTTAATTATTTTGTCAATTACTAGAACCTACAACAGAGTTATTGTCCTCTTTATCAATTAACTATTCACTTAATTATTGTTGTTTTTAGTTGATTGGTGTTAATTTGTAGTTTTTTATGTTAATTTGTAATATACGACATTACTGATAGTTATGAATTGGTTGCTTGCTCTTCGACCCTTCGGTTAAAAATGTTACTCAACTATTGTTATTTGTAATTATTTTTAATCTTTACTTTTCGTATGGTATTAGTTTATTTTGATTCGTTATTAATTATTTTAATTTCACTTTAACTCTTTTGTAAATTTTTATTGTTTCGCAACTATAAATTAAAATCGGTATCGTATATATAGAAATGTTAATACGTACAGTGTGATATAGTTGTTATTTATTAAAGTCGTTAGAACTTTTCTTTATGATCGCCAAATTATAAGTTTGTACATACACGTACTAATACACATTATACGATTCGAAATTTCATTGGTTTTGTTAATTGTTTAACAGTATGTTTAAATATTTAAGTCATGCGATTAATAACATATGACTATTAGACTTTTTTCCAAATATATAGGCTATCACAGTTTTTTATATATTTTGAATTAATGAATAAGTGGTACCTGACGAAAAGCATACGCTATAATATTTAACACCTAGAGGATCTAGGTGTTAAATGTCGAAAGCTTAATAGACCGTTGGAGATGTGAAGGCAAATAAGATAAATATAAATTTAATTTTGAATAATGAAGAATGTCATTAGAGTAATGAAATACTTGGAACACGAAATAACGTTAAAAAATTATCGCCCGTTTTCTTTCTTTCCCGTTTAACATAATTGTTTAAAAAAAACTGGTGTATATGAATTGCCTTGTAAAGACTGAACCGTTACAAGTAATATGAACGCATCCTGCTGTGCGGTTCTGCGATAATTTATAAACACATCAGATTTAATTAAATCTGAGGCCGGCAACATACTAAACTAACTTGTTTAATTTATACATGACCAAATTGATGTGTACATATTAATATTATCAAATCTCGTTGATGAAAATTGGACACCGCATAGTCTAGATACGTGGCCACAACTAATAACACAAATTCGCTTGTTTAAATTAGTCTAAAAGGTAACCAGCATTGAGTGTTCATTGCGGGGGTTAGTTTTTGTATGTATGTGAACTCTTGCTGAATGCAATTTGTAACAAAAGTATATTTTTCCCTTAGAATCATGTATGTTATCATGTATAATTATGTAATTTCAACCAAAAAAATTCTCAACAAGGATTAGTAACAATATGGAAAACCAGTCCATATTATGAGAGTGTGTCGCATTCTTAATTTTTTCCATGATATTTCTAGGGAAGTTTAATGATATGCAATAGGAAATCGGACTTTTATGGAAGGTAGGCATTTTCCCACATCTAAATAAGTGAAGGTACAAAACACATCCATTCCAGACTCAATAACGAATGTTGGGTTCGTCATTAAAACATTATTTATTGTTAGCTGTTTAGAGTTGACTGGCATTAATGGCTCAGTTATAAGTGGGGGTGTGTGGATGGCAGACTCGTCCAGGAGTCTGAGACGTAGTCGTCATATTGTATTTATATCCCCAGGACTAATGATAAATTTACAGAATTGTGACGTAACAATTTCGTTGAAAATTTTTAATTTTTAAATAGTTTGAAAGAGCGTAAGAGATGAGTGGACCCTCTTTTCATGTTCAACAAATATGGGTTTGTGATGAAATAAAAGCAGTGAGTTTTAGATTTCTAGTTTATGATTTTTAGGAAAATGTAAAAAATATAAATGAGTAATCAACATTTCAAAAATTACATACACTTGTAATTTTAATGCTCTTTCAAACGATGTAAAACTTACAATTTTCTAACAAATCGTAAGTCACAGTGCTGTAACGCGCTTAATATTTCCTCATATCATATGGGATAAAAATCTATTATGGTGACTAAAAGATACCTCTGCAGACTCTTTAAGAGTTTGGTGTCTAGACTAAGCTGGCCCACTCTAAGCTGTCTAAGTAAGATCCATAGACCTTGGAAGACTATTGTAGTGCTTTGTGCACTAATAACAGGTTTTCTCTTAAGTCTCAATTTTTTGGCTGAGTGTTTAGTGTTAGTTGTTATTTAAATGTCATTATTCATTAATTTCTAGAAATGGTGGTCGGTCTAAAGGTAACCGTTTAGCGTGCGTATGTTGAAGGAGAGACATCAATACACTCAGATGCCGTAGGCAGAAGGTAGAAGATAAGTGAGTCGAATTTAGTTCCTTAATCGATTAGGAAGTGACATCAGACGAACGCTTACACGATACGCGACTTATTTTGGCAAACATTCATGAACTATGTTTTGAGTCTAAAATTTTAATGAAATGTATATTCGATAATAGCCATTGTTTCTTTAGTTTACTCATAAAAACTTGGACCAATGTCACGTTAGACTTGTCGGCTCATTGTACAATTACTAAATGCATTCTCTGAACTGAACTTTGGAAACTCAAGCACGGAAGCTGGAAAGTTTATCTGTCATGCAGGCAAACTATTGTTATATTGTTACAACTTTATCATACGCTGCTCTCTCCCTGTCTCTTGACATTATCGTTTCTATGTGTGAACCAGATATTTGCAAGAAAATTTGATGAATGAGCACTGGAAGAGGAAGTAGAGGGATGACAGTCTGGAGCCGTGCATGCAGCTGTTCACGCAACACTTGTGTGAGAGCGGGTGTTTGTGAGACTGAACAATCAGCATACTGTGAACTCAGTGATGTGAGGTTTTTCCCTTGAACTAGAGGCATCACGTTCTCTGGGATCAACTGTGATAGTGTTTGGGATAGCATGGCTGGTGACTGGGAGGAACAAACCAGGAACTGCTTTGGTTGTTTGTATTGGGCTATCTTGAATACTCAATACTTCATTGAATTGGGTTTATTCAATGAATATTTAAAATATGAAACAAGGCAGTTGAACTTTTTGAATCCCAATTATGAGTTTATAAAAAACTTGTTTACTTTTGTTTCCAGTGTTGTCGATCTCTATTCCATTCAAAAAGTTGTGTTAATTGTTGTTTCACTTGTTGTTGATCTCTAGATCATCCAAAAAATTAAGCGGATTTCGATAAATTATCACTGTATATTGTTCTTGACTTCATATATAATTTCATGTGTTATAATTCTTTTGAGAAATGCATCGTTATTAAGTGGCCTCTAAAGTTTGTGTCGTGGTACGAGGAGCTGACTGGCGTGTTGGGCGCTGCGCAGTTGAAAGCGCGGCCACAAAAACTCGTCGAGTTATAAAGTCGTGATGTGGGAGGCAGGAATGTTCCAAAATGGGAGTCAGCCCTAAGAAAGAAATTACACAGCAGCCATAGTAGGTCTACTCGGTGAAACCTCTGATTACAGCGCGGTGTGTGGTGTGCTAGCTGGCTCCGAGACAGAGTTGAGTTATCAATAAACAGCATTGGCTGCAGCATGCATCCCTGAAATACCACCGACTGGCGCCGTCTTCAAAGTAAGCCTCAGAGACACCGGCTGTTTGTTGTCTGAAGAGAGCTTTTTGGCAGCTCTGTTATCTAGGTGTTTGGAGAAATTTCTAGTCTCTGGTTGCCAAATATTGTTCTGTTTATGCCTGAGAAACCTACGTCTCTATCTCTGTCTGAAATTCTAGGACAAGTTCATTCCTCTCGGAGGAATATAGGATATAGGGTTGATTGAAAGCTGTTTTTGTAATTTGTTGAGATGTACCGTAAAGTTTTTAGAGAGATTTACCGTTTTTAGTTAGTCAACAACATTTGTTGAGTACTGTTTTAAAATTGAACACCTTTTGTAATGCAATTGCAGTTGAATAAAATTTTATCGGAAGTTATTAGGGCATATAATTCCTCTAGATTACCCATAGAAAAGGATAAAATATTACAAACATGAATAGAACGTTCAAATTTAAAAAGGACTGTAAACAGACTGCGCACTTAACCAAATATCTTAATATACTACTTCTTTTTACACTACCTATTATGATCACTTATTTGAACCTAATATAATCTGAAAGTAGGCAGAGGGTTATCAAAATGTACTTATACACAAAGTTATTTTGTAAATGAGACATGATTGAATAATATTAATTTTTAATTTAAATTAACTTATTGTTTTCATGATAGACAACTTAATTACGTAGAAAATAATGTTTGCTGCAGCATTGAGTAGATAATTCTCCTAATTAGGGGTTCGAAGAAGTAGTTCCACAACAAATTTGGGTTTTCATGATTGGAATGTTTTCATCATTGATCATTCCACAGATTCTTTTGGCACTTTACTAAATAGGGGTTACAATTAATGAAAACGATTCTTGTTAACAAAAACTCGTCTATTTATCATCATATCAGTGTCTCATTCTGTTGGAAAACACATTTTTACCATCGGTTTTCGTTCAGTTCTTTTAGCGTTGTGAGATTACTGTGTAAGACCATTAATTGTATGAAATATTTTTATGTACGAAGTTTTAAAGTGGTCTCTTACTTCGTTATTCTGAACACACGTTGTTTTGTTGGAGTCCTACAGCCCATATTATCTTAGTCGGTCACACAATAAGGAAACGCAAACACACGCTGCAAACTCTGAGTGGGCAATTTGACTTGAAGACTCTTGGGTGTGTGGGTTACTTGGTGTATTGTAACATGGGCTCATTGTACAGCTGGTTGGGCCCCACAATAGGCACAATGGCAAGCTAGGTCTTGTGACAACTTGCCATTACAATGGACAATTGGTGTGAAACATTAATTGACATTAAAGTCACGCAGTGTCAATAACATCGATGTAGACAGTCTCGATAACATCAATCTAGACACTTTTGGTAAAATTGGTGTAGTTGGTTTTGTTAACATCGATGTGCACAGTGTTGATAAAAATCTATGTATACAGCGTTGATAAAGTCGATTTAGACACTGTCGATAGCATCGATCTAGACACTGTTGATAACATCGATACACACAGTCTCGAAAACATCGATTTAGACATGTTGATTAAATCATTGTAGACGGTTTCGATAACATCGATGTAGACACTTTATATAACATCGATGTAGACGAAGCCGATAACATCGATGTAGACGAAGCCGATAACATCGATGTAGACGTTGTCGATAACATCGATGTCTACAGTGCCGATATCATTGATGTTGACGGAGTCGATAACACGGTGTAGACGGAGTTGATATCATCGATGCAGATTGTGTCGATAACATCGATGATTATAGTTGATGAAAAGGTTTTTGTTTTGTACCCAAACTAGTTTAATTCTTTCCGAATGAGCCCTCTTTCTTTCCCTGGAAAAAATGTTCTGTTCTTCTCCTGTCACCCTCTGAGCATTTTTTAATAAAAAATCTGTTACCAGAATATGTACCTTTTAGATTTTGTGCCATAGTTTTTGTTCCACCTGTTATGTTCTGAACCGGCCCATTTAAATGTTTGCTGTTTTGGTCTTACTTCGATTTTCAAACAGTTCTGATTTTGAAACAGATTTTCGAATTTTCTTAGTTAACGTAATATGTTTCATACACTTGATATTCTCTTAGTCTTCGTTTTTTAATATCAAAATAGTGTTTAGTTAGTGTATTCTACTATAGAGTGCGGCCGTTTTGATTGCGGCCTTATTAAAGAACCTGTGTGAGAGAGACCTCAATCGACTTATTCCATAGAACATATATTTCATCTATGGAGTTCCCACCACTAAGAGGCTTTCCTGAATCACAAACATGATGCTATATCTATTTATCAACACCAATTGTTAATCACTGAAGACAAACTTAAGTGAAATTCCATTAGTGCAAGTAAAACATTTACAATTGGAAATATGTTTTGAATTCCTTTTGAACGTCAGAACAAATATTCATGACGAGAGTTATTCGGCCAAGCCTCTACGGACCCTCCCCGCGTAAAGTTGAAATCAATTACGCTTCAAAAAGAATATGGAGTGATAGTTCTTTGAAGTGGCGCGCGGGGCTGAAAAAGTTAGTTGTCCCTTTATTCCGGGGAGAATTTTTTATCTGCAGCCGGATGGTTTAATCAATCGATCCGTAGGCTTTCAAAGGCCCGGACATTGGTGGCCATGTTTTTGCCACCTTGCGGTTTTTTCGATTCATGATTAACTTTTTAGAGTTACGCGCGGAACTAGAAATGTCGTAAGTACGTTCATATGTGTTGTTTTATTCACAACTGAGTGTGGTGTGTAATAATGTTTGTTATAATAGTTTTCAGATCAAAAGAAATTAACGTTACCCAAATTGACTATGTGTAAGTACAAAAATAATGGTGATCTATGTCAGTGAACACGTAACAATTCTGAAAATATACGAATAAAAGTCATAATTTCAAATACTATTTAAAGCCATTTAAACGTCTCACAATAGTTCTCAATATGTCTTTAGTAATCTTAAATTAATCATTTTATACTTACTGACAAGTCTTATTTTCATTTACCATTGCTTCAATATTAAACTTGAAAAGTTGATAAAAAAGTACTTCATTAAACTTTATATTTATAATCTTGAAATTATAATTTCAAGGTCTCTTGCTAGCCTACTGGTTAGCACTTCTGCTTCATATGCAGAGTCTTACGGGTTCAAATCCCGGGAGGTCCACTTACATTTTCCCTAGTGGTTTGGACTGTTGTTCCTCAACAACGTTTGAATACCACGTTAAAATACCTCTGGCATAGACAGTAAAAGGAAATGTCAACGAATTCATTTTTACTTCCAAACAAAACGCTTAAAATTATTGATTATATAGAAATGTCTCAATATTCTTTCAAACTTAAAATGTGAGCTGGGGATTAAAAAATGGGCTATTGCGTTAGTGCTAAAATCGCACTGATCTTGTACAGCTACTTATGTAGTTAACCAAAGACACTCTCCACGTTGTTACGGCTACGTATCTTGGTCAGATTAATTTATTTCGAGGTTTTTTAATTAGAATAGTTTTAGTATAACTTAACATGTACGTCTCACAACACTGTAATGACTAGATGTTGAGTCAAATATTTATATGGTGATCGATTTCGTCCATCTATGTGGACATCGGTCCGAAGATGTCCACATAGATGGACGAAATCGATCACCATATAAATATTTGACTCAACATCTAGTCATTATAGTGTTGTGAGACGTACATGTTAAGTTATATGATATATACCAACACGTAACATGCTAATCAAGAAACTTATAATAGTTTTAGTGTTAGTAGAATTTTAGTACTCTTCGTTTATTACTTTACGTAGGTCTATACGATTTTCAATTTCTACAGTTATGTCATTACAACATTAGTACAATATTTTTGTTGGTGGCGCAGTGCTGTAACCCAGCTACATGGAGACAAAGTGTTTGGGAAATTGTAGGCGATAGGTTGGATGCTCGGTCCCCTTAATACCGACATGGCGTTCGCTTAATGGTTGCTATCGGCGTGGACACTACTAGAGGAGTCTGGGGTGTCCATGTTGGGTGGAATCATTGTGCGGATGTTGTGTGGGGGAGATAACTGAGTATCAGGCTTGTCAATTAGCTGAAAATCAGACCAGCACTACGTGGTTCGGATTGCACGTAAAGCTTTAGGTCCCTTAGTTGCCCTGGCTGTTGGGCTATTAATAAATTGCCCTTTCTGAAGAACATTTAAACTCAGATAGTGACCAGACTACACTCATCCACAATCATCCTACACTCATATAACCATTCATATTTGCCTAAAAATACCAACAAGGTTGTGTCGGCGTCTCATATGTAAGAATGTAAGTACTGTAGTAGAAAACAAAATAAGCGAACGTTACACAGTACAAATTTCATTCCTTTGTGAATCCCTTTGTTCTGAAGTTGGTAAACGTGGTTTATTGAAATACAATATTTAAAATTTTTTGCTGTGTTGCGTTCACTTGTTTTATTTTATAAGGTCGCCAAATATCGCATCTTAAAGTTATTACTGTTTACAAAATGTGTGGAGATTTATTTTATATTTATTTCCTAGAAGGTTGTAGGAGACTGCAGTAGTTTTATGTTTCATACAAAGCAAATTTGAGATACCGAACAACGTTTCACTGTTCACTGTTTTTACTACACTTCGCCTCACATAATTCGTATTCGTTTCCCCCAGTTTCCCTCAGTAATTTGGGGCTTCTCATTATTATTAAGTTATGTAAATTGAATAATTTTTATCCAGCAAACTAATTATTAGTAATTAGTTTTAACATCGACAAAAACAATACTAATGTAGACAGTGTTTAGTTATTTAATTTAAGTAATTTAGAATTAGAGTATTTAATTTATTGAATGAATAATACAATTTTTGCCAATAATCGGGGTTGCGAAATAAATAAGTAGTTTTCTTTGAATCAGAAGTTATGTATATTTTCTAGTAGTTTTGATTTCAATTTATATGGTGTTTTTGTTAAAGTCGTTTCTTAATATAAAAAGAGAATATTTTAGAGCTGTAAACTTATTTCTTTTGTTATTTGGTAATTTAAATTATTAGAACTATTCTACTGTTCGATTTTTACTGTCTTCGTATAATTAAATAAAATTATATAATACGAAATTTAAAAATAAGATTTGTTTAACAAAGTTAATAAATGGTTCCAAAGAATTGGCATAAACTTTCCCATATATTAAACACTAAAATATCAAAACTTTTAAAGTTACCAGTTTGATTCCCAAATATGTTTTTTTTTGCATATCTAAAAAACTGGTCAAGTTAGAGACATGTTATTTTCACAAAAATATTCTGAATTGTAACTTACATATTTGCTGAACATTTAATCAAAATTGTTTCAGCTGTTTTTTGAGAAAATTCTATTTTTGTACGTTTTTTGCCCATACAAATAAAAAAAACTAAAATTAAAAAAGTGGAAAACTATCTGGAGATATTGGTTAATACACCTACATACCAAATATCATCACAATTGATCCATCAATTTTGTTTCAAGGGAATTACACAGACAGACGCGCTTACTGACAGACTTATTTTTTTTTTTTTTCAAATTCCTTAAGCTGCCCGCCAATCCCAAACTTTTTCTATTACCGAATATCCATAAAGGAGATGAAAGGTGTTGCAGGACGTACTAAACACTCATTATACAATATATCCTAGGCGCTTTCTCCATATAAACTCACAAAGCTCTTGTGTAAGTTAGGTTACAGGCAAGACCTTTCATTACAAATGAAGCTAATAACATTATGTTCTTTTAAATATATAGGTAGTTATTGGCATAGAAAAAGTTTGGATTTGGCAAGCAGCTAAAGGAATTTGACCTTTTTTAACCACTTTTTTGGGTTCAGGGGACTCTAAAATGGATTTTTACACCAACTTATAAAAAAACGCTTCTATCGATCACAATACTTTCTCTATGCTTACGCATATATGGAAGAAAGTAAACATACGTACATATAGCAAAATGAAATGGAATTTATCCAATTTTCCCCAGAATGTCAATGAGAAGAAAATTATTCCAAGTAGTACAAAAGTATCAATATATTACAGTAGTGTTGTTCAAATATATTTGTTATTTTTCGACCAAATGTTTGTTAATTCTCTAAATCGTGTAATCCTTCAATGTAATTATTTCAGGGTATGTGTTTGAATTTCAAATTTTATCAAAATTCGACGAGTTCCAAAGCCTACTAAGTATGCGGTGCGGTGTTCCCCAGCTCGGCACATCTCGTGGAGCGGCTCTCCAAACGAGAGGGGCAGATGGGATCGGTTCCCGGAGACAAAGGCGTTATCATCATCGGCACATGCACCCCCGCTTCCTCCACCCCCGGGCATCCCGTATTTGCATAAAAAAGCAATTTCATTAGCGAATGTTGTTAGTTATGGGTCTGCAAGGACGGCCAGCTTAGAGTGAGTCACACAGTTCAACGCACCATCAAAAATCGACTACGGCTGCATTGATTCGGATCGGACTTCTCCCCTCCACGATCTCTGGTGGGAGGTAACGCGATCTCCGGACGTACGGGCTGGATGACAGATGGGTACTGTGGGTAGGTGGCGTCCCCCGTGGGAATGGAGATAAGCGAACTTTAGAAGATCTGATCTAGTATCGTCATCAGGTTTTATTTTGCAAGGGCATCCATCTCAAAATTTGTATTGAGATTGTCGTATTTCCTAAATACAGCTTCTTTAAGAACTGTTTCGTTCCACATGAAATTGTATGTCCAATGTTGTATGGAGCATTTGTGTTTTTCCGATTGCATAAAATACAGAATATAACAAACTTCGTCTGGAATTTCCATTGTCATGTCTAAACTAAAAAAACTTTCACCTGAGTTTTTCATGTGATAACGCTTTATGCTGTACACTCCCTTCTGAAATGGAAATGGCACTCGGTCTATAGGGGTTCCGTTCGATTTTACAAATTTTTCTTGTCAACGTTAATCCCATGATCAAGAATTCTTTATCAGAAACCTTATTTACACAAAATTATGCAGACTATATGATATTGATCTAATGTCGTTTTCATCATTGACACAAATATGAGATGCATTTTTTCATATACAACAACTGGGAAATTTATCAAAGAACATAGGTTAGGTTAGTTGTATGGCATTTTGGTGTTTATATTTTACATGGTAACTTATAACTAATGTAACCTAACCTGACATTTTTGTTGAATATCCCAGGTATTATTTGTCGCAGAAAAATGTAGCCTATTCGTGTTTAGGGAGAACTAAATACATCGTTTTGTGTGTGTTATTAGGGTTGCCATAAGTCCGTATTTTGTACGGATGGTTTGTATTTTGTATTCTGTGTCCGTGTACGTACCGTACAAAGAAAAATCGGGTAGATGTCCGTATTCTTCATTCTGTAAATTTAAAAAGTATATTTGTATTATTTAAATTGTAAAAAAGAACAACATAGATTACTAGTACTTGGGGCAATCATCGATTGAAAATTGTGAGAGGTTGGTTGTTGTATAACTCAGAGACTATGCACTATTATACTACTAAACACATCCCTCCCCTCAGTTTCAAGCAACATAAGTGTGAACATTTTGAAAACATGTTCATGTTTTTTCTTCTCTACCCGATACTTCGGCACCACAAGAACAAGTTTTTTCACTCATGAAAAATGTCTGGACACCCGCGATTGGAACATACTGTCGGTAGATTGGTAGAGAAGGTCAAAGCTTCCTGATCATAAAAGTTAACAATGACATGTCACGTACTGAATTTTTGAATGCATTAAAAACAACAGTTCTTTACTTTAAAATGGTAATCTCTTCAGAAAAATATGACTGGATTCAGCCAGTACCAGTACTCTACAACTAGTACAGTATAAGTGATGCCTAAACATTTTCACGGAGATGAAAATTCATTGAGTTCTGCCAACATAACTTAAACTTAACGAATGGCTTTTTAAAAGTATTGTTTGTTAATATTGTATTACTCTAAAATCTAAAATTAAAATATAGTTGTACAATTACATATCATATTAATATTATACAATGTTACAAAGTGTTTTCCCAATTTAACAACCTAAATGGCATATTATAAAATTCATAAAAGACAATTTTCAACCCCCCCCCCCCCGGCCCCCGAGTAAATCTGGTGTCCGTATTTTACTGTGACAATTTATGGCAACACTAGTGTTAATACATAGGCCTATATTATATATTCAGTATATCTTGTAAAATATCGCCATTTCTGGGTACAAACGTTGCTACGATTCGTCGTGTATATGCGATTAATATTTGACTAATCAAAAAACAAAAGTAGTCGTGATGATTGGTAGGCCGCTATATTCCATATTTACCTAACATCTCTTTTCCAATTGATCAACAGAGAACAGAGCCCACCCAGCCATGCGTGCAGTTTCGTCCAACAGGGGCACGCAACAAAGGCAAATAGTAAAACAGTGGAACTGACAAAAATGTGTTGGGAAACGGGCGCAAGAAAAGGAAATTGAAGCCATTACGTGTACTCGACCCTTGAATGTCCTCCGCGAAAAGAGGCAAAAAGCCGGTTATGCAAGAACAAGCCATTAGAACTGCTTCATGGTAAGAACAGCCAACATGGCTGCTGCGGACAAAAACACAACCCCTCCAACTGTGCTGCAATGGGCAAATGTTAACTACTGGTTTTGTTTGGCTCTTCTGGCCTACTACATCGGCGTACTTTGACTACAGAAGTGAGCCTATTTAGGAAAGTGAAACGAACCCGTGAAGTAGGCACACATAAATACTAATAATTTTGAGCCAGTGAACACGGTTTATTGCATAACTGGGGGACACCCCTGCACGCTTCGCGTGCCATCCCCCCCCGTCACTCGCTGCGCTCGTCACACCTTAGGGAATAAAGGGAGGGACCGACAAAGTGCTGGTCCCTTTGTACACACATTCATCGTACTATTAGATGCGATCTCTCTTCTCTGTGGTGAGGCTAAAACGGAGGGTCTCTAAATAAGTAAGAGCCGCCAAGTTTACCAAAGCCAGAAATTATGGTACTTAGGCCTACATATGATAGTATTGTTTCCAAGTTGTAACCATAATTAATTAGTGCTATTGAAAAATTATCCTAATACTTTAATATCGTTAGGTTTGGATTTGTTTGAGTTTGGGTGTATTAAAACGATTGGTCGCTATGTACGTACTAAAGTTATTTTTGAACCTCCTTTTTGAAAATGAAGACTACTATTTCAAACAGCATATAAGTTAAAAAATAAATTACTAAAAAAATTTATAGTGCCCCAAATGATGACTCAGGGTATAAATAAAAGGTAATTACTTAGTTAATTTTAATCTGATTTTGGTAAACACATATGCAGGCGTAGAGAATCCTGTGACGTAACAGTGGGAATGAGGCGGACACTGGATGTACAGCTATTAGCCACCATTACACGGGCCAATACTTGTGAACAATTAGCTTTACCCCACTTCCGGTGTGCTACCTGTCGTGCGTGTGTGTGTGAGCCGCATGTCCACACCTGTTAACCCCCCCCCCCTCCGCACCGGATCTCACAGTTTACCCTTCATTTAATTCATATCAGTCTGCACCTACCCCTGTTGCCCTCCCCACCGTTAAGTGCGAACCCCTCTCCCCCTATCTTCCCTCCCACATTTTGGTTGATTAAGCCCGCGCTGCCGTGAGTTGGTGGATGGCTTCGTTGATGCAAGGTTTCCGCTGGAGAAGGCTTCTTTACGGCTTCCCTTTTGACTGGACCTTTTGGACTTTCCCACCCACCAACCCTCAAAAATCCTGATCGATCTTGTTTAATTCGATTCGGAAAATATTTTTAACCGCAAAGTACTGTAATCTTTATTTTTTCAAGGTAGTTGAGAGGGAAATTGATCTTATTTATATTTTGTATTATGCTAGCCAACATTTCTATGCTTGTTTAACCTCTCCCCCCATCCGTGATTCTCTCTAAACCATCAGATCAATATAAGCTCCGCCTACTGCCGTTCTCCTAGAAGTTTTTTCTACAGAAAACCTATTTTAGAGGGATGGAAAGTAATATAATCATATAAGGCTTAGTAAAAACAACCTTAAACATTTCGAAATGAAAACCAAATTAGCCAAGCTTTTGTGACATTTTTACTTTCTCCCATATGTGTTAGCAATAGCATAGAGAAAGTATTGTGATCGTCCAAAAAAATTATTTTACAAGTTGGTCTAAAAATCCATTTTAGGGTCCCATGAACCCAAAAAAGGTTTTTTTTCGAAAAAAAATGTTGGTGTCTGTTCGTATGTGTGTCTGTCTGTGTGTATGTGCATTTCGCTGGAAACAAAACGAGTGGATCAATTTTTAGGATATTTGGTATATGTGTGTGTGTGTGTATATAGTCAACATGTCCAGACCACTTTATTCGCTTTTTTGAAATTTTTGTTTTTTTATTTGTATGGGCAAAAAACATACAAAAATGGAATTTTCTCAAAAACGGCTCTAACGATTTTGATTCAATTTTAAGAAAAGATGTGAATTACAATTTTAAATATTTTAGTTAAAACCGCATGTTTCTAACTTGACTAGTTTTTTAGCTGTGGCAAAAAACATATTTATGGATCAAACTGGTAATTTTCATTTTTTAGTGCTTAATATGGGGAAAGTTTATGCCAATCTTTTGGAACCATTTTTTTGTTTTTATCAGCTGTCTGAATTGAATTATTAAATCATATGAATGCCAATGTTAATTTTATACAAAAAAGGAAAAGTTGAGAAGCTGTTTCTACACCTTAGGAATGGAATTTAGAGAAATCCCTTCTTGATGGGTCTCTAAATGATATAAAAACTAACGTCCCTTTAAATTTTATCAAATTCTGTTCAGTTGTCCCTGAAATTTCGAGATGAGTGAGTACTGACCATCTTTTTTGGTTCTATATATTAAGATGTCAGTCAACTAACTGGTTTTAAAATCATTGTCTATGGAGGAGGTCACTACCCTTATTATGACTAGGGATGGCAAATATTTTCAACATATCGATATATCTAATTCTATATCTATCGCAAACCAAATATTGATCTAACGATAATATCGAAAGAAAAATATCGATATATCGGGTAACCGATATATCGAATTGTGAATGATTTATCCGTTTAAAATAAAACTTTTTAAATGCCTTCTGGACCAAATAAATAATTATTTTAGGGTGGTTAATGAACCTTCACACCCAATAATGGATTATCCACAAATTATGCACTAACTCTAACACAAAAATACATTTATGTTTTGCTGTCACTATTTAGAATAGATAAATAATTTAATGTAAAAATGAAATGCATTATTTATCTACACGAAACAAGATATGGTCTGTGGGGTTGAATGAAAAAAATTCAAAATAAGAATGATTATACATTAAATTATTATTACAGAACTAGGGGACACCCCTGCACGCTTCGCGTGCCAACCCCGTCACTCACTGCGCTCGTGACGCCTCGGCCTTCGGCCTCGGCATGTAATTTTTGCGTTAACCTCATGTAAAAATACTAAATAAAGTTACTTTATTATTTCAATGCATGTTTTGTACGCATAAGAGGCAATTTAAATGTGTTTTTTTTTCGATTTCGAAGAGAGAGAATAGAATAACGTCAATATTTAGTGATATGACACATCGGACCAGAATATCGATATGGCCGATATAATTGAAAGAAAATATCGATACTAATATATTGACATTTCGAAACATATTTATCGATATTTCCGATGTATCTATATAACGTTGCCATCCCTAATTATGACCCTTGGAATACGTGAACGATTTGGATTGAAACAAGTATAGGCCTATATAAAAATAGAAAGTACTACAGGGTAACGTAGTAGCAATAAAATTTCAAATAAAAAATAATTACATTATTTTATGAACATAATTGTATAACTCAATTTGAAACTACTTAAATTCATTTAGATATTAACCCCAAATTTGACGTTCTGTATTTTATACAGTATTAGGCCAAGTTTTATTTTCTAAGGAGAACATTGTAGATAACGCAAATTAACTAATCAGCAGGCACTAGCTATTTTATGTGCCATTAGCCAATGAATACACACTCTATGTAAATTGTAAATGCAGACCTCTTAAAGTGTTGAGAGCACAGAGTTCGATACTTCAGCTTCTTGTCTGGCAGATCCGCGAAGTCGTCTCGCCCGCAGTTGGTTACCCACCGAATGCATCTGTAAAATATATATGAATTTAAATGTATTTAATATAATTAGCAAACATTTTTCCTATTGTGATATATAATGAATAAGGAATGACAAAATGTCAATAAAGGGTGAAATTAAAAAAAAGACAACAGTTTTGGCTTTTGGCTGTAATCCTTGAAAAGATATCGTTGTGGTAGGCTACTTGTAAAATAATGAAACCTCCTAAGTTGTTTTTAGGAGTTCAACAAAAAAGAAAAATAACCGATTCAAGGAAATATTGAGTGTGATTCAAAAAATGTAATATACCAACTTAGTTTTAGTTTTCGTAATACAGGTTATATTGGATAAACCAAAACGAATTTCAAATATAGAATTAACAACCAAAGAGCTGACACAAGAAACTCTCAGTAGATAAACCTGTTACAAATCATGTTAAAGAATATTAAAAAACGTTTTTAGCCTATCGTAAAAGGTATTTTTAAATTATTAGATGAATATTCTGCCCAAAAATTGAAAAAAAACTAAACTGTCGCAAGTGGCAGTTTTAAAATCCAAAATTATTCTAGGTTTAAATGTTCTTTTGAACATATATTTATACCATTCCTTTTCATTTTAGTTCAAAAATTTGTATTTCTTAAAATATTTCACCCATTATTGAAAATTTGCCAACAAAAATTCCAACCATAATTTATTATACAACACATTAGAAAAATGTGTTTTTTTTTTCATTTAACTAACAAGCCAAAATTGTTTTTTTTTAAAGTCGTCTCAGTAATAATCATACGTTTAATGACAAAATTATTGTTTACATAACATTCTTTATTTTTTTTCATACGAATTTTCTTTGAAAAAGGCTATTGCCCAAATATTAAACTTATTTTAAAAAGGTTGGGTTGGTGATTATACTAAAATGCATACGTATTATTTTCAGTTGTACTCACAATTTTGAGGCAAGTTCAAATGTTCATTAAATTTTGCTCAACGAATTAAACGAGGTTCGCAAGATTACAGTTTGCGTGTTCATATTTTAAAATAGTGGAATGATGTTAATTTTACCATTTAGTATACAATATTCTATACAGTTCCCTGTTTTTATAATTTTCAAAATTTCTAACGAAGTGGGAAAACTACGGGTTGAAACTACTGGAAAACTACTAAATAAGGCATTTTGATAGTACTTGTTCAATTTAAAAAATAAGTATTCTCATAATTTTAGTACCAGGCACCTGCAGATAAACTTGTTCTTAATTCATTTACAATATAAAATTAAGATTATGAGCTATAGAATTTAATGAAACTGTAATCTTGAAAAGGCTTGCAGGGCTCCGAGCGAGATGATCCTCCATAAGAGCCCATGTTAAATCGGTGCACCAGACGACAAGACGGTGGACTGGTAAAGTAGGCCCTTAATTTGATTACTTCACTTACATAAAAGTAATTACGATTAGTTTACGAAGCTTATAAGGAGGGAAATGTAAAACGCCTTTTCTAGCGTTTTAGGGGTGTCCCAGTGCACCCTTAAAAATATATCAGACCATGTTTTAGACAATGTTCATTTTAATAAGTGGGGGTTAAATAACATTATCGTTCAAAGAGAAGTTTAACTGATCCAAAGTAATACACCACTTAATATCATTTAATTTTTCACACTGTTGTTAGTTCTCAATTGTACTTTTAAAGGTCTTTAAGATTAACTTTTTAATTTATTTTGGAATTAACAGTAGTACTCAATGTACATTGTCTATAACCATAAAGATTTACAATTACTATTATTGTATCATTATTTTGCTCAACAATTAATTTAATGTTAAAGCAATTAGTAATAAAAAATACTCCTTACCTTTCTCGGTCGTTAACTGGAAAACTAAAGAATGACAATTCTCGGTTCTTCGCGGGCGTATTTTCACAATTCACATACGCACATTTGCCACCTGCTGACATTTCTACCGTTAACTAATAAATAAAAAAAACTAAACTAAAAAAGCTTTCTATTTTAAGCATACTAATTTAACTGAAGATACCACTAAAAATAATAAACTACTAACAAATTCAGGACAAACTATGAGATACACTATCGAGCACAACTGAAGCTCAACTGATAGTGCTGGGGGGGTCGTTTGTCAAAACAAGATTTTTGAGTTTGTTTACAATTGAACAGATGGGGTGGACAGCAATATTTCGCAGAATTTCTTATGGTTTGCCTCTTTCCGCCTCTGAGTCACACCTCACCAGGGCAACTTTCTCCTTTCGCACACAACCCTCGCTCCCTCTCTCTCTCTCGTACCCCCGACGCGCTCTCTCTCGCACCGAAGGCGAGCGCTCTCTCTCGCACCGAAGGCGCGCTCTCTCTCGCACCCTCTGCGAGATCTCCCTAGCACAGAAGGCAGGAAAATATTGACTGGAGAACTCTAGCGGCTAAGGCGAAAAGCAGCAATCTCAGAAAAAAAGTTGGTCTGAATTTTCTGCATAAGGAGTGTCCTTCTTATAGAGTGTGTATTCATTGCATTAGCTCAGTTAGGGATCGAATCTTGGAAATTTCACTCCTCAGTTAGAAGCCTTGGCCACCGAGCCACCATGCAGGCACACATTCGGAAATTGACAAAACAATGGCAGACTCTCAGGTAATTTATCTTCTGTATTTTTGGAATTTCTTCTATAGTTTTTAAACCATGTCATATTTTAAGGGGGTCGGTTCGCAATGATCGTATCGCAACAAGGTGATGAACGAATCTAATGGAATATAAGTTAATTTTGTGAAAATTAAATATTTCTATAATTTTATACAGTTCAATATGTGAAACGTCTCATTCTTGACAATTACTAATAAAATAAATAAATAAACAAATAAAAGTTATTAGTGGTCCACTAGATTGTATATTTAATAATCATATAGTGAAAGAGAAAAGCATGTTTTGGCCTGCTGACGGTAACATTGCATTGCTACTATAGGGCTGTCTGGGATTGTTGACTAGCCACCTTAAATCTTGACTGTACAAATTTAAACCAAATTTAGAAATCGAAAGAATTGTAAAACTAAATGATGCAACTAAATTTATGAAGCCGTAAGATCACCATGTGATACATTTTTCTTCGTAACGCGAAACAAAAAGGAATCAATAAGACAAGTTTGGTTCTCTTAATTCCGTAAAACGAACACATCGTGATGTTCTGTCAGTATTCACGTGCTCCGCAAACATTCGGTGTAGGATAAGGTCCGATCGTCCCCCACAGGGGTGGGTGGTGGGGGAAAGAAGGCGGTCATACATGTCAACAGCAAGCGTAAATAACACACGAGTGGGAAGCTGTGACAGACAGTCGTGATTTAGGGAGCAAGGATTATATGTAAATAGGGGTAACAACCCTTATTTACGTTATAGTACCTTATTATGTTTTACGTATGGACGAGATTTTATTTTGGACACGTTATAATGAGGTAATACAAAATTTAAAAATATCTAAAAATACGCACTAGATTGTAAATTATACCTGAAAACCGATTCGTACTTCATTTCAACAGAGATAATTATGATTTGAAGATAAAATACAGATGTGACAATTTTGCTAATTTTTAAGGTTAGTGTAGGAAGAATGTGGTTGCCCTGAGTAGGATAGTCAACTAAGATCTTTTTAAAGATTTACATTGGTGTTAACTGACACTGAGGCGTACGGTGCAAAGGGTAGCAAATATTTTCAATATCGATACTTCGAACTATCGATATATCACAAACCAAATATCGATTTAATAATTTCCAAAGTAAAATATCGATATATCGAGTAACCAATATATTGATTGTAAATGATTTATTTGTTTACAACTAGGCATTAACTCTTGTCATGACAAAAAATACACTCATGTTTTGCTGTCACTATCTAGAATAGCCTACTGAATGTAAACATTAAATATATTTATCTACACGAAACAAGTTGTGGTCTGTGGGGTCGAGTGAAAAAAATTCAAAATAAGAATATTTATACCTTTAGTAATAATGTTAATTATACAAGAATAATCTAATGACATTGTTATAGTTGTTTTTCACATTTAAAAATGCCATTAGGCTTCTTACACACCACATTTTAGTGCGTTTAACCTCACGTAAAAAAAAAAAAAAAAAACTAAATAAAGTTACTTCATTATTTAAATTCGTGTTTTCTACGCATAAGAGACTATTTCGTCCTAAATGCGTTTTGTTTTTTTTAGGATCGTGATGATTGTGGGGAGAGAGAATAACGTCGATATTTAGTGACACGATATATCGGACCAAAATATCGATATGGTCGATACTATCGAAAGAAAATATCGATACGAATATATCGATGTATTGTTGCCATCCCTATTCGCTGCCATAAGAAGGCGAACTCTGATTCTTTGTCATCTGTGGAAAGGCGTACTAAATAACAGCCTAATGTTAACATTTTGTCACGTAATATGAACCACACAACTATAGACCTATCAGTCTTCTCTCAATATACTCGTGAACCACTGGTAACAAGGTAAAAGAATGTTAAGATGCATGTTATCATGAGGTAGACAAGGAAGGTGTTTTTGATTGGATTTTGCTCAGCTGTAGACGGTTAGGCTGAATATGCGAACGTATAATAAGGCAGACCATGAAAATGTCTCAAGTTGAACTTTGGCAACCCAACTTTTCACTCTGAGGATGCATTGATAGGCTATCTTGAGGTGGCTGTAAATTGTCTTAGGTTCCACCATTGTTAACTGACATAATCTCATCTCGGGTTGCACTCAACAGGAATCCTTCGATCTGCTCAAGTTTACCTAGTTCAGAAGATGCTGCTTTTGGGTATCATTGAGTTGCAGTAACAAAAGGTTTCGGCTTTGCTATTTTCCTAAGTCAACATCATAAGTTCCTAAGTCAACCAACAAATCAACTCTCACAACCTAAATGTACAGTACAACACACGAAACATTTATCCCATGAATATGTGATACTGTAATATTGTGTTTGTTAAATTAAACGAATTACGAATTGTTTTGATTTTATCAAAAAGGGTACATAGACATGAAAACGATAAGGTTGTTGAAGTTGGGGCTGGTTTTACTGGCAACAGTGAATGTAGGAAACAAAATTAGAATTTAAATCAAGTTAATATGACCAGCCTTTTTAGTGAAAATGCAATATTTCGCAGTAGAGAACATATGGAGAGTTACAGAGTAGACAGATTTGGTATGCTTTGATGAATTATATAGTTATCAATGTAAATTTGTAAAGATATACTGTATATGTTGTGCAATCAGGAGGTTTTCCTATGAATTGATAAGCTCATGAAGTACATTACTGTACTTTACGTTAGGTTGCATCTGAACAAGATAAAACAAGGAAAATGTTTTTAAAAATTGTTTAATACCATTTTACATTTAAACTCCTACTGTTCATTGTAAAATTACATATACGAGTAGCATTGAATCTTCTATATAAAATCCAAAACGATCTACTCTCTTATCTATAAATTTAAGGAACCATTGAGGGAAGTTAGCTCTAGTATCATAGAGACCCACCAAGAAAGGATTTTTCTAACTTCCATTCCTAAGGGGTTCAAACAGCCTCTCAACGTTTCCTTTTTTCGATTAAGAGTATGATATGCGTAAATCATATAATTTATTTCAGTCAGATGATACTTAACAACAATTTTGATCTGAAAGCTTGGCAAATTTAGTGCTTTGGAGACATCGTTAAGGTCATTTCTACCCAGGGAGAGAAGGATAAGCAAGCGTAGAAAGCCATGCCGTAGCGAAGCAAGGAATGTCGGCAAGTCTTTAATACTTTTAAAAACGTGGGTTGTTTAATATTTAACGCCCGCACTTTCTAATCTGTCGAGCGGTCCTTACCACAACGGACGTTAACGGGTCAATCCAGAAGTTCTGGAAGGTGAGGTATTACCGTCTCACACGCACGACTCACGTTGTCTCCCTTGCCCTTCAGGTCCGTGCAAGCGCGTGCGTCAGCCAGAGAGGTCTACCTCAGCCGACAAAGCAGTGACCCAGATCTAACCGGTAGTATAAGCATAATGGACCTGGTCAATTTCTGGCTGACCACTTTTTCTGTCATCTCTCCTTGTAGGGCCAGCTATCTTATTGCCTCTTCCGTTACGCATTGTCAGTCGTTACAACAATTTGTTCCAGAGAGGAAATTCAAATTAAATCAGATCAGGAAGCTAATTAATTTATTAATTAGATTTTTGTGTCGATTTGAGCTTTTAATACATTCTGGGGAAATCGACTTTCATTGACATCCTGATAATTCAAATAACTTGTTTACGTTTTTTTTAATTCCAACACTTGTTAAGGATGTTGATGTTGTGGATGTTTTTACTGATCATTATTTGGGAATTTCGATAGTAAATTCGTTTGTAGTTTATTTAAGTAAAATGGCAAATGATATTGATGCTTGAGGCCTACAGCCATTTTATATCCAATACCCAACTGGCTAAACCCATAAGTGTATATTGTTTTCCAAACACTAGGCTCGTCATCTCGTTTTTACAAATTTACTCAAAACAAGTTGCACCTTCTAGGGGTTACCACTATTTAAGTGGGAGTGAGAAAAACAAAGCAGCTCTAAACAGTGAGCTGAGAAACTAATGTATTTAATAGTTTATCGTTCAAATAAGACAACTAACTGCATTAAACTTGCCCAACATTTTACAAATCCTCCGTAATTAGCAACAGGAATCAAAGCAAGAGAGAGCTAAGCTAAAAGAGAAGTTGAAAAATAGGCTAGTGCACGGATGATTCTTAGTTCATTTTGATATACATTTAACAATATGATTCAGAAATGAACTAATGTTTCCATGAAAAAAAAACTAGATGCAATTGAGAAGATGGGCGAGTGCAGACTATGTTGAGAGTAATTGAAGCATGGACGACATTCTTCACTAGGACGGAAGTCTATTGGATCTATCATTATAATGAGTCAGACACTTCCTCTGGGCATGTTAGAAATAAAGAACCATCCGGAAACTCTAAGCGAGGAGATGATAGCGCTTGTGGCACTATCTGATTAGTATAAAACAGATCCGAAACTACAGTGAATATTCTTAAAAATTTTTCTCATCCAGATAAATTGATTCACTATTGATTCACTCAATTGCTGAGAAAAAGAATGCTACTCAAACAAAGGAGAAAGGAAGTGAGCTAGCAGCATCGGTTAGTGTCGTGGTTATACAATAAGTGTAGTAGAAGCTAGATTCTAGCCTAGGATGAGCCTTGCTTTACATTTACTTTGACCCAAATCTGCCCCTAGCGACTGCGGCTTCAGCTGGACCAGTTACAGCATCGCTGAGTCTTTGATATACTGTATGTCTAGTATAAACCATCTACTAGCCTAGAGTGGGTTCTGTTTTACGATTACTTTGACCCAGTTCCGACCCTAGCGACTGCGGCTTCTGCTGGACCGGTTACAGCATCGCTGAATCTTTGATATACTGTATGTGTAGTATAAACTAGCTACTAGCCTAGAGTGGGTTCTGTTTTACGATTACTTTGACCCAGTTCCGACCCTAGCGACTGCGGCTTCTACTGGACCGGTTACAGCATCGCTGTGTCTTGGATATACTGTATATTGTGTAGTATAAACCAGCTACTAGCCTAGAGTGGGTTCTGTTTTACGATTACTTTGACCCATTTCCGCCCTCCAGCGACTCCGGCTTCTGCTGGACCGGTTACAGCATCGCTGTATAGTGGATATACAGTATGTGTAGTGTAAACCAGATCCTAGCCTAGGGTGGCCTCTGCTTTACGATTACTTTGACCCAGTTCCGCCCCTAGCGACTGCGCTTGCTGCTGGACCGGTTACGGAACTGGTAGAGTTATGTCAGTTGACCTTCACTCTCAGCTCGTGAATTACACTCGCCGGGATAAATAGTTGCCGACCTCTCTGCACATGCGCAGACACAACACGTGCTTCACAACGTATCGAATCAGCGTCCATTGTGACACCAGTGTGTCAGAACTGAATCGGTTTGGGTTTTATTTTTATTTTTTAACACTACAAGATTCAATACCGTGAAAGTCTGTGTTTGCGCAATTGTTATGGATTATATAAATATCACTAATGATACTAGATACATTTTGCTGAAAGAAAATCGAATTCAAGATTTCTCTTGTCGTTTTTTACACTCTAAACGTATTGTACTGTAAAGAGGGCCTAATGAAACGTTTTGTATATAAGAGTTGCGAGAGAATCCAAGTATGGAATTTCATATAATGAAGGGGAGACAAGAGCACACCATAATTAATAATAGGCGATGACGAAGTTGGCAAAAAGAAAACCTGATGCTTCCGTGTTTGTTTGAAATGTACCTCTCAGAGTGAAGACAGGTCGCCCACGTTCTATACAACGCAATAATGTAGATAATTAAGGCATGGCCGTTGCCAAAATAAAGTGTATGTCGGTAGTATTGCGCCGTACTTGTCTGGTTGCCCACGGCTGGACGATAGTGGCCATAGTCCGGTATCGACCGCGAGTACATCATCTTGTACCGGCTGGGCCGTGCGGAGTGACGACGATTACGCACCCTGTGCCCTCCTATCGATTGCGGGATCGTCCGTCCCTCGGCTGTCACCTCACCGTTCGCGACCTGTACAACATTGAATACTTGTGTTCCTGTTTACAAACTTACTATTTTTAACAAGTGAGAAAACTACAAGTTGTAAATAATGTAAATATAACTGTGATTCATCAGTGAAGAATCATTTTATCAAACAAATTCAACATTTGTACTATTATTTAGTCTACTACTACCATTGCAATACAGTCATCACCATATAACTTAAATTTTGGTGTCAGTCATGCTGCCTATTGTGCTTGTAGTATATCTGCTAACGAAAGTACACCTCATGAAACTAGGTGCAGACCAAACCAAGGGCTTATGTATGAAGGTGTAACAAGCAACTGAAATTCATGTTGATGACATGTTGTTGACGAAAGTGTAGGGATCTACAACTACTCAAGTTGATGAAATGGTTAAATCCCAAAGTAAGTGCATATCGTCGAAGGTTCAATATTAGAAAACTGAAAATCTAGTTGATGACATCATTGAAACCCAAATAAAATGCCTATTGACGAAGGTGTAGTTTTATGCAACAGCAACTCCGCTTCATAACACCGGTACATCCCAATGCATGTAAAGTCTGTTACATCCTAAAACACCAAAAGCTCAGATTTTTGTGTAACTAAGCTCTGCATGGTGACACTATTAAATTAGTGTGATTAATATTTTCACCCAAAGTATAAAACTACTATTGAGAAAGATGTAACCTAAAACACCTGAAAGTCGTCGATAAAAGCGCACCCTAAGAAACCTCTAAGAGTGACTGATGAGGCTAGAGCAACCCAAAATGGAGAATCAAATCTACATTTGGTGTCTGCATCTATTGTGATCCTAATAATAATAATAATCAGTCCTCTCTTCAGAGAGCTAAAACGCCGAATGAAGCCATTCTATGAATTGGTCACTAACGAACTGAACATACTCCAAGGATCTGTCTGTTTTTTATTGGCTTAAGATCAAACTCCCGTGAATGTAGGGCCATCGTTAAAGAGGTACAATTAGTTTATCGGCGGTCGAAGTGAGTCTGCAAGAAGTCATCCTTCCAATCAGACCTGACGACGAAGCCACTTGCACTCAATTCGTAGAAGTTGGTGTTGGCAGGGGGGAGCACTTTAGGTGAGGTGGTTTGTGGGGTGGGCGGATTGGGGAAGGAGCGCAGCTGGTGGCTGTTTTATTATGTCGCCCATTTGTTTCTGTCCTGTCCCAGACCCTCTGTCATAAGGATCTTTTCTTTTCCCACCTCTTCCAGCTCGAAGATCTCTAGAATCTTAGGAACACCACATAGTACTTCTCGTTTTGGATCTTTACTATTTTGTTTCCTTGTGGGCGCTGTGTAATCTTTTTATTATTGTAAGACCGTAATATTTTTTCGAATTAATTTAATACTATCGGTAGTGATCAGTTTGCTCAATTACACTTGAGTTCATTCATTCCATTCCATCCCGAAATTTGATTGGCCAAGTCTTTGTCTTTCAGAGGTGTAGCGGAAATTTGGTGGGATTGCTGCTATGCTGAGCATTCCTACAGTAATGCATCAGTCCTACCCTCTACTTATGTGAAGGAACGTATTTGATAACGATTTAAGCAAATTCACTTCCAATTATGTTTGTGAAGGATCGTGTTTGGTAACAGCTTGATTTATGTCACTGCCAACTATGTATGTAAAGGAACTGTTTGGTAACAGTTAAAGTAAATAATGTCACTACCAACTATGTGTTTGAAGGAACGTTACATACAAATATATATATATATATATATATATATATATATATATATATATATATATATATATACAAACAGGATATCAAAGTTATTAGCACGGTAATCAAATCAAACATGTTTCCAGTATGTCGAGGTATTCCTCAATGATCAGTGCTGGGACCTTTGATTTTAATTTTATTCTCATATGACCTTCCAGCATAGCCAATGCACTGACAAATTCAATAATGCAGTTATGTATGCTGATGACATGGTCTCGTCCAGCCAAAATGGGAAGACCTTAAGGTGCACTCATGGTACATCTATCTGAATCTGGCCATAGAGTACTGCAATATGACTAAGTTTTTATTGAATGCAAAACCAGACAACTAAACATGGGCAAAGTGAAAGAGGAAATTTTGAATTCCCTAACCTTCAGGCATCTGAATCTTTAAAAAAATCTTGGGTTGGTCCAGAGTAGCGAACTGTCGTGGACAGAACACATTGACGATCTCAGCAGCAATTGAGCAGTGGCATTTTGCTCTTGAAGAATCAAAGCAGTTAGTACAGCAGAGACAGTCAATACAACATACTGTGCATTACGTGATAGCCACATCAGGTACAAAATTTTACAATGGGTTGCTGCCTTTCAGCATACTAACATAAGAAGGCTGCACGAGTAATGCCTGACCTGGACTGGATGAAGAGTTGTAGAAGCACATTTGTGGAGCAAATAATCCTGACTATAATCAACACATAATTCCTCGAGGTTGTTACCATGGCCTGACCACTATGAGACTACAGCATAGTGATGATAGCCACCAGTTCAATACATGCTGTGCTCACGATTGATAAATCTTCCATTACACCACAGCCGAAGCTTTGAGCATGTCCGCGTACACCGGAGCAAAATGTTTAACATGCTGCCTGAGAAAATCAAAGGTTCAATCGTAGTTTGAAAGCCAGTCTCTATGGCTGCTGCTGCAACATTCATTTTAAATGAATATCATTATTTTAATGAATAAAAGGCAATTACGTCATCCTTCTTTCTATAAACTATTTCATACTAACACTATTTCAATATTGAAGGTTGTAAATAAAGTATGTGTCTATCCATCTTTTTGGTATTGCTAATACCAAATTGAACTGATATTCGTAGATGTCCGAAGGCATTGACCAATTGATCAACATGATTAATAGTTATAACTAATTGCGATCAAACGAATATATTCTAGTGACAGAGAAATTTGAAATTTTAATCGTGGAGATTGGAATTGATATGCAAATAGGGGAAAAATTAAAGCCGTTGCCCAATGAATATTTAGATAAAACTTGGAGCTTTACTTTATGAAACAAAATTAGTTATTCTGTATGTTAATAATGTAGTAAAATTTGCAATTTTGTCATTAAAAATTGACAAGGTTACCTTTTTCATGTCATGAGTAATATTTATTTTAATGCACAAATGGAACGTTTTTATGTTAGGAGTGTTTGTTGATAGCTAATTACTGAATACGTTTGTGATAAAGTTTCGTTTATTACTGTAGAACTTCATTAGCAATTATTCATTATGTTTACTTTATACTCCAAATTAATGAATGTCCCCTTTTATTGGATCGAGTATTTTATAGTACCACACCCTAATTAAAAGACTCCATTGTCTTTGTGAACTCTGTTTGTTAATTTGCTTTGCCGAATGTTAATTTATTAACTTTGGTTTAGTATCAGTTGTGTGCTTCAATTCAGCAGCCAATGTATTTAGGAGCGGTTTACGAGGGAAATGGCTTTAAAAAAGTGAAGGAAGGAGAAAGGATCGAGTAAATGGAAATATTACTGAATTTACGATTTCGATACTGTATTAATATTTTCAGTTTCATATATCAATTATTGAGGTGGGTAGGTGGATGAGCTGTCAAGTGGTGCATTATATTGATATAGAGGGATGTAATGTATAGAGTTCGTTGGTGGGATTTAGGTACTTGTTCAATACCACTGTACATGTACGGGTAGTGAATGGGTCAATACCACTGTATCTGTAAGGGTGGGTGGTTGGGCCACTGTACTTGTACGGTTGGTGAATGGGTGTATTTCAATACATTTGTATGGGTGGGTGGTTGGGTCAATACCACTGCATCGGTATGGTTGGGTGAGTGAGTGAATCAATATCACTGTGTCTGTACGGGGGGTGAGTGAGTCAATACCCCTTAACGTGTATGGGTGGGTGGGTGAATCAATATCACTGTGTCTGTTCGGGGGGTGAGTGAGTCAATATCACTACGTGTATGGGTGGGTGGGTGAATCAATATCACTGTGTCTGTACGGGGGGTGAGTGAGTCAATACCACTTAACGTGTTTGGGTGGGTGGGGAATCAATATCACTGTGTCTGTACGGGGGGGGTGAGTGAGTCAATACCACTTAGCGTGTATGGGTGGGTGGGGAATCAATATCACTGTGTCTGTACGGGGGGTGAGTGAGTCAATACCACTTAACGTGTATGGGTGGGTGGGGAATCAATATCACTGTGTCTGTACGGGGGGTGAGTGAGTCAATACCACTTAACGTGTATGGGTGGGTGGGGAATCAATATCACTGTGTCTGTACGGGGGGGTGAGTGAGTCAATACCACTTAACGTGTATGGGTGGGTGGGGAATCAATATCACTGTTTCTGTACGGGGGGTGAGTGAGTCAATACCACTTAACGTGTATGGGTGGGTGGGGAATCAATATCACTGTGTCTGTACGGGGGGTGAGTGAGTCAATACCACTTAACGTGTATGGGTGGGTGGGGAATCAATATCACTGTGTCTGTACGGGGGGTGAGTGAGTCAATATCACTACGTGTATGGGTGGGTGGGGAATCAATATCACTGTGTCTGTACGGGGGGTGAGTGAGTCAATATCACTAGTTCAAAGCGACTAACTTTGCAGACTTGGTCACACACAGGGCCATTGATACATGCACAAACCATAATACTTCGAGAAAGCTAGTGGCCGAGCGGTCTAAAGGTGACAGCATTTTGAATCTGAGATAGCGCAGGTTCTAAACATGGCTCCATCAGTAACATTTGGGGTTGCTATACGTCCGTATTTGTACGGACGGTTTGTATTTTACATTCAATGTCCGTGACCGTACCGTTCAAAGAAAAATCAGGGTAGATGTCCGTATTTTTCATTCTGTTAATATTAAAAATATATTTTAAATATTTAATATTGTAAAACATACCAACATATATTACTAGTACTTTGGGCAATCGTCAATCGTGAGAGGTTCTGTGTTGTATGGTGACTCAGACTGTGCACTATTAAACTACCACACACCTCCCTCCCCTCAGTTTCAAGCAAAGTACGTGTTAAAATTCGAGTGTTGGAGTTTGCTCTTTTCTACCCGTTACTAGCACTAGTTGAACAAGTGTTTTCACTTATAAAAAAATGTTTGGACACCCGATCGGAACAGACTGTCAGTAAAGTAGTAGAGAAGGACAAAGCTATTCTGGGCATCAAAGTTAATTTGAAGACATTAAAAACAATAGTACTTTACTTAAAAAAAGGTAATCTCTTCTGAAAAATGACTGGTGGGTGGGTGGGTGAATCGAGATCAATATCACTCTATCTGTATGGGTGATGAATGGGTCAATATCACTTAACGTGTATGGGTGGATAGGATCAACAAACAATAACGGCACGAGTAAATAGGGAAGATTTATTTTCTAGATTTTAATTTAATTAATTGGGAAATGGCCAACTCCATGCATATAAATATAAAGGTTAACAATCCAAATAATATAACTGTTGGAAAACTCTCACACCCAATAATGGCCTACTTTCAAACATGCAAGTACAGCACGTCGCTCACCCACACACATGAACTATTTAGACACTTAATCCACTCTCGTGTTCTCTCTTATCCATTCTTCATTCTCTATCCAGTTCCCAATCCACTCCCATGGGAGCATTTGACTACTTCCAAACCCTCTATAGTCACTTGAGGATCTCAATTCTCAACTGCTCAGCTCGCCCGCTTTCCTTTCTTGCTCTCGGAGACCCCCACATTCATTCCTTATCTGGAACCAGTCAGGGTAGTCTGCCCCTCCACACCCCTATATGACGCAAAGAACCAAAATACTTAGCCAGAATGCATTGGTAAAACTATAGCAACTAGGCCTATCTTTTTCCTATAAATGAGGAGTCTGCAGAGGAATCCCCGTATTGGATTTATGCCCCATAAGAGCAATGTTAAGTAGACAACGATTCGTCAGAAAATTGTAATTATTATATCGTTTGAAAGAACATAAAAGATATTATTGAATCATTTTTTATTTTCAATAAATATAGATTTTTTATCAAATAATTTTACTTTAAAACAGTGTTTTAGTTTATGATTTTTATGAAAATACAACTGAAAAATCTAAATTTAAAATTTTGATTCACAAGTGACTTACATTCTACTAAACGATGTTTTTAATTTTCTGACGAATCGTCAAGTCTTACGCCCGTTTGACCGCATTTAACACTGATCTCATGGGAATAAATCCAATATGGCGACTAACTTTGCAGACTTGGTCACACACAGGGCCATTGATACATGCACAAACCATAATACTTCGAGAAAGCTAGTGGCCGAGCGGTCTAAAGGTGACAGCATTTTGAATCTGAGATAGCGCAGGTTCTAATCATGGCTCCATCAGTAATATTTGGGTTGCTATACATCCGTATTTGTACGGACGGTTTGAATTTTAAATTCAATGTCCGTTTCCGTACCTTACAAAGAAAAATCCAGGGTAGGTGTCCGTATTTTTCATTCTGTTAATATTAAAAATATATTTTAAATATTTAATATTGTAAAACATACCAACATATATTACTAGTACTTTGGGCAATCGTCAATCGTGAGAGGTTCTGTGTTGTATGGTGACTCAGACTGTGCACTTTTATACTACCACACACCTCCCTCCCCTCAGTTTCAAGCAAAGTACGTGTTAAAATTTCGAGTGTTGGAGTTTGCTCTTTTCTACCCGGTACTTCAGCACTAGTTGAACAAGTGTTTTCACTTATAAAAAAATGTTTGGACACCCGATCGGAACAGACTGTCAGTAAAGTAGTAGAGAAGGACAAAGCTATTCTGGGCATCAAAGTTAATTTGAAGACATTAAAAACAATAGTAGCCTACTTTACTTAAAAAAAGGTAATCTCTTCTGAAAAATGACTGGTTTCAGACTTCAGCCAGTAACTAGTGAAAGTGATGCCTAAACATTTTCAAGAAGATACATGACAATTTATTGTTGTTTGTATTACTCTGAAATCTCAAATTAAAAAATAGTTGTAATATAAATACAGTATTAAATATGGTACTAATATTATAAATAACAAAGTATTGTTTTCCCAATTCAACAAACTAAATCGTAAATCATAAAACTCATAAAAGACGGGTTTAAACCCCCCTCCCCACAGACCTGGTCTCCGTATTTCACTACATGAACATTTATGGCAACCCTTGTAATATTCACCTTGTACTGTACTGGTCTGATAACTACCCTTACTCTGTCTGATAAGTTTCCCGCACAGATCTATAGTTCATGGGGGAGTGGGTAAAGAAAGGAGATCGGCCTTTCCTTAAAAAAAAAAAAATAAATAAATAAAAGATGTATTGTATCTTATGTATTTTGCCTTTTCACGTATCATAATAATGGTTCCAAAGAATTGCGACAAACTGTCCCCTCTATTAAACACTAAAAAATCAAAACACTAAAAGATCATGCCAGTCCACAGAGAGCTACTAACACTGGCATGCGAATTATGCTCTCTCACTGTCACCTTCGTTCATTATGGCTACAACGTTGGCACAGACCTGCAGTTACGTCCGTTCCTTCAACTATGGCTGCTAGCGGTTATAGACCCCTACTACCACACACGCACGACGTTAGGGCTGTTTACATTTTCTTCTGGCCATCCCTAATTAGCAAACAAGTAGACGCTCTACTACACTTTGGCACCTGTTTGCCTTTAAATTGAAATTTTGTCTCCTTATCGTAATATTTTCATAATCTACTTAAACTTATAGGAAAATAGTCAAAATAGGAAAAATGTAAAGTGATATAAACTAATTTCTATTTTTGTTTTTTTTTATATATATTTGTTAGTTTATATCGTATTCCTTTCGTGTTTTGACTCATTTCTCTTATAATTTT